>JAHTLZ010000016.1:8488917-8560261 GCA_023846285.1 Phrynocephalus versicolor
AGGAAGGAAGGAAGGAAGGAAGGAAGGAAGGAAGGAAGGAAGGAAGGTAGGAAGGAAGGAAGGAAGGAAGGAAGGAGAGCCGCTCCAGCCGCTGAGGAGGAGGAGGCGGAGGAGGAGGAGGAGGAGGAGGTGCAGCAGAGGGATCCCAGTAGCAGCACCTCACGGCGGTGATCCGGAGCAGGATGCATCGCTGGGGCCCCGGAGATGCACTGATCATGGGCCAATCATGTGGGGGGCTCCACACACTTGCCCCTCCCTCCCCCTTTCCCCCCACGTTGGCCTTTTTTGGGGGGGGGGACTGTAGTCCGGCCCCCAGTGGTGTCTGGGGGAGGTGGACCGGCCCGCTGCTTGAAAACTTTGAGGACCCCTGAGCTAGAACAATACATCCTTCACAGACTGTATTGCATGCACACAACCTTTAGGACATGTTTATGTGGGCCCCAGCCACTGTAGGGCCCTTCAGCATCCTGTGCCACAATTTAGAGAAAGAGAGAACAATATAACAGCCATATTCTGCAGACATTCCTGTTTTCATTGGCAACAATGAAATGCCAACCCTCATGACTATCAGCTTAATAGCTGTAAATTAAAAACTAATATGGGAAGACTTAAACTCTATAAGAATGTTCATATATTGTATCTGAAAATGAAATCATACTCTCCCCTCTCTTTCTGTCCATTCCTGCAAAGTTTATTGTTATTATTGTATCTCAAAATCGTATTTTGTATCAATTTGCTAATGAACCTGATTTTTTAAAAATTGGCTTTAAAAGGCCCCTTGTGCCCTCGAGATAATACCATCTAAATTGGCATTTTTTCCTCTGTTTTGATGGCCTGCAAGCAACATTTCCTCTACACAATATATTAGACCCAATGCTTTAGGAAAAGAGATGCTGCCACTTCATGTTGCAGACTCGGAATGTCATGAAGGAGCAGGAAAATATTAGCTATTAGAATGTTAGAAAAATTATTATTGTATTTATACATAATATAACATTTATACAATCAAATGCAATGAAAATATTTATAAGATTTTCTCCCTCAGGTGCCAGCATAACTTTAGGACTAGCTTAGAGACCTGTAGAGGTTGACTTTGGGAGAGGGGGGTAGGCACAATTTCCTGTACTGTGTTGAGCAAAAAATATGTCTTGCACCAGCCTTCAAATACACTACAATGCAAAAATAAGCAAGTAAGCAAGCAATTTATTTTATATATTTATTTTATTTTAGAGTATTTTTACCCCACTGTTCTCTTTGGAAAAGGACCCAAGGCGGCTTACAGTAATGAGGGATAATATGCAGTCCAGTACAATTAAGACCTGTTCAAGTATTTGAGAACAAGCAAACTTTAGAAGCCTGTCAAATAAACAGTAACAGCTTTTCACACACATTGACAGTGTGTCTCAAACAAATTAATGCAATGGTTCTCAACCTGGGAGTCGCGACCCATTTGGGGGTCGAACAACCATTTCACAGGGGTCGCCACAAGCCAGCGAAGAAAAAGGCACAAATGCCAAGCCTGTGTTTCGCCCTCCTGAGGCTACCTATTTCCAAAGTAAAATGCCTGCTCCAAAACAACTCAAGGCAAACCCTTCTCTGCCCCTAGCGACAGGCGATGCTCTGCCCACCCTCCTATAATTGCTTCTGAGGTTGCTGCTTTTCTGGTGCCTGCCTGCCCGCCCGCCATTGTGTGGGCGGCCTCTCCCAGCCACTCGCCACCATTGCCAAATCGCTTTGCGCATTGAGGTGACGTGGGCGGCAAGGAGGCTGGGCTGGCAGTGACAGCAGCGCAAGATGGCGACCACCATGGCTCCAAGATTTGGTCACTCTACACATGAAAAACACACAATCAACTCCTTAGATTTGTCTCCTTGCCTGGAGACCAAGGCAGCACAACGGTTTCTTAAGCCCCAGCTCTGAGACCTGACTACTATTTATTGGTCTCCTCTGTAATTTAAGGTAGTATTTTGCCCTTGAGCTTTTTATACAGCTTTACAAAGCCGAAAACAAAATACTGGCTGAATTCCTGTTGCGCAGTTCCATGTGCACTGCAAGTATGAAGTCAGTAGAAATCACTGCTGATTAAAGGCTGCTTCTGGCAATTTAAGGATGAAGGCAACTTTGTTGCATTTTGTAGAAATGCATGCACCCTGAAGCTGCCTTTAATCAGAAATGATTTGCCTTTAGCAATTTGATGGTGCTACTGCTGACATCACCTCTGTTGTGCATGTGGAGCTATACAACAGTATTTCAGCCACTCTCTTGTTTTATGCATGGTACCCATAGCCTCAGGACAGCATGGAATCCCTCTGCAAATATACACACATTCCAGGGCCTTGATCTGCTTACAGCCATTTCAGTTTCCCAACCTTGAACCTTTCTAGAAATTGGTTCATGCTAGAGATGGGCAAGAATCAAGCCGTCACTTGTCATACGAAGCACTGAACCATCCCCACCTCCAACTGGCTGACCGACTCACAATGCATTGCGCACTGCCAGGGTCCTTCATCTCCTGTGGTGCACCGATCTGGACAGGACTCAGCCAGCCCTTCCCTGGCCCCTCCAGCAGCTAACTGCTTTGATGAGGGAAAGGGATTCCCCCTGCACAGCTGTGGAGTGGTTGGTTATCAGAAGGAGTGGGGAAGGGCAGGCTAAGCTCTTGGATGGATTGGAGTGCCACTCCGGAAGGAGGACCCGTGCGGTCTGCAACACATTGTGAGTGGCCCAGCCAGCCGGCCACAGGCAAGGGATGGATCCACAAGAAACCTGTGGTGCCGCACAGTGCAACAACTTGATTCGTGCCCATGCCTAGTTCACACATCTTGTCTGCTGCATCAATTTTGTGCATAAGAAAGGATGGACATGATTATGTGTTTTTTTATTACCAACTATAAGACAGTGCAAAGAGAAAATTATTCTCTCTTCATTTCAAATCACGGGAACTCTGGCTCGTTCACCAAATTGACCGGCAGTAAGTTCGGAAGAAGCAAAAGGAAAGAGTACTTCACATAATTAATTTATGGAATGAATTGCCATGTGTAGTGGCTGAGGCCACTACAGTAGTTAGATGAATTTGAAAAATGAGTACTGACCAAATAACAGGAGTCATATGTGATATGAATGGTGTATTGTCTAATCAACAAGTCCCTTCAACATTTCACAAAGCTTGACTTAAATATCTGGTAAACAAGCTCCTTATGGATATACTATTTTAGTGGAACCCTCTCCTGTGTTCCCTTTCTAAAGAACATAGGATGGTTAGAATGTATTAACTCATGAAAGTTCCAGTGTATAACTGCTGGATTTTTAATAGTGTCAAAAAAGGCAATCAGCTAATCTGTGGAGAGAAAAAGAACAGCTGAACCAAGCCTGGCACGTAACTATTATGTCTGAATTAATAGGAACAATATGCCTAGAAGGAAAGACAAAAGAATGAAAGAGAGAATATAAACTTTGAGTGTTTCTGGGCCTCATTTATTGAATAGTATAAGGGTTTGCTAAAATAAAAATAGTATTGATATAATTATAATGCTTTTTGCTGCTAAGGTGATTTTAAGTGCTGTATAAGCATTTTCTTTCCTGCTTAATTAGTTAATATATGGCGGCAAATATAAGGTGGGTAGGTGTTTTGCAAGTCCTGTATACTGAATATTTTTAACTTTGTTTAAACCATGTCTCGTGCATTTGAAAAAGTTCAACTTCAGGCCCTATGATCTTGAAGAAAAATGCCCCAAGGCAGACCCTGCAGACATCAAATGAGTCCATGGCTCTTTGATGTGGAACAGAGAACATCTGCACATGTTTCCCAGTTAAAAATATAGCCGATCAGGCTGGAGAATTGTAAAATAGAAATTTTACAATGTTGGTGCATTGGGGGGAAATCTCACTTGTTTCACACAAGTCACAACCCTATTCTTTTTTCTTTTCTTTTTTCTTTGTTCAAAGAACATGGGAATGGAAGCAACAAGAAATTAGTGTAGGGTTAGGGTTAGGTTCTTGTCATTCTTATGTACACGTGTGTGTGTGTGTGTGTGCGCGTGCGCGCGCACACACACACACACACACACATTTGCAGTATATATGGCAATTCCTTAATATGCTGTCATAGAGAAAAAATAAAAAATATTTTTGAATTAGAGAGAGATATTATATATAAATCTTTATTGTCATTGTCCTGTGCCGAACAACGAGATTGTTTGTTGTTGCCTGAAAATAAAGTCAGAAGAGCTAGATCTGGTGACTGTGAAGATTCTCAGTCATCCAGGTGAGGTTATCTGGAAGATGAGTCATGGCAAATGGACTTCTTTTCTTGAGAGATTGAAACATTTCACTACTCATCCAAGCAGCTTTGTCAGTCTGAGGAAGCTGCTTGGATGAGTAGCGAAAAATTTCGATCTCTTAAGAAAAGAAGTCCAGTTGCCATTACTCAACTTTCAGATAGATCTGGTGACATTATCCCCACCCCTCAGAGACTTAATTCTATTTTAGTACAAGATCTGGACCAGGATGACTAACTTGGAAGGCACATCCACCACGTAAGAAAGGACATTTGACTATTCCCACACATTTCCTCCTATAGGTTGAACGGAATTGATATAACTTAAATGGAGTGGTGCAAAACAGCACCTGTGCAGAAGCTTAATATCAAGCTCTGGAGGACTGGGCAGGCATCAGAGAGATGGAGAAATGGGTGAGCATTGCATTCCCTTGTCTTTAACCACAATATTCACATCCTCCACTTGATCAAAGGACTTCCCTGGGCTAAGGAGCTGTTCTTTTAGCGTCCATTTCCTCAAGTCTGACAAAGACACTCTACATTCTGTGAGTCCTCCATGTAAAAGGTCAGCATGCAGCATTCTTTAAAATAATAATGGTAACAACAATAGCAATGGTAATATCGGTAATTAGGCAGGAAAGCCAAGAGACTCCTAATGTGATTGGCATACATTGCACTTCACGAGTATCAGGTTATACAAATCCTCATTTTATAGAGTTTACAGCCTTGAGATAAACAGGGAAATCATGGAGGTACTGTCAGTAAGCGAGTCATTTGCAATTGTTCCAATAGCTTTGTTTCAATTGGATAGTGAACCTAGTTCTAATAGCTTTGTTACAATTGGGAAGTGAATATTGCAAAGGTTTCTTGAAGAATATGAGTTCAGAGGAAGACTTAGAGGAAGCAAGGAAATGCATCTAGAATTTATTTCTTAAAAGCACAGTCATCTCCAGTCTGCTTAAGGCACTGGCATGACTTGCAAAATCTGTTTACCTCCGTTACTTCAACTGGTATTGTGCTACTGAACCAGCAGAGGGCGTCCAGGAAGATACACAGGAAAAAAAACCCAACCCAAACAAAATGCAATAGCCCTTGAAACTTAACCCTTTAAAAGCATAGACTTGTTGTGCAGGCCTCTGGAGAGAAGCTTTCTACAAACAGCAAGAGATTATGAAGTAGAGAAACATCTATCAGATGTAATGCCTGCTTGGAATTGAAGAAAATAATTCAGCAAATCTTTTGACAAAGTATCCCATGATGTTCTGATTCGCAAGCTAACTAGGTGTGGGCTGGATAAAACAATTGTTATGCGGATACACAGTTGGTTACAGAATTGTACTCAGAGAGTGATGATTAATGGGTCCTTCTCAGACTGGGAGGCGGTAACAAGTGGGGTACCCCAAGGCTCAGTCCTAACCCTGGTGCTTTTCAATATCTTCGTTAATGACTTGGATCAGAAGGTGCAAGGAATGCTTATCAGATTTGTGGATTATACAAACAGATTCAGAGGAGGACAACAAGGATGATCGGGACTGGAAACCAAGCCCTATGAAGAAATAATGGAAAAACAAAGTATGTTCAGTTTTGAGTAAAAAAGGACTGAGGGGAAATATGATAGCACTTTCCAAATACTGTGTTTGTTTGTTTTTATCCACCCTTTCTCCTTAATAAGGACCCAAAGTGGCTTACATCATATTTAAAGCTAACAACTGTGAGTTTACAAATGCTAAAAAGGATCAAACAAATAGCAAAGCTTGCCTGAGAGAAAGGTCTTTTGTATTCTCGAAGGCTTTCATGTCTGGGATCTGATAGCTGTTGTGAGTTTTTCAGGCTGTTTGGCCATGCTCTGGGAGTTTTTCTTCCTGACATTTCACCAGATTCTGTGGCCAGCTTCAGAGGGCGAGCTTAGGGAACTAGGAGTTCTCTTTGTGCTCTGGGGAATACAGTGAGAGAAGGGTTAGGCTTAGTGTCACCCTATACCCTAGAGCAGTGATGGCGAACCTTTTAGAGACTGAGTGCCCAAGCTGCTATTCAAAGCCCACTAATTATTCACAAAGTGCCAATACAGCAATTTAACCTGCATACAGGTGGCTGTGAAGGGGCGATGTCGGGTGCCCACAGAAAGGGCTCCGAGTGCCACCTTTGGCACCCGTGCCATAGGTTTGCCAACACTGCCCTAGAGAGCACAGAGAGAACTAGTTCCCTGAGGTCATTGCCCTCTGAAGATGCTGGCCACAGAGTCTGGTGAAACATCAGGCAGAAAAACTTCCAGAACATAGCCAAACAGCCTGAATAACTCACAACAGAAAGCTCTTTTCCTGCTTCTGGAAAAACAGTCAAGATGGGGCCAGCCTGGCCTCCTATGGGAGGGAGTTCCAAAGTTTGAGAGCAGTGACAAAGGCCTCTCCTGATAATACTGTATAACACTAAGGGTCCTAAAGGAAGATGCAGTCTTTGAGATAGCTTGGGCCCAAGCCGTTTGAATTCTGCCTGGAAACAGATCAGCAACTAGTGTAGCTGCTGCAACAGGGAGTTATGTGATCCCTTTGACCAACTCCAGTTAGCAAACTGGTTGCAATGTTTTGGACCCACTGGATTTCTAGACACTTTCTATAGGCAGCCCCACATTGTGTGCATTACAGTAATCTAGATAGGATGTAACTAAGGCGTATGTCATCATGGATAGATCGGACATCTCCAGGAATGGGTTGCAGCTGGCACACTAGTTTTACTAGTGCAAATGCACTCCTGGGCACTACCCAAAACTAGGCATCCAGAGAAAGACAAGTCCTGGAGCTCCCCCAAGCTGCACACCTCTATAGACATAGGGAATGTAAGCCAGCACAAGCTGCATTCCTATTCTTTGATCTGCCTTTTGACTAAGCGGAAGCATCTCTGTCTTGACTGGATTAAGTTTCAATATATTCACCCTGATCAAGAGCCAAAACAGCATCCACACATTTAAAGAGCAAGGAGAGATAGAGTCGGGTGTCATCTGTGTGGCAGTGACACTGAATCCCAAAATTACAGTTTCATGTAGATGTTAAATACAAAACAGAATCCTGAGGGACTCCACAGGCTAGTGACTAGGGTCCCAAACTGGAGTCCCCTAGCACCATATTCTGATTTCTCTCTTCCAGGAAGGACCAGAGCCACTGTAAAACAGTGCCTTTGAGTCCCACCCCAGAGAGATGGGCCAGAAAGATATCATGGTTGATGGCATCAAACACTGCAACGGGGATGCATTTCCCTTGTCCAATTCCCAGTCTACTGGTACCAGAGCAGTCTCTTGGTGAGGTGACCAGACGATAACCAGGTGTGGAGCCAGGCTAAAACAGATCTAGATTTGTCTCATCCGGGAAGCCCTGGAGCTGAGAAGCCATGACCACTTCAGCATCTTGCCCAAGAATCGAATATTAGAGGCTGACTGAAAATTATCAAGTATCACAGGATACAAGGGGGGGGGGAATTCTTCAACAATTGTCTTACTGCTGCCTCTTTAAGCATGCTGAGATACTACCCACTAAACCAGTGCCTTTCTGGCTACTTTTATAAGCTAGGAGGCATAAGAATCCATCAGACAAGTGTTGGCCTTCGCCTCTCCCAAGGGTTTGACCACATCATCAGGCTGCAGAAACTGAAATTCACCCATAAACTCAGGGTGAACAGGGCTCGTAGTTGCATTCACAGGACCTGTATCAATTACAGCATCCAGGTCAGAGTGGGTCGGAGCAATTTTGTCTGCAAAGTGTCATTCAAATTCTTCACAGCATGCTACAATGTGGTCTGCACCCTCTTCATTTCGGCAGTGATGTAATAGATCTTTGACCGCTCAAAAGAGCTGCACTGGCCACTCTCTGAAGATACAATGGTAGTGGAGAAGAATGACTGGCCAGATTGTTATACAAAGGAAGAGGATATCATCTCGATTATCCTAGAGAGCAGGGCATGTAATAATAGACTCAAGCCAGATTCTAGTTGAGTATCAGGACAGCCTCCGAACAGTTTGAGCAGTATGGCAATGAAACCAATTACTGTACCTTGGAAAGTGATGTGTGCTCCAGTGCTGGAGGCATTCAAGGGGAAATAAGGCAACAATTTTTCAGATATTTTGATTTGGATTCCTGCGTTGAGCAGGGTGTTAGATGCAATAAATAAAAAAAGCCACCTTGGGTCCTTTTCCAAGGGGAAAGGTGGGGTAAAAATACTCTAATATAAATGAAAAATAAAATAACCCCCTTCCAACACTATTGTTCTATGATTCTGTGATCCTGAATTGTCAATCTTAGAATCTGAAGTGAGCAAAAATATTAAGGAGACTATAGTGCTAACCAGCTAGAAGCTGCTATCTCCTCATTCAAATGACTACATCTGGTTTCATACTTCCCACCATGACCAGAAAAAGGCAACAACTTGGTGACATTCATAAATAGTTGTCTCTACTTTCTGGCTGACAGGCTTCATATTTAAACAGCACGGTAGCACTACCCTGTAGGGCTAGACCACAAAATGATGGTACAGATGGAAGTTGAACAGTTCAAACAGACAAAGCATAAAATTGACATTGTGTTTTTGTATGTCTGAAGTATTTTAAATAGCAACCTTCTGCATGTTCTTAGGTGGCTTGAAACTGGGGCAGTTCCTCTTTGTGCTTGCTCCATGAACAGCGTAGCCCTAGGTATATCTTATAACAGTTGTGAAAACTGCCCATCAGACAAAGGGACATGCTTCAGTTTAGATTGAAATGTGTGTTGTGCAGCCGGGACCTCCCTTGTCAGGGGAACTACAGCACTCGGTGAGGACTGGTTGACTGGAGCATTTGATTGATTCCTTTGATAGTTAACAAGGATCAGATACAAAAAACAACTGCACCGAGAAGGCATGAGAGAGTAGTTTTAGGTTCAATAGCCAACCCCTTTTCACCCTGACTAGCACTTCATATGTAAAAAAATTGCTCTGGAAGCGTTTTAAGTGGAAAAAATATTTTTACTTACATTTGATTCCCACAATTACATTTAGTAGAAAAACAGGAAAAAGGGGGTCTCTACATGTGAGAGAGACCTCTCCATTCTTCCTTTATGCTTAGAGGTCAGGAAGGAGCGGGGAGTGAAGCAAACCAACAGAGAAGGGGGGAAAGGCCTTTGCTGATAGGTTAGCAGCAGATGACTATCACTTTAGGTTGTGAAGAGCCCTCTCCCATTGTTATCCAGTGCTACTGCATGCAAGATTGTTATTATCTCAACAGGTTTAGCCTCTCACAATTGCAAGCCGGACAAACCTCAAATCTAGCAGCACAAAAGGTTTCTGATGGTACTGAGGTAATGTTTTCCCTGCTGTGATCCTTGTATCAGTTTATGTATGGAGTGGATATTTATCTTGCTTGCAGCTGGGGAGAGAAAAAAAGTCATTTTCTTACTGTGGTCACAATACACACACACACTTGTAATTAATTAAAACAGAAGACACAGCTGCATGCTATACAATCAGCATAATGTTTAGTTTGTTGCATGTCAGTATGATTTTCTCCATGCAGACTGCAAAAATAAGGCCGAAGTTAAGAGACTGTGGTTTACTTAGGAGCAGGTGCACCTAGTGGGTTTCTGGTAGAAAGAAGAGATAACGAAGGGTTTCCTGCTTTTACATCTGCGTCATATGATTGCTGCAGGTGTGGAAAACTATGTATCAGGCTCATATGACTGCTTCACCCTGTTAGATGACTATGTAAAAGACACTAAAGCAGTGGTTCTCAACCTTCCTAATTCTGTGATGCTTTAATGCAGTTCCTCATGTTGTGGTGACCCTCTGCCCTGCTTGGAAGAGGCCACAAGCCCCTTTTGGCAGACCACTGCTGCAGCTGCCATGGAGAAATTCCCTCTACAGGCACCCTCAGCTAATTGCAGCCTCCAGTGCCGTTGACTGATATCCCCTCCAACCTATCAAGCTGTAACTCACTCTTTCCCCACCTTCCTCCTCCTCCTCCTCCTCCTCCAGACCCAAACCGTTTGTGCCTTTTTCTTCACTGGCTCATGGCGACCCCTGTGAAATGGTCGTTCGACCCCCAGTTTGGGAACCACTGCACTAGAGGATCAGATTCTTTTCTTTTTCTGTAGTAGGAAATAGTGACTAAATGAAAAGTACTTTATAGTTGCTCAAGGGCATTTTTGTGCCACAGGATGCTTCCTTGAGGTTCACAGCTTCTTGTGTCTGTATTTGGGTGATCTGGCTGTTACGACAAGGTGCAGTAACGTGAAACAAGCTCATCAAATATTGGCCAAAACTCTGTCACACAATTGTATGTATGCAATTTGAGATTCTGCCTGAGAGTTGCACTAGTGCCAAGGCAGAAATGCTATCCCCAAAGCAATTCTGATGGTCAATAGTGCAATGGTTGAGCCAGGCACACATGTCTAACCGGCCAACAAAATAGTGCAATTCCTTGTTGCCAAGCATAACAATTCATAAATGTACACCAGTGCAACAATGTTATGTCAGCATGAATAGGATATGGCATTTCCTTGTAAGTCACTTTGCTTCTACTTAGTTGTGGGTTGTAAATCTGTTGGGGGCTAATGCCTACTTGGAACTGATACACGCTTGCATTATGCTCCTGACATATACAGAGGCAAAGCATGGTTGCGCTAAGCCATGCACTTTACGTGTATGCTGAGATGTAAGCTTTTTCATCTGAAATAGATTATAAAAACCTTTTTATTGGAAGACATTGATTGACAAAACAAGGACTACGAGAACCCATCTTACTTGTTTTGATTTATTAAGAAAGCGGGAAGAGAAACAGTGTCACTTTCACAGAATTTATAGATAATCCCCAGGTGATTGTTGTTTGAAGATATAATCCAGAGGTTTATACCTGACAATTTTCCTCCTGCTTCACCAAATGTTTCCTCTTGGATAAATATGCCTTTTAAAAAGCCCTTTTGCTTATTTAACCATTTCCAGTGTTAATTTGTTGCAGTAAAAACAATATATAATCCTAAGGCATGTTTACGTCTAAAAAGTCCATTAGGCTCTGAGCTTTCAGTGTATGTAGTTCATTTAATCATAATGTAGGTAGTGTGGTCCAGAACTCACATAACACAGATAGCTGAGTTGACGCCACCATCTAGAAACCACTCCTGACCATAGGCACTGTATATATGCTGGAATTTTTATATAAAACTGCAGGTATGCTACAAAGACTTCAGAGATCTCAATATCAACATCTGGGCAATTTGCTCCTCTCCTGTGGGTCATTGATACTGAAGGCTCTACAGAGCAAGAAATAATATTTTAAATTGAATACAGCAGCTGGTTAATAGAGGTTAGTGATTTACTAACCTTCTGGTTTAGAAAGCCCCATTGCTGTTGTGAAAAGGCCTCATTCTTGCTTTGGAAACTTGGAAGTGGACCCATTTATGACTTGTGAGAGCACAGATCTGTTCTAAAGATTTGACCAGGTTTACAGAGTAAGGGATCATGGGAACTGAAAGCCAAAACAGCACCAGGTTAAGGAAGGTTGCCTCATTGGATTGGGTGGGGATTTAGGTCTATGGCAGGCATGTCCAAACTTCGGCCCTCCTGATGTTTTGGGCCACAACTCCCAAAATTGTAAGCTTAGATTGCCAGTGACAAAGTACTGTGGGAGTTGTGGTCCAAAACATATGGAGGGCTGAAATTTGGACATGCCTGGTCTATGGTCTCAGAGCTCAGGGGTAAGCCATATGCTTTGCATCAGATCCTATGTCCAACCCATGTCATCTTTGGTAGAAGGAAACAGAGAGCAAGCGCTGGGAAATACGAGTGAGGGAAACCCTTGAAAGCATCTAATGGTGAGAGCAAATGATAGTGGGTTTAATTAGGCCAACAGTCTGACCTCACCTAAGACAGCTATCGAAGCCTTTTTTAAATAATACGTCAAAATGGCTAAGGACATACCCTGAATACGTGGAGGATACGGTGATGGCATGATATATAAACATTTCAAAATAAAAGAAAACACATGAAAGTAAGTAGCCTTATACTCATGAGGACATCAGAAAAACAAACAGTATGAGCAGAGATGTTTCAATGTGGCAAAAGTATAAGATCAAGTGGAGCCCGAGGCTTTCCCCATCTACTTTATATTGCTGTAATAAACAAATAAGCAGGAAAGATTTGTCTGGACAGAGGAGAAAAGAAATGTATCTTTCAAGGATTTTACCAAGCAAGGCATTGCTGAGCAAGGAATAGCCAAGATGAGTCCCCATAGCTATTCCACTCCTTTCAGAGCAGGGATTCTGTTCTGGATCTGAGTCAAGTCCAATTCTCCAAGAGATCCATCTGAGTCTGGTGGTTTTCTGTTTTACCCAGTAGAATAAAAGCCATACAAGACCAAATGGTCAAACTGATGGTGTTAAATTGCTTAGCTAACACACTAAGTCTTTCCAGATAAAATGAGAAAAGGATGCTAGGGGCAGCAATCCTAAGAGACGCTCGGCAAATACTGTATGTACCAAGAAGATTGATATCAGTGAATCTGAAACAAATGAATAGCATCCACCCACAAACAAATTAGATATGTACACAGCTTGGCATACAGCTATAGCAGACATGGTGCCACATCTCAGTTAGAGCTCTTGTGCATATTTCAGGGGATACAGCCCTGCCATGAATTTAAATACCTGCAAAAGAATTCCCACTCATCTTCTATATGATCTCTTGAATTATTGACATCAGTTGATTAAAAATAATGATTTGGAATATGTTGTCTGATGATTAATTTATTACCAATTAGGTGGTGTCAAAGGCTGCTTTACTGCCTACTGTACAAGAAAGTCTATTCTTACTTTATCAAAATGATTCCATAAAATATGAGATGTAAATGCTATTAGAGACAGACACAAGGAGAACCCATTAGCACATGGCTGAGAACCCTGTAGCTCTCCAAGTAGGGATGGTACACAGCCTGAGTGAAGTGATTTTGCCTCCAATTTTTTGGTGGGGAGAGATGTCTGCCTTCTATGCTCAGGAGCCACCTAGGCCTCCAGATGTCACTGATCAATAACTCCCAGAATCTCTGACTTGATTAGGATCCTATTCGCATAGGTTTGGTCCACTTCGATAAGGTTTTGCAACTACAAATTCCATGGCACGGCTAGGCCCCATGCTATTTTGACTACTGTTTGATATTCATGTATTCCCCTCTCTCAATGGTAAGAAAAAGGAAAGCAACATTTTAATGAGAACATTATTTCCATTCTTTCTAATAAATGAAGTGAATTAATAGAGGCAACAGTGGAGGAAAAGTATAAATGCCCCCAAATCTACTTCTGTATGGAAAAGTATTGACTCGCTTCTGAAAACATGAGATCCAGCACCAGGTGTTCACGAGACAAAAGCAGCCCCATTACATTGGGACATCTGGGAAGCTGCTGAACAGATCTCATTTCACTGTCAACAGCACTGAGTGGTATTTTGCTTACAGGAGACAGAATGCTTTCAAAAGCAAACATAATAATTAGGCAAACATAGTGCTTTGTGCACTAGAGGACACACTCCACTTTATTTCCCCTTGCAAATACAAACAGATGACCTGGGCTGGACATAGGAATGATTTTGAGACAATAATTTGGTGACATTAAACAGTGCCTTCTCTCTGAACATTCCCAAGGCAAGCTGACATTTCTGCTTCCATTTCCCTCACCACCCATTTTAAGGCAAATAAGAAAACATACAAAAACACCCAGCACCTCACATTCACTCAGAGGCAGATGCAGCAACAGAAATTCAAAGATTCTCAGGCTCTCACACCCTCTCAGAAATGGGGATCCCATACAGACCTCATGACTTTTCCCATGATTTCCATTCTGTTTTGGGAAGTTTTAGCAGAACCAAAGAACAGTGAACACAGTTTTTTCTGCAGCACCTGCTGAATAAGCCTATCACCCTTACCATAGCCTGGTGCCATGTAGATGTTTCGGACAACACCTACCATCATCCCTAATCACTGGCCAGGCTCAATGGCAGCTGTAGTCTAAAATTATGAAGTGTTTGGGGTTGGAGAACACCATTGTAGGTTATTGCTAGAAGCTTACTGGTTACTGTCACATTCTGTTGCATTATACTGTAGCATTTTATGACTAGATCAGATTTTCTTAACTGTATTTAAAAATGGACCTTCAAAAGAGAGAGAGAGAGAGAGAGAGAGAGAGAGAGAGAGAACTTGATGATGGAGTATCTTGGAATTTCACCTGGAGACCCTCCAAAGATCTGGGAATTGAGAGGTTTGCATTTTTCCCTCCAAGCCACCACTTCTCTGAATTATAGTTTTGGCTTCCTTGGACTAGAGCTGATTTGGGGGAGGGGGTTGGTGGGATTTGCGTTGATTTGTTTGCATGTATGCCTTCTCTGTGGTGGGTGACCCCGTATAAGGCAACAAAGAGAGAACCATGTGTTGCATGAAAATTGAACTCAGCAAACTTCAGCAGAATGAATACTGTATGGGCAGAATGTTACAGTTGGGAAAGACAGGAGAGTATTTGGGCTCAGCTTCGCTCACATATTCCTGTCACCAGGCGGAATGGTGCATCCAGCTCAAGAAGGCAAGGACCCAGTTTGCAAGTTGGGAGCTTTTCAAGTGGAGGAAGAGTTCATACAGATTGATCTGCCACAAGCTCAGGGCCTCGGAGACGGAGATCTGTGCTTTCCTGTACAGCGAGTCACTCTTTTTTCTCCGATACCTGAACAAAATACACAAAAATGAGCAGATTAAATCTTATATATTACAATTAGGAGGCAGACTGGGGAAAAAAACTTCTTCCAGATTAACACATACATTTGGGCTGAGTGATGAATAAAAGGAAACCCTTATCCACCTGCCATCCATCATTCTATATGAAAACATGAAGCCACCCAGATCCAAATGCTAGCTGCAGAAATATTGCTACTGTCAATTGGCATGGTGTTTTGGTATGTTTTGGATGCCACATTTATTTATTTATTTATTTATTTATTTACTTACTTACTTACTTACTTACTTACTTACTGACTGACTTACTTACATACTGGGGCCATCTAGCCCAAAGGCTACTCTGGGCAGCTTACAACGTGAAGAATACAAATTATACAACACATACAGTAAATATTATATATACAAATCAGATTGTATAATTCTCCATTATGGGAGTTCCCCCTGACAGATTCACACCTACAGATGCCTAAATAAGGCATTCCACCTGGAGGAAAGGCCTAGCAAGGAAGGCTTTGTAGCCTAGCATTGGTCTAGCTTCACCCTTGCTTCCTGTACAGAAAGACAGCTGCCCCACTGCTATTTAGCAAGCCATTGATTCCTCCCCAGAATCAGTCCCCAGTTGGGAGAAGCCCATGTGCAGCCTTGCACTGACATTGTTCATCCCAAATACATGGAGGCTCATCTTCCCACGGGAAGTTCCCTGTCCCGGACTAGCCAAGGGGAACTCAAGGTCCTGTCTCACATATGAAGGGACTCACGTCGAAACAGCTCGTATACAGCAGCGAGACATGTTAATGAATGAGCTGGCATTGGCCCGTGTTTGCAAAGCAGATTCAATCCCCCTCAGCAAATCGTTGGTTTTCAGTATTAGCAGCATCTGACGAGGGACATTGTTGAGAAGCTTGGTGATCTGGGGTAGGTAAGCCGCAGCATTGGAACGGATTTCGACGTCCTGGCAAGATTGGATTGGAGATACATGGAAGAGAAAAGGAGAAAGGTTCAAACTGGAAGCTCTGGCCATCTCCTTAAACTATAATCTAGGACAGGCTTTCCCATCCAGGCATCCTCCAATGGTGTTCGATTATAACTCTCACCTTGGGTACACAATGCCCATCATCTAAAAAGGGCATCAAGTTCATTTATTTATTTATTTTTATTTATTTAATACTTATATACCGCCCGTCTTCTGGAGGAACTCCGGGTGGTTTACAGCAATAACTATAACAATAATAACAAACCAAAGAAACAAAGAAACAATAATAATAATTGAATAAACAAACAACAAGAAGAGAAAAAAGTTGGCAAGTCTATGACTGTCTTTGTATAAAGGGCTGTCAATGTACAGTATATGACAAAGGTCCAACAAAGAGAACCCTCAGTGAGCAAATTGAGACATTATGACCAGTGACCTTTTATGGTCCATAGCCTAAGGACAGCTGTATCAGTGGTTAATGTATCTGGCTGTGGAGCCAGAGATTAGGAGTTCAATTGTTCACTGTGCATCCCAGAACGGCCAGCCTCTGTGACCTTGGGCGAGCTGCCCTCAGAAGAAGGGAAGGGTAAACCACTTCTGAGTACTCTCTTCTTAGAAAACCCTGAAAAAGGTTGCCATAACGGTTACTATAGTCTAGAGATGAAGTTGCCTCCCAACTCACTCAGCAAGAAGCCCAGGGAATACGAACCTGTAATGGGACATCATGCACATGTCCACATCCTCTAATGGCATATCAATTAACAAATCCAGAAACTAGTCCAAAGAGTACTAAGTGGCCGATCCCATGAAGTTGCCTTGCCAAGGCTGAGACTACACCCTTGCAATAAATTGGCCCGGAGGCGAGAAAGTCTGTTTCTAGCAACCCTAGACATTACTGAGCTAGAAGCATCAGTGGTAGACATGGGCACGACTCAGCGAAATTTTCGTTTTTGTTTTTTCATTTCGTTACGCAACGAAAATGAAAACGAAAATTTTCCAAAAACAAAACGGAAACGGAAACGAACCAAAAAACTTTGCTGTGTTTTTCGTTCTCGTTGCGGCAAATACATTGAACTGAAAAGAATGCTAACGAAACAGAATTTTTTTGTTTTCGTTTTCATTACGAAACGAAAACGAAAACTTTGCAAAAAAAACCCAACGAAAACGAAAACAAACCGGACCCCTCAACGAAAAATGAAAAACGAAAAACCATTTTTGTTGAGTCGTGCCCATCTCTAATCAGTGGCTCAATTTATTGCAAGGTAACACCCCTGTCTTCTATGCAGGCTATTGTATATGAATCCTCCAATACAGCATTTTAAGAGGAATCTTGATGTTTACTATTAAACTACTGGATAATTAAAGAGGTACCTCTTTAGCTGTGAGTGGTGACCGGTCAATCCCCCTGTTGAGTGATTCCCATGATCTGGCAGCAAGCATGCATGCAAAGAGGGGGTATAAATCACCAGCTCCCAGTTGCCGACTGTATTTCTGTACCCGTTCCATATCAGCTTTGATCAGAGCCTGCCAAAGCCGACAATAGTCCATGCGGAAATTGTCTGTCAGGACCTTCGAATGAAAGAAAATATTTTTCTTCTTCAGAAAATATCAGTCCCGAAGGCAAGCCCCAGTAAAGCACTTTTAACTAGCATTATGGTCTGAAGATAATTATTTGTTAAGGCACCAAAGGTTTGGAGCTAAAAAAAAATGATAATCAAATAAGTTACTTTTTAGATTTACACAGAGACAATTGGCTGTTATTTTAGTAGAACATATCTGAACATGAGTGCCCACTCCCCTTAAGTTAGCACTGCACCCAAAATGAACTACTGAAAAAGTGCCCCATTTGTAGCATTTTCAAGAGCTCATGTCATGTGTATGAATGCAATGCTCACTAATTTGGCACATCTTGCCCAAAGAACCAACCCACCTCCCTTTACCTGCTGGGAGCCTCCTGCTGCCCTCCCCTCTCTATATCTCCCGCCTCTGATGAGACACAGTCTCAAAGTCCTGACTGGTTACTACTGCATATTATCCTAGGTAACCATTCAGGTGGGAGGGGAAATGTGTTCTGTTGCTACTTCAGTCCAAAACAAACCAATTAGTAATAAATCAAAACCCAGTTATCCTTTGACATGGCACTCTTTCCAATTTTAAAATGTAGTTAGATCAAAAGTAAACATGTCAAAAATCCACATATTAGGAAGAGGTGCATGTAAAAGCATGTAAATTAGTGAAAATAACATAACAGTGTTGTCTTATATTAGGGAAAGCTGGTACAGTATGCAGAAATGTGGCTATTAGACAAGATTTCTCACAAAAATGTACAGTATGTATAAGGAGAACTGTGCACAAAATGCATAAACTTGTTCATGCGGGCTTTAAAAATTGTAAACAAATTTGATGGATTTTTAACGTTAAGGAAATGAGAAGCTAAAGATGGCTGGATATAAGAAGCTAAAAGCAAGTGGCAGATTCCAAGATACCCACAGTTTGGCCCACTTACAAGGAAAGCAGCCATTCTCGGCTGTAGGATTTTGAGAACTGGAGTCCACACGACCCATTTGCATTTTAGCTTGCTTCCCTTTTGCTTCCCATTGTTTGCCTGTCCACATTCATGGAATCATAGAATCATAGAATCATAGAGTTGGAAGAGACCTCCAGGGCCATCCAGTCCAACCCCCTGCCATACAGGAACCCCCATCACAGTACCCCCGGCAGATGGCCATCCAGCCTCTGCTTAAAAACCTCCAAAGAAGGTTTTAAATAATGTTTCCATGTTCTTGAGCATGAGGAACAGAAAACCACCCTCCCTCTCTCACCAAACTATCACTGTGGCAAAAATATCTTCATATAAAGTCAGATGCTATTAAAAAAAATTCTATCCCTCCTATTACCCAAAAAGGGAATGCAATGAGGCCAATAAACACTCTTAAATTTAAAACAATAGGCTACTGTCCTGTTGGCAGATTTGGGGGCTGTTAAGAAGCCACTGTATGAGCCATCCCAACATTTGAGGAGCAACATAAGCCCAGGTCCATCTACATGCAATCTTGCACAACAGGTATCAGCTGCACAACTGCACTGCACAATGCTCTGCTCTCCCACAATGTTCCCTCCTGCTCTGTGTATATACAGTTATTCTGGGCAATTGCAAACAGCATGCTAAGCCCTGATAATTAAAGGCAGCTAGGGGACTCCCCCTCCCCAATTGTGGTTTATAAAAACAGCATTGATAACCTAAGGCTTGAATACTTTCAAGGGCTAATAAAGCATGAAACGAAATGTTGATCAACGGCATTGAACAAATGCCAACATCTGTAGAGTGTTTTGTCTATAGGGAGCTGCTGAGCCCCAACACTATGTTTCTCAGCTTTATCTACAAATACTATTCTTTTTATAAATGTTTTTAGATAAAAGCCACAAATGTACAAAATTGGGACCTCACAACTCTGTACTGACAAAATGTTCTGCAAGCTGCGAACGACCACCAAGAATGTCTACATTTGGTGGATGCATCAGACTGGGTGTGTGAAGGGAGTGATTGAAAGAACAATTAAAGCATATGAGAAGGAACTTGCAGAAAAAGTTGATCCTTGAAGTAACCAGGGCCCAAATTAGCATGCTCTGTTTTAAGGAATCATCTGTGTTTTTGCTTACTGGAGGTACAATTACACTGCAAGAAAAATGTGAAGTGATCCACAGTGATTATGTGCCCAAGAAGCTGGGATTCCCATTTTCTCAATCACACAGAAGTCAACAAGCGGAGAGGTAGAAATTGCTAATCTGAACTTGCTAGCAACTTGGAGGTAGAGCTACAACTATCTTAGCAAGCTGCAAACACTGGTTGGCTGCCAATTTCCTCCCCTCTGATTCCTGTGTGGTCAACTAAAGCAAACAGAATTCTGCTAACTGATTTTGTAAACAAGGCCTGATTGCCGATCCCTTCTTGCTTTCTCTCTCACTTGGTCTCTTAAGTGCTGTAGGGTACCAGTGCCGACACCAAACTCTTAAACATGAATAATTGAATGGTTTGGAGACAAAGGTGCTTGGTTGACAAACACTGGCATGCCCACAGGTGCCCCTTTGCTTCCTCTCTAATTTTAACTAGGAAACTTGGAGAGGCAGCTTCTGGTTGTCCATTTAGCCATGCATCTGCATCAGCTCAAGTAAGAATATGGTATGAATTGATGTAAAATGCATGCAAGTGGGCGAACAAAGTACAAGCTCCAATGGTGGAGGGGGAAAGTATGAATCGAAGGAGGAGCCTCTTGACTTCTACATTATTTTTCCATTGACAACATAGTCAAATAATATAAATCTAATCATCCATCACCTTAGACAGCTGCCCCCAGTTCTCTCATCATATGCTGCTGCTTCCCTCTGTTTACCTGGTAGAGTCCATGGTCCAGGAGTATAATGTGGGTCTTGCCAGTGGTTGGACACTTCCTCACCAGAACGTTGCCAGGGTGTGGGTCACAGTGCACAAAGCCATTGACAAAGATCATTTCGCTATATATTTTCCCCAGATTGCGAGAGATCTAAGATGAGAAAAAAAACAGAGTCACAGTATGAGAGGTGGCCCTGGCAGGCAAAAGCATTACTGCATGAGCCAGGGAATAATCACTCTGAGAAGAAACACATGCCATCTGTGGGTGTGGCAGAGGAGCAACAAAAGCTATAACAGGGGAGAAATTATTATTGCATACTCCTGAAGATTTAACATGGACATGAGTGCCTAAGAAGAATGTTTGAAATGGTTCTTGAAGACTTGTTTGCTGTATATAAACAGGTTAGATGAGCAAGATCTACATACATACTGTACATACATAGACAGAAAAAATATGGGTATTGGGTACATACATACATAAGGTGAAACCAACCTGGAGAAAAGTACTTGGGGAAACATGAATTGGAAAGAAGAATTTTGAAAAAGCAAGCTGAAATGTCCAACTACATAATATTTCTTCCATCATGCAAAAAAAATATGTATTGACCTAATTCAAAACAGAGCTGTAGTATGTCCTTGTAGTAAAGCTGAAATCTTTCTGTTAGTCCCAGCCTAGAGCACTGAGTCATTTCTTGAATGGCATATCAACATTTATGTCAAACCAGTTTAGTCAATGGTTCTATGCGGAGACTAGCTATATTATGTAGGCTGTACCATCCTCACCCCACCCCCCAAATGGAACACAGGCCTGGTGATCCCAGTACTGGCCATGTGTTCATCTTCATGTGCAGTTCTACATTCACAGCCTCTTATATTCCAGCAAGCCTGAACATACAGTATTTAAGAAGTCATTAGTCTTGTGTAAGAGCGGCCATATTTCCCCCCACCCACCCCATCTAGTATGTACAAGAATCTAGCTTTCCTTCTTTGCTCAGACCATATCACCCTCCACACTCCCTTGCTCAGTCAGATGTTAATCTGATTTATGATGTCTGCAAAGATAAAGTGACACCATGAGGCTGTTTATATCATTCTGCCTTTGCTAGTGATCCCTCTGCATCAACCCTTTCCCCTCGTCTCATCCTGATCACTGCACCAGTTTAGCCCAATCGAAAGTCTGTTCAAAGTCAGTAAACAGCTGTGGAGCACTGCTTCTCTCTGGCATACTTTGGGCAGCGACACAGATGCCTGTATGCAGGCACACAGAAATGGCCGCCGGACGGACCCCTTCCCCAGCAAGATACAAACAGCCCCACAGCAGGCTATCCAAGAGGCAATTAAAAGGCAATTATTATAAATGATCCTTGACACAGTACCAAATACAAATATAAGCAACAAAACTGTATTGGGAAAGGGAGGGAGATTCTGCACCGGCCCTAGCAAAGAACCATACGGCCAGTAAAACTGTAAAGGAAGGCAGGTTCTAGAACACATTACAAAGATCTCTTCACCCAGCAAGCATGCACATTTACACACGCCGTTCCACGTACAACAGCAGTATCAGTGGCTGAGGACTGCAGCTATTGTGGGCTTTTTAATGTATTCTATGTCTCTACTCTCCAACAGCCAAAGCCGTTGGGCTGATTCATAAAACAAAACCATGCAATCAAGAAACATAAAGAAACTGTGAAGAAAACCTAAATGTAAAGGGCAGATAGACGTGAACAAATGCTAACAGCCAAAACTGATCCATCTTGGTGGCGCTAATAAAGCTGATGGGAGGGAGGACTTGTTGTGCCAGCTAGCGAGGAATGCTAGCAGATTTCCCAAGAGAGGCCCATCCTGTTATCATAAGCTAAACAGTTTGCCCAAGATCACCCGGAATCCCACCTGAAAAGAAGAACTATAAATTGGCCACAACTCCATAATGGAGATGAGCGCCGCCCCTAGAGTCAGACACGACTAGCACGCATGTGTGGGGGAAACCTTTGCCTTTACTTACCGCAACTCAGAGCTGCATTCCAGGGAGAAATCAAAGTGGATTTGTGCAGAAGGTCCTTTGGACAGTTATGAGAAAGTCCAACAAGGATTGGCTGATGTATGTCATCTGGGTATGCATGGCAGGGAGCATAGAGTGGAACGTGGTGTGTGTTTTTTGAGTTTTAGCCTTAAGTTGTATTGATGGGATTTGCACGCTGTGTAGCTCTCCCCCCCCCCCGGTTCTGGGATTAAGTAGAATAGGCTAGCTAGTTTCCACATATTGTTTCTGTGGTGATCTTGACTACAGATGGGCACGAAACCCCCACTTCGTTTCCGTTTCTTCATTTTTCGGGTGCAGCAAGCTACGGCCGCAGGGAGCCTTCCCAGGGCCGGTCGCCACCAGAGCCGGCAGCACGCAGGCCGGGAGAGTGTTCCTGTGGCTGCGGGGAGCCCTCCCAGGGCCGGGGCCAGTCTCCTGGGAGAGCTGTCCCGCAGCCACGGGGAGCCCTCCCAGGGCTGTGCGCCGCCAAAGCTGGTGGCAAGCCTGTCAGCAGGAGAGCAATCCCATGGCCATGGGGAGTCCTCCCGGAGCCGAGCGCTGCTCTGGTCACACCCCCAACAGGCCGCCACCCCTGGAGCACCGCCAAGCGCCGCCCTCTGTTGGGCCCCCTCCCCAAGGACCAATCTGCCGTGCCGTCCGCCACCCCCATCGGGTCGCTACCCCCGGAGCCCCGTACAGCGCCGCCCTAACTGGGGCCCTTCTCCCTGGGAACCACTTTGACCTGGGAGCCACCGCCCTAGGAGACCGCCACCCTGCACCCCTCCGGGCCTAGACCCGGGAAACCTGTGTGGGGTGCCGCTGCACTCCCCCCCCCGTGCTCCAACGACGCCCTCCGCTCTGGCTTCCGAGCCAGCTGCACCGTTGCCGCTTCACCACATGGCTGAGATCCCGGAGCCCAGCCCATAACGGCTCGGATCCCGCCTCTTCTTGTGAGATCGGCACAGTCTTCCATCGTCGGCTCCGGTGGGGAGGGGGTAAAGAGGCTCTGCCAGGCCCAGCCCCCTCTCGCCACCCTCTGCTTGTTGAATGACAGCCCAGCGGGCTGTCATTCACCAATCGGAGATGGCTGGACAGGTGGCTGGGATCCCAACCCCTTCTCGCCGCCCTCCGCTGCTCCATTATTCATCACGCGAGCGGCGCGATGGCAATAACGGAAACGAACAGAACCGAAGAAAATGTTCTTGGTTCTGTTCTGTTCGAGCCTGCCCCATCGCAACGGTCGTTATTCATACCGTTACGTAACGGAACGAATAACGGAGAACGGTAACGAAAAAATGGTCGTTTCGTGCCCATCTCTAATCTTGACCTTTATTTACTGTAACGTGCATCTTGCTCTAATTAGAACAATCTAAACTAGCTTTTTATATGATTCATTTCAAATTAATATTTTCCACACTTTCAAGCTTTTTCAGAGTGTGGTGGGCAATAATGTCATCCTAAGTCTAGTCTTGGCCACTTTGGTTGTTAATTGGTGCACTACAAGATTCACTTTCAGGCTAAATTGTCTTCTGGTCTTCCTTGAAAGGCTGGAAGGGATAGCAACTGCTAGCAGACTTTTTCTAGTATCCCGACAGAGTGGGCTAGGTGTTTATAGGGTTTGGGGGGGGAGGGCAATGTGTATGTGCACCAGTTCCTGTCAAAATGCCTATAAAAAATCTGCCAACGGTGCTAAAAGTAACTTTCAAAAGTAAGTGCTCTTTGTTGTGTATATGGTTTGTGTGTCACCAAGTTGATTCCAACCTATGGCGACCCTTTCCAGAATTTGCTAGGCTGAGAGTGTACCAAAGCTCCCTTCTTCTGGGGCACATCCTGGGATTGAGCCACTTGCCCATGACTACACAGCTGGCTTTTTTCCTTTGGCTCTGCAGCCAGGTACCAAAACCACTGAGCTATCTAGCCAGCTATACTTGTTATATGTTACAGTCCATGAAAACAAGTTGCTTTCCCATAATGTTCTGAGTGCATTTACATGCATGGGCCTTCAACTGATCAGAACCACCTTTCAAAGCCTTCCAAAAAAAAGAGAGAATTTTGGAAGTAGCTCTACCTCTCCTGTCTAGAACACAAGCATTAGAAGGCTTCCACTCAACATTTCAGACAACATAAAGAGAACACAGATCAGCCAACTGCAGAGAAGAAAGGCATATATGTCATGTGAATGTATATAGATGACCACCAAACGAACAAATGTTATAGGTAACATGTTTTTCTTCCTTGTAGTCTCAGTGCATCAATGGATGAGTAAAGAGTGGCAAGTTCACTTGCAGGAAACCCCAGAAGCTAGGCAGGTAGGCACGTGCAGTCCCTGAAAGAAGCATCCCTCTGAGATCTGGCGTCAAGGTGATTGTGCTGGATAAAAATTGATGGCTGTGACCAAGTTGCTATCTGACACTCTTCAAGTCAGGAGATTCTTTTTAGGAAGGCAGTAGAAGTCGTGACTGCTCTGAGAGATAGGCTTTCTAAGTTGAAGTGTT
Organism: Phrynocephalus versicolor; assembly: GCA_023846285.1. Taxonomy (NCBI): domain Eukaryota; kingdom Metazoa; phylum Chordata; class Lepidosauria; order Squamata; family Agamidae; genus Phrynocephalus; species Phrynocephalus versicolor. Next base: position 8,513,798 of record JAHTLZ010000016.1, read on the forward strand.
ATTTTCCTCCCCAAGACAAATGAGAGGCTTCTTCTGTCTGTCTGGGAGAGGAATTTAACCTTTGCAGCCAGAAGAGTGCTTCAAGAATGCCCCCCCTCCCTCGAGGCCATATGCCCAGGAGAGAAACAAAATGTGTAGGGTAAAGCTGAGAGCAGAGAATTAATGAAAAATAAAGAACAAAAATCTCAGAACAACTTGCATTATTTAAGTTTCTCAGAGGTATCCTAGTACAGTGGCCTGGAAAATATAGTTGTTTTTGGACTACAATTTGCAGAAGCATTCACCACCATCTTGATAGAAAACTGAAGGCACTGAGATGAAAGTGAAATACTAAGTACCTAATAATCGTTATCTAATTCTTTTAGGAAAGGGTTTACAGTAAATTCCTATTAAAGCAACAAACTACTACAACTATATAACAAAACATACAAAACACAGTAAAAAGCAGGTGGGCGACGGCAGCTCAGCCAATGCCCATAAACTCAGGCAAGTGCTGACAGTCTCTGCCTTGCTCAGTCAGTCAGCATCAGTGAAATGCGGGTTAGAGAGAGAGAGCAAGGAAGGACAATTCACCCCTTTGGTAGAGTCTGACTGGGAAAAGAGACAGAACTCATTGGCTCATAGTTCCAGGTGAGGTCCACTTCACATTAACCATGTAAGGACTAGAATGCAGATCTTGCTATATCCCAACACATATGCTGTTCCAGGTTTCTGGGAGTTGCAGTCCAACAATATGTTGATTGCCCAAGGTTGGGAACCACTGTCCATCTGGTCATTGTGGCAGATAAAGCACAACTGAGCAACAGTCTTTTGACAGATGTCCTCTAGACAGGAGGGCCTGGGCAAACTCAGAAATGTACTTTTTTGTGTCCTGTTGGGTAGCTCTATCTGCAGTGGCAGGATACTACAAATTAAAGAGTTCTGCATTTCAGGCTGTATGAGACTTTGTATCATTACATACAAGTAGTGTACTTTCTGAAACTGAAATGCTTTATTCTGCTGGCAGGGGTGATATCATTCCCACTTCAGCAAGATTCTAGCCCTTTGCAGCTCTCCGGTGACATTCCTATCACTTATATAAGCATTAGTTGTTCTGCCAAAGAATGGTAATCATAAACACTTAGAGCCTTTTCACACGACCCCTAAACTCCGCGGCAAATGGCTCCCAGCTCCAGAGCTTAAAATTGTTTCTCCACCAGCTCCGGAGTTTACAGAAAATTAAGTGCAACCACACCCACCTAAGCGTGTCCCAGCGCACTTTTCAAGTACCTGCTCTCCAGGGCTGAAGAATTCCTGATGCGGATGTAACTTAAGAGTGCCGGGCTCTCCTCGCTTCTGTTTGTTGTTTTTTGGCCCCCCTCGCCCCTTTAAGAGCTACTTAAGAGAATGGAATGCTGCGGGGGCAAGAGCGAGACGGCAGAACGGAGGTGAGCCACGTTCTTTTCTTCCTTTTTTTTCTCCCTCTCCTCATGCAGCCAGCAGCCAGGAATGCGGAGGGGGTGGGAACACAGGAACAGCGACAAGCCCCCAAGATCTCTGGTCTGAATTTAAGTGGCCAGCGGATCTTAGGGGTCGTGTGAAAAGGCTCTTAGAGGCCAGAATTTAGTTAAATCGAGGGAAGAAAACCCTAAGTGCTGATTATTAAAGATTGATGTACTGGAACACTGACATACCAATTCCCTTGATGTATTTACTCTATGTATTGTTTTATTTGTACTTGGTTTTATTATATAAATTTTGTACTTTGTTACTAAATGTACCACTATAAGGTCTTATTGTATGAAACTTAACATTTTAATACCATGTAGGATTTGGTTAACAACCATAAATACAGAATTCATTCATTCATAAAGGGAAGGAGACCCTGCGTTGGCAGGGGACACCCTGGGAACCAAGACAACGACTTGGGAAACAGTAAGGGTAAAGATGGAAGAGAAGGAAGAGATTGAGCTGATTTGCCAGAAGGAAAAAGCAGGAGAATCAGAAAAAGTGATTGGAGTGGACAAAGGGGAATATAAAGGTCTCGGAGGCAGCTGAGGCAGTAGATTGGGGGAAACCAAGAACTCTCTCTCCCGGTTCGGAGTGGGTATGGCTCAAGAACCCTTGGACCCACAAGTGGAAGCAGATTATGGTCCCTAGAGAGGAGGGAGAAAGGAAAAGAAAAATAGCAGATAAGGAAGGTTGTTCACATTGAGGAGAGAAAGAATGGAGGAGGAAGCTACGTGAGGAATGGGTTAAGGTGGAAAGGGAGAACTCAGAGAAATCGAAATGGATTGGGTATCAGAACCCGAACAGAAAGGAAGGGAAGGAGCCTGGATCAACCTCCAGGACTGGTTATGGGAACCGGAACTGGTGGAAAATCCCTGGATTGAAGCAAATCAAGAACTGGGACTAAGTTTATCTAAAGAGTTTACGTATTCCTGTTTCCAGTTATAACCCATTCTTGCCCCTTGTTGAATCTTGGAAAGAATTGTCTTCACAGTTGGTTTTTGTGAACCAGCAAGAATAAAATCAGAGTTGGGTAGAGATGAATCGGGTTCATTATTGAGCCATCAAGACACCCAGGTCAGGCTAGAGCAAGAACCCTCACAGTTATGCATTTGGTGCTTTTATTTTTTGTTACACAGCAGTTAGGTGATTTGGTGCACAAGAAACACAAGTTTTGGTGTCTTAACTGGTGAGAATTTACTGTTGAGATGGACTTCACCAGCACAATTGTCTTTGGCCTTTAAACGTGACAAAGCAATTTATGCTCAAAACAGGACTTTTCCATGTCACTTTATTCCCTGACATGACTGTATCACATTGGCTATCAATTGAAAGGGAAGAGTTCCTTCCTTGAATCAAGCAAAGCTCCTTTTAAAGTTCTCCCTGACTCTGTGCAAGAGTTTTCCTTCATCAGGCATCCATTGTGACTGATTTTGTTTTGATTGTGATGGAACCAGCATGGGTGTGCTGATGGTTCATGGATGCTTTGCCTATGAAAAAGTGCAATGGACCAAAAAAAAAAAAAAAGTCCCCAATGCAGAGAAGGTAGGGGACCACTGCTGTAAACCATCTTGACTGCTGCCATTGGTGTTGTCAACATGCAGAATGCCCTTTGTTATGCAAAGCTTGGCATCCTTTTACCAACTGGCAATGTGGGCACAATATTGTGCTTTGGTCTCTGTGGGCAAAATCTAAGGGTGCTGCTTATACACCGCCCCACAGCAAAACTCTCTGGGCGGTTTACAATTTAATTATGCAGGCTACACATTTCCCCCTTCCTAGCAATTTGGGTACTCATTTTACCGACTTCACAAGGATAGAACGCTGAATCTATCATGAGCCGGCTACCTGTGATTGAACCCCAGGTCATGAGCACAGTTTTACCTGCAGTACAGCAGTTTAACCAATGCGCCAGGGGACCACCACTTGACAGTGTATTTCAACTACTTAGAACAGATTTCTTGATTCTAAGCGTGTCACCTATGGTTGGAAGACCTTGGCTGTGCAGCAATGAAAGGGTTTTTACGACTGAGACTATACAGTAGGTGGCTTGTGGGTCAAGACCAAAATGCTTTCACCGCCTTATGGCATGTCAGACCAGTTGAGAAGCTAATAGAATTCAGAGAGGAGGCGAGAGACTTGAAGCCTGAAGGGGAAGGAATCAGACTGCAGTGACAGGTGCCCTTGTGTGAACTTTCCTCTTGAATATCTGTTCCTCCTCCACCCTCAAAATGAACATCTTAAGATGGGGAGAGTGCCTTTCCTTGCAACAGTCCTTGCTGAGATTCCGAGAAGGTGAGGTGAAGCAAAGACAGACACATGCTCACTCACCCTTGTAGAAAGCAGCCAGCTTCCTGGCATGCTGAGCCCATCCGGACCAGGCAGCAGCAAAAGCACACCGGCGGAAATGTAAGGCTGTGCATCAACATTCATTATAAAGTGGCAACCAGGAGAGGCACTGCCTGTGTGCTGTGTATGGAGAGTTGTGCATGCTGCCCAGCTTGTCCCTATGAATTTCTATGCTGAACACGAAGACACCGGGTTTCTGTTTGTAGGGGGAGGAGGGAGAAGCAGGGGAAGGGAGAGGGAAGGAAATATGAAATCAGCCTTCAGATCTGCTAAACTATGCTTCCCACCAACCCCAGTCAACATTATTCCTGACCTTAATGGATGGGACCTACAGTCCAATGCATCTAGCAAGCAACCAGGTGGACAAAGCTATATCCGGGCACTAAGATGTGTTGTTTCACAACTCTACATGCACAGTTATGAAAGAACATGGCGGACAAGCTAAAGCACTAACAAACCAAAGAATTGTGAATCTCTGCCTGCCAGAGTAGAGAATAGCAATTTCCAGTGAAATATTGCTTAAAACTTTATTCTGACTCCTTTTGCCTCTTTTAGTTTTGCCTTCAAGCATGAACAAATTCCAGAGAGAGAAGAGAAATGTCAAAATATTACACTGTATTAATGACAAGATGAATGCTCATTTAATTAGAGAACAGCAGCTGCAACATTTAATTTTCTGGACCAATTGGCCAATCCGCAACAAGCAAGGAAGCTTGAATGTTGTGTACACTGAGATGAAAGCCAAAACAAGGATGCTGTGATCCAGGGACAAAGCTGTTGCAAAATAAAGAGGTGAACCTGATTTTCATGCTTTTTCACATCCAAGTGGTGGGTATGCCTCGGATAAAAGCCTACATTGTTGATATAACCAAATTTCGTCATGGGTAAATAAATAAATAAACTAAACAATAAAAGCTGGAAGCATAGTGTGATGTGCTGGTGATGCTGAGAAAATATGGTGTACAGATCAAGTGGTGGTGGTGGTACTGAGACTGTTAGTCCTTAAACACATATCTGCATACAGTATCTCTCCTAAGAGTCAGTGGCAAATGGTGCCTATTCTCTCCCCCAAAAACTACAGTTCCCATGATTCCTAGGGAAAATATATCACTGTTAAAATCACACATCCCTATACAGTAGTACAGGCACCCTGTCAATTAAACTTCAGCCCATTTCAGTGCCTAAAAGGATGGCTTTGGACTCAGAATCCCATCTCTGACTGCTGGTGTTGATTGTTATTTCAGGTACAATGACACAGAAGTATCATAAATAACAACAAGATAGCAACAACTGTGGCAAAATTCTCTTGGCAGACTTCGACAAGAACACTATCTACACTTGGTAATCACATGCAGGACTTCATAAAACCAAAACCAAAACCAAACAAAAATCCAATAAAAAATTAATCAGCTGAGATCTCACCACAGAATATTGCCTGTGTGTGTTGCTTGCGTGCTTCTTCTGGTGGTGCACTGGAGTGTATATCAGAGCCTGGGATTTTCCTCACTTACGTGTCTTGCACTTAGGCAGTGTTTTGTGAGTCGTCATTGGAAGGTCTATACCAGGGATGGCGAACCTACGGCATGCATGCCAAAGGTGGCAGGTGGAGAGCTTTCACCTGGCACTGCAACATGCTCCCTGCCCTCCCTCCTTCCCCCTCTGCTGGACCAAAAGCAGGGAGGGGAAGAGGCCAAGCCAGGGGACAAGGAGTAAGGCAGGGAAGATGGGGGAGGAGGGGGAGGGGGTTGAAAACCCTGCGCCTTTCCCTCCCATTGGGAGCATAAGATGCGGGTTTTCAAACTGTCTATGAGCCACCGAAGCAAGCGGCAGCCATGGTGGCTCAAAGTCACTTTAAAAACCCCTTCGCCACAGCCCTCCCTGCTGCTTCTTCACTGGCACACAGCTTGATTTATTTTTGGGCCTGCCGAGGTGCCGGGGCGCCGGGCTCCAGGCTCTGTGGGGCTTGGGGGCAGGGCGCCGGGCAGCTGCAGCCTCTCCAGAGGCTGGAATCACTGGCCTTGATTTATGTTGGGACCTGCCTCCCACCTTCCGTTCCTCCCCGTCCACCGCTGGTGCTGCTGAAGCCTGCCTGTGGCTGGGCTGGGCGGCTGGCTGGCTAGCTGGGGCTGCAGCTGAGTCCTGCTTCCCATTCCGCCTGCCCACCCGCTACTCATGGCAGCCGCACGAGGGAAGGTAGGCTGGGGCGATAATGCTCTGGCTGGGGAGGAGGGAATGGAGGGCTAGCCGCCACTTCTCTCTCTCCCCCCCCCCCCGATTGCTGCTGGGGTGATGGTCCCCTTGCTGGGGACAGGGGGAAATGGGGGACTCCACCACCGCTTCTCCCCACCACCACATGCATGATCCTCTGGCTGAGGGGGGGGACGGGGGACTTTGCCACCACTTCTCAGAGCCTGCACATGCTGCCGGGGTGATGAACCTCTGGCTGGGGAGGGGGGAACGGAGGACTTCACTGTCACTTCTTCCCCATGGCACATTTTTAATCTAAGGTCTTTTTTGCCTTGGGGTACCACCGTATTCAGAGTAAATTGCCATATTGGCACTCGGCAAAAAATAAGTGGGTTTGCAGTCACAGTTTGGGCACTCAGTGTCAAAAAAGGTTCGCCATCCCTGGTCTATACTAATTTAGTTTGGGCACAAAAATAGCAAGATTATAGGAGTCTGGTCTCCATTTGCATTATAGCTACTGATGACTAGATATTACAGAGAGATCATTTATTTCCCCGCATGCCCTCTTCAGTATGGCACCTGGCTGGCTAGTAGGGACAGGCAGAATGCTGATTAAGGGGGAATACTGTCTGCCAGGGTGTCACTTGCCAGGTATTTATCAATAAACTACAAAGAATGCAGCAGCATTAAATACTGCATTTGGGGCTGGGTTGGGGAAGAACTGAAGGTGAGAATGCTACATTTGCTGTGCAAGCAACCAATAAGAAACTCCCTGCTTATATAAAGTATTTTGCAAGAAGGGTACAGTAGTCTCAAGAATTTAGGCTGGGTTTAAAGAGGACTATATAGTAATGTGTGTTATGTGCTTTTATGCTAAAACATGACATGACAGTACATAAAACACTTTACGGTAATTGGGCTTTCAATGAGGTATTTAAAGGGTGGTTTTACAAGTTCCATATCTCATTATGTTTCCATAGCCAAATGGGGTTTGAACACTGATCTCATGCATTGTGGTCCACAACGCACTATTGCAGGCCTAGCAATAAGCCAGCTATATCCTATATCAGTGATGGCGAACCTTTTAAACAGCGAGTGCCCAAACTGCAATTCATAGGTGGCTATGAAGAGGCAATGTCGGGTGCCCACAGAAAGGGCTCCGAGTGCCACCTTTGGCACCCATGCCATAGGTTCGCCATCACTGTCCTACATCCTATGGACTTGTAGAACAACTTATGGCAACAGTTTATTGCTTCTTAGTGAGTAAATCTCCTTAATGGAGCAGGGTAGAGCTAAATTTCAAATTTAATCTTTAATGTGTTGATGTTAAAACATCAGTTCTGTTTCACTCACTCATAAACAGGGAACAGAAATATGAAGCAAATAATCTACTGTAACTGCGGATGGGAGGATCAGTAACCACTGATCAGACGGTTCATATTTAGGGGCTCTATTATCTCTGTGTATGCACATTTTCCAAAATATATGCAATTCTGTAGTTATTTCTAAGCACTGTACAGTGACCCCCAGGTTAGGGACCTGACCCGACCCACGATAATTGAAAAGCCGCAATATGTGGATGCAGATTGGGCCGGGCCTGGGGGGCCTAGCTGGGGACTCTTGTCCTTACCCCCAGCCTGGTACTGCCTTCAACAGGCCTGCAAGGGCCTTCCCGGGCCTGTCGGAGGCCCCAAAAGAACTTCTGCACAATCTGGAAGTGACCTCAGGATTGCCGACAAGCATCTCTGAGGCCTCCAACAGGCCTAGAAAGGCCCTTGGGGGCCTCAGAAATGCTTTTCAGCTATCCGGAAGTCACTTCCAGTTTAAAGGAAGTCATTTCCAGTTCACATGGAAGCCCTTTTGGGGGCTCCGACAGGCCCGGTAAGGCCCTCACAGTCCCGTTCAGGGCAGCGCCAGTCCTGGGGTAAGTACAAGAGGCCTGAACCAGGCCTTTCCCCTTTACCTCAGGGGGCCTTTTTTCATATACTGCAACCGCGATATAGCAGTACTGCAGTATATGAGCCGCAAAAGGGCAGGGAGTTACTGTACTGTATATCTTGCATGGATCTTTGTTGAAAAGGAAGAATCATTTTGTTTGCCCTGTGCAAAAGGATGATTAGAAGACCTGTTATATTTGGTAGTTCATTTGTCTTTCATTGCCCAGGAGCTACACAGAAATGTTTAAGTATACGGACTCATTTCTCAGAATTTTTGAGGCTACTCTACCTAGGCAACATGATCAGCTCTGTGCAGCTGTCATGTGGAAGTGCTGTAGTGTGCTGAACTTGCACTTTGATGACTTCAAAATGGAGCAAATAATAAAACCTAGGATCCTTGCATGCCTTTCCTCTATTTATCCCTGTCCCTTTCAATTTAGAACAGATACTAGTGGCTGGACCTTCTTGGACCATAATATTTGCCAATTATTTTAAAAGATGGTGACACTAACTTCGATTGATCTCATTAAAAGCAAAGGTCGTGATGTAGCTCATTTCTCAGGCTCGATATTACTTCCTCGGGCCAAAATAATACCATTGATTTTGAAACCTTAATCGAAGGTTAATTGGATTAATGAATGTGGATGAGCTTTTTTTAAAATCCTACCATTGCAGTTCTTTAGCCATACTGGTTTGAAATGAGCAAAGGTTGCATGAAACACAACAGCCTAGACACCCCGGTTTGCTCGAGCTCACAGCTCTACAGTTTTCTTAGAATCATAGAATCGTAGAATCATAGAGTTGGAAGAGACCTCAAGGGCTATCTAGTCCAACCCCCTGCCATGCAGGAAACCCCCATCACAGTGCTCCCGGCAGATGGCCACCCAGCCTCTGCTTAAAAACCTCTGAAGAAGGAGACTCCACCACCCTCCATGGCAGCATATTCCGTTGCTGAACAGCTCTAACTGCCATGAAGTTCTTCCTAATGTTCAAACGGAATCTCTTTTCCTGTAATTTGAGACCATTGCCCCACATCCTAGTCTCTGAAACCATGGAAAACAAACCAGTCTCCTCTTCAATATGACATCCTTTCAAATATTTAAATACAGTGGACCCTTGTATAACAGACAGCTTGTATAACATAAAACTTGTTCAACATAAAAAATTGGAGATAGGGGAAATTTGCTTAACATAAATCGCCTATGGGGAAAATCCATACAACATAAAATGGGATCACTCCATTTTCAATGCATTCCTATGGGAATTGTATAAAGGAAAATTTGCTTAACATAATTTCATTTGGAACGAATTAATTCCTTTATACAAGGTACCACTGTATAGCTAATAGCTATCATATCTTCTCTCAGCCTTCTTTTTGTAAGGCTAAACATTCCCAGCTCCCTAAGCCATTCCTCGTAAGACATTTCTTCCAGATCCTCAATCATCTTGGTCACTCTTCACTATTTGTCTTTTTCAACACAGAAGGGAGCAATCTTTTTTGGTACAATGTTGCAAGTATGTATAGTACAGTACAGTAATAGCAAAGTGTTCAGTAATAGCAAAGTGTTCTTAATATCTCAGATAACAAATGCTTCTGTTAATAAATAACAGTGAATTGAAATGTCTGGAAATAGGACTGTTTTGGATAACAAGTTTTTCCTATGAGCTGCCTCAGACAACTAATTTTTCACAATGCTTTGCGAAAAAGTCTACCCAGGATGCACTGCATCCCCCATAGTTTTTGGAGGGGTAGGAGGAGTTGAAGCAGTTTTTTGCAGCAGGTTTTGGACCTTTTGAACTTGGAAAGTTAAGGAGATGAGGTTTCCTTGCTTTCTTTTGTCCATATTAGCATTCTTCTCAATTGCTCTGCAGGCAGAAGCAGGCTGGGTTTTTTCTTTCTGATTGCTTTTGTCCATCTTTGCATTCTTTTCCAGTGCTCTGCATGCAGCAACGGGCTGGGTTTGTCTTGCTGATTGCTTTCATCCATGTTTGCATTTTTTTTTGCATTGCACTTTTGGTGGGAACAGCCTGTTTTTTTTCTAGCTGATTGCTTTTGTCCAGGCTTGCATTGCATTGTGGGGTGTGTGTTCCTGCTCTGCGTGTCTTTAAAGTGCAATTTAAAAAGAGATTTGGGGAGAAATGGGTTTTTTTTGCCTTTTTCCAGACCTCCAGAACGGATTAATCAGTTTCCCATTCATTCCTATGGGAAACCACATTTCAGATAACATATTTTTGGCTAGCAAATTGACTCGCAGAATGAAATAAATTTGTTATCTGATTTATTACTGTATTCATAATTTGCAAAGTATTTGTATGAGAGAAGAGAGTTGTGTACATAGCAGAGCAACTGGCCACAGATCAGTTCAATCATTTATGGGTAGAAAAGCCTGTTTTCACAGACAGCGCAGAAGCAACATGCTGCTAAAGAAGGTAGAAGATAATATTGTAGAATGAACTGTACCATTTCAGATGACAGGTGGATGATATCATTTATAGATATTACCCCATATAAAAATAAATCCTGCAAGAAAGTAGTCATATTGGAGAGAAAGTTATCTTAGCACAGTGTGTTCTCTTTCTCTCAATCTGTGTCTCTTCCCTACACAGCTCATCATAGTTGGCTTGCAGCCTGAATTCTATTTGTTTTAATTATTTATTAGTAACTATACCCTACCCTACTTAGTGGGACCACTATTCTGGGTGGTCATCACAGCATCATATAAACATCATATATTTTATTTTGTTTTAATTTTGTAGTTCTTTTACTGTTTGATTAATTTGTACCATTGTTAGAGTATTTGATTGTGATTGTTAGCTGCTTTTTTTGGTAGGTCACCATGTTAGCAGGGACTCCTATACCAACTGTGTTGGGCCGTGGACGGTACACTTGGAGTCCAAGGGTTAGTCAGATAAGAAGAACTCGGGTCAAGCATCTTGCGCCTGTCCCACGTTCTGACCCTTCGGCTCACTGCCACGTGTTCCGGAGTCATCCCACCAGCGCCTCCAACCTGTCCTGCCTCCTTTTGAACGCCAGGTCGGTCCACAATAAGACCCCGGTCATTTATGACGCCATCATCGATGGGAGGGCCGACCTGGCCTGTATTACGGAGACCGGGGTGGGTGCAGAGGGGGGAGCTTCCCTCACCCAGCTGTGCCAGCCTGGGTTCCTGGTTCAGGGAGTGGGTAGGTTGGAGGGTCAGAAGGGGGAGTTGCCATTGTATACAGGGAATCTCTTCATGTGAGCAGGGCCTCGACATTGGTGAGTCCGGGGCTAGAATGCCCCCACCTGCTGGTAGTTCAGTGGGATAGATTTGGCATTGTGCTGGGCTACCGTGCTCCCCGCAACCCAGCACAATCCCTACCAGAGCTCTTGGAGTTCATTGCTGCGGCTCTGTTGAAGTCCCCCCAGCTTTTGGTCGTTGGGGACTTCAACATGCATGCTGGCGGTGAACTACCTGGTGCAGCTCGGAAATTCATGGAGTCCATGACCTCCATAAGTCTATCCCAGCATATTTCTTGCCCTACCCACAGGTGCGGGCATACCGTAGACCTGGTATTTTCCTCCATGTCGGGGGTTTCTAATCTGGAGGTGGGTGACATTGTCTCCTTACCAGTGACATGGTAAGATCATCACCTGTTGTCCTTTTCCCTGTCAACCCCCCCCCCCCGTGGGGACCATCGGCCCCTTGCTAGGGCCCGCCCCCGGAGGCTTCTGGATCCTTCTAGGTTCCGTGAAGCCTTTGGGGAGTTTCCTGGTGGCTTGGCTGACGATTCGGCCGAGGCTACGGCTAACCAATGGTTTGAGTCAGCTTCCCACGCTGTCGAACGAATCGCCCCTAAGCGCCTCCTCCGTGGCAGAGCTCGACCTTCGCCGTGGTTCACGGCGGAGCTAAGAGCGATGAAGCAGGAGCGGAGGACGTTGGAGAGCAGCTGGAGACAAAGCCGGACGGTTACTAATAAGACTGCAGTTGTTATCCAGACTAGGCGCTACTCGTGAGCGATCAGGGAGGCTAAAACATCGTACTACTCCCTGAGAATTGATGAGGCCTCGAACCACCAGGCGGAACTCTTCCGGGTTGTTGGAGACCTCACCAATCTTAGTCTGGCTAGGCCTCCTCCTACTGATTTCAGTAGTGAGAATTTTGCAGTCTTTTTTAGATCAAAAATTGAGGCCATCCGGGCCGGCTGCGAATCCGGTTGCACTAGCCCTCCCTCGCCACCCCCAGTTGCTTCCCCCCCCCAAGGCTCTCCTCGACTGGTTGAGTTTGGGCCTGTTTCCTCTTCTGAGGCCTCCAGGGCAATTGCCCACTGCCGACCTGCATCCACCCCCTTCGATCCTTGCCCATGATGGCTCATAAAAGCTGCTGGAGGGAGCATGCCCGAGTGGGCTTCTGTCATCGCCACCGCCTCCTTCAGCGAGGGGTTTTTTCCCTCCCGCTTGAAGGAGATGGTGGTAAAGCCCATCTTGAAAAAAACAGGCTTGGCATCGGACCAATTAGCGAACTATTGTTTGATCGCCAATGTTCCCTTCATGGGTAAGGTTATTGAGAGGGTGGCCGCGACTCGGATTCAGACATTTTTGGAGGAACAGCAGTGCCTTGATCCTTGCCAGTCCGGTTTCAGGCCTGGCCGGGGGACCGAGACAGCTTTGGTCGCGCTGCAAGATGACCTAATCCGGGCGGCTGACAGGGGTTGCTCTACCCTGTTGGTTCTCCTGGATTTGTCAGCGGCCTTCAATACCGTCGACCACAGTATCTTACTGGACCGGCTCTCCGAGGTGGGTATCAGAGGCACTGTTCGCGGTTGGCTCCGATCCTTCTTGGAGGGTCGGCTTCAGTATGTGCAGCATGGTGGAGAGTTGTCGGCCCCGTGGACACTCCCTTGTGGGGTTCCGCAGGGCTCGTCTCTCTCCCCCATGCTGTTTAAAATCTATGTAATACTGCTGGCTGGGGTCATTCGGAGATTTGGAGTCTGCTGTCATCAGTACGCTGATGACACGCAGCTCTATCTCTCCTTTTCCACCTCTGCAGTGGAAGCTGTCCGGACCCTCGACCAGTGCCTGGAGGCGGTCATGGCTTGGACCAGGACCAACAGGCTCAAACTTAACCCCGAGAAGACCGAGGTGATGTTCTTTGGGAGCTCCCCGACTGGTTACGGAGGCCCTCTCCCCAGCTTGGAGGGTGTTCCCTCCAGCTGGCGGATAGGGTTCGGAATCTGGGCATGGTCCTGGATCCGGCGCTATCTCTGGATGCCCAGGTGGCTGCCGTGACCCGGGCCACATTTTATCATCTACGTCAGATTGCCCAGATCCGCCCATACCTCGACGGGAACTCACTGAGAACAGTGGTTCAAGCACTGGTGATCTCGAGGTTGGACTACTGCAACACACTCTACATGGGGTTGCCTTTGACTCTCCTCCGGCGACTGCAGCGGGTACAAAATGCAGCGGCCAGACTGGTGGTGGGTGCGCGCCGTTATGACCGCATCACCCCAGTCTTGGCTCGCCTGCATTGGCTGCCCGTTGCGTCCCGGATCAGATTCAAGGTCCTGGTTTTAGTTTATAATACGCTCCATGGCTTGGGCCCGGACTACCTGGCAGAGCGGATCCCCCAGCGATCAACCTTGGCCCGACCAGTTCAGCAGTTGCGAGCGCACTTGCTTCGGGTTGCCACCCCCCTGAGAGGCCAGAAGAACTTCCACCCACAATCGGGCCTTCTCGATGGCTGCTCCATCACTGTGGAACAGCCTCCCCAGCGAAGTGTGCTCTGCAGAGTCCCTGCTGGCCTTTCGCAGAGTGGTGAAAACCATCCTGTTCCGCGAGGCCTTTGGTGACCTAGCCTAATAGTTTTTTTTCCTCGCCATCTGCTGTTTGCTTGCTCTATTGCTACCTGTTTTGTGAATGTTGTATATTTTACAAGGGTGCCCATATGGCTTTATTTTAAATTGTCTAATTGTCCTGTGTCTGCGTTTTGATATACGATGAATTGCTCAGCTTTGTAAGCCGCCCAGAGTTCCCTTTGGGAAGATGGGTGGGGTATAAATTTAATAATAAATAAATAAATAAACCCTAACCCCCTCCCACCATACCTCAAACATAATAAATCAAATAATCCCCAAAGTGATGAAACAAACTAAATCAGAAAACTCAAAGAGGCAAAGTGATGTTGAGCCTTCAGGTGGCCTATGGTCAAATGGGTCTTCTAACCATCTCTGTTATACTGCATGATGTTACTTCTTTATTTCTATTGGAAGCGGGTACCACTGCATGTTGCAAGTGAACTAGTAGGGCACTAGATAGATAGACATTCCCCCTTTGATCAACAGGCAGATTAGTATCAACTTTCTTCCTGAATTCTGTGAGATCACCTCCTGCTTTCTCTTGCTCTTCCAAGTTTGTTCACAAAGCAACAGCAACTTGAAATCATGGAAGCTACTTTTAGAGATTTATGTAAATATGTTTAACAATCTTTTCCCTCCTGAAATATTCTATTCAACTAATTTTCTATTAAATATTCAATTTCCTTTCACAGAATGTCCATTTCCAAAATGGCAATCCTCCTCTGTATTCTAAATTTAGAAGTTGATGAGTCATGACAACTGGACTTCTTTTCTTGAGAGATTGAAACATTTTCCTGCTCATCCAAACAGCTTTGTCAGTCTGAGGAAAGCTAGTTGCGAGTCCTCCATTTTATAGTTCACTTTGACCTCTTGTCACCCTGGTCTGAAATAGGCTCATAAGATGAACAATGGCCTGAATAGGGCTCGATAGGTGGACAATAGGCTGATTAGGTGAACAATGGCCTAAGGTGTGTGAAAGTCCCAACTTTAACCTTCCCAGCATCCATTAAGTATGGGTTTGTACTTATGGCCATGGTGGTGGTGTTAGTCTGTGGAACTCTCTGCCACAGGATGTGGTGATGGCATCTGGCCTGGATGCCTTCAAAAGGGGATTGGACAGATTCCTGGAGGAAAAGTCCATCACAGGTTACAAACCACGATGGAGATGTGTAATCTCCAAGCTTAAAACCAGGGTACTTAAAGGGCCAGATCAGGAGACAGATATCTAGTCTTGTGGGCTCCCAGATGCATTTGGCAGGGCCACTGTGAGATACAGGAAGCTGGACTAGATGGGCCTTTGGCCTGATCCAGCATGGCTCTTCTTATGTTCTTTTGTTTTTATATTGGAGGTGTGAAGTATTTTTGATTACTATGTATGGGTGTGAAGTTATTCAGTGAAGAAGCCTGATGTGTGTGTGTGGGGGGGGGAGAGTTCATTTGAACTGTGGTGCCAGAGGAGAGCTTGGCAGATACAATGGTACCTTGTATAAAGGAATTAATTCGTTCCAAATGAAATTATGTTAAGCAAAATTTCCTTTATACAAATTTCCCATAGGAATGCATTGAAAACAGAGTGATCCCATTTTTATGTTGTACAGATTTGCCCCATAAGCGATTCTCTTAAGCAAATTTCCCCTATCTCCGGAATTTTTTATGTTGTACAAATTTTATGTTATACAAACCATTTGTGATACAAGGGTCCACTGTACTTTGGACCGCCAGAATATTCAACAAGTGGGCCCTAGAGAAAATCAAGCGTGACCCCACCTATAAAAATTAAAATGATGAAACTGAGGCTGTCCTACTTTGGGCACATCACGAGAAGACAAGATTCTGGAAAAGACGGTGATGCTGGGAAAGGCTGATGGAAGCAGGTAAAAAGAATGATCCAAAATAGGATGAACTGACTCCCCAAAAGGAAGCCACAGGCTTTGGTTGGCAAGAGCTGAGCAGAGCTGTTGAAGACTGGACATTTTGGAGATTGTTCATTCATAGCATTGCCATACATTGGAGGCAACCTGATGACACATAACAACAACAGCAACTACATGAGGATCCTCTACCCATAACAGAATACACAGTATTGTTTTTATGACTGCCGTAGCCGACTAATAGCAGCAGAAAATTATAAGTTCTGACAATTAAATGGAATCTAAAAAGTGTGTGTTGGAGCTGTCCTTATCGAGCAAATGTTTCTGTTTATGCCACACGATGCCTTAGTAAGAGCCTCGTGGCACAGTGGTTAAACTGATGCATTGCAGCTGTATCTGTGCTCACGACCTGGGGTCCAATCCCAGGTGGCCGGGTTCATGGTTGACTCAGTCTTCTATTCTTCCTAGGTTGGTAAAATGAGTACCCAGCTGGCTGGAAGGAGTAGCAATGTGCAGCCTGCATAAATAAATTGCAAACCGCCCAGAGACTGCTTTAAGCTCTATGGGGTGGTATACAGTATAAGCAGAACATTTTGCTTTTTGCTTTGCTTTATTTGAATTATTCAGTAGTGGAGATCATGAAAAAGAACAGAGGTCGTCTCAATTTAGTATTTTATAGAAACAGGGCTATCTAAAGGACACTCAAGAAATCTAGATAACTAGGGTAGGGTAAGAAGACTTGAGGGTTCTACTTTGTTTTTTTCTAGAACTCTTGAAATCTTCCAACCAGAACTGAGCCCTAAAACATAAGCTTAGACTTTAGGAATTCTGAGCCCAGGGCATGGCTACTTAGCGTCAGGCAGCAGAGCCCAACCATTTGTTGCCGCTGGAGCTGTCTGCCCTTCTCATAGATACTGACTGGCCAACCTCCACGACATAGTTACTTCTTGGCTGGCTGTGTGAATAACACCATGGCCCAAAGTACCACCCGGGTGAAGCATTATTCATATAGTCTGCCAAGAAGCACATACACTCTGAAAGTCGGCAAGCAGTGACCTGAAGAAATAAGGTGCCACTGTGGCCACTGCCACCACCACCCTCTTTCTCTGTGAGCACAGTGGCAAGGCAAGGGTGGTAGCATTTCTTCCACCTCTCAAGCAGCAAGAGAACTTCCTGTTTGTCTGTTCGTATTGTATTGTGTATTGACACCGTTTATTGTATCTTGTATTGTATCTTGTATTGTACCCTGACCATTGCTGCACCGGTCAGATTGCTGGAAGCCGCCCAGAGTTCCCTTGGGAAGATGGGCGGAGTATAAATCCAACAATACATAAATAAATAAATAACTTGCACCAGCCCTGGTCCAGAAATCTGTTTCAAGTTCTAGAACTCACTTGACCTCACAACCTTTCCATACAATAATCTATTCCTGGTTACCCCCAGTGGTTTTTATTTCAGTAGTACATATTCACCTCCACATTTCTTGCTGTGCATAAAACTTAACTTGGTTTAATTATTAGCAAAAATCAATAAAAAATCTGCATATCATTTCCTGGAGGTGCAGCAAAAAAAAGCATTTTGTAAGATAAACACAACTTATCTAATCAAATTGAAGGTTTAAACAAACATCTATTTGTTGCCTTTATTGATTTTACATCAACATTTGACCAAAGAAGCAGAGACCGGTTACAGCACAAATTTGGCAAAAAACAATGTTAATATAAGATTGCTTTAGCATTAGCTTATTCAAAAGGGTAGTTGTGTTAGCCTATCTTTGGATTATTCAGTTATTACATCATGACAATGCCTGCGCATGATTTTGAACTTAGAAAGAGGAATTAATATTTTTCTGCTGTTGTTAAATTATAAGGAGTCAGAACTCAGCCATGGATCTAAATCAATCTGCTATCTATCTCCTGTCTATCTTTGAACAAATAATTAAAATCCATAGACTGGGGGCTGGTGGTTTTTTTTTGTTTTTGTTTTTTGGTCAGATACCAGGATTTTCCTGGTCATGCAGATGATCACTGAGACACAGGGCAGAATTTGCAACTGACTTATCGGTCAAATTACATGTGATGTTAATCATGGGGGTTGTCCCTGGATGCATGATTTTGCTGTCACAAATAGCTAGCAAGGGAAACTTGATACAGATTGAGATTGAGAAGTAATGACTTTCTACTTGTATTTCACAACTGTCTTCTGTGCCTTCAAACTATGATCAAATATTTAATCTTAGGGTAAGACCAAAAATAGGATGAACTGACTCCACTAAAGGAAGCCACCGGCTTCAGTTTGCAAGAGCCGAACAGGGCTGTTGAAGACTGGGCATTCTGGGGATTGTTCATTCATAGCATTGCCATACTTTGGAGGCAACTAACAAAACATAACAACAGCACCTACATGAGGAACCTTTAACTATCCAGAATACACAGTATTTTTCTTATGACTGCTGTAGCCACCTGATAAAAAGGTAAAGGTAAAGCTCTTGACTCTAGGTGTGGTGCTCATCTCTGTTTCCAATCCAAAGAGCCAGTGTTGTGCAAATACGTGGCCATGTGGCTAGCATGGCTGAACGCATTTCTGCACACGGAACACTGTTTACCTTTCCACTATGGCGGTACCTACCATATTTTCGTTGGTAAGACACACCCATGTATAAGACGACCCCCAATTTTCCAGCCCGAAATACTGCAACAGTTTCTCTACTGTGTAGTTCTTTCATTGGCTTACTTCTGTGTGTAAGACAATGCTAAAATTTAGTCTAACAGTTTTAGTAAAAATATAGTCTTATACATAGCAAAATATAGTATTTATCTACTTGCATTAAATGCTTTCAAACTGCTAGGTTGGCAGGAGCTGGGGTTAACAGCAGGAGCTCACTCCACTGCGTGGCACCCAGGATTCGAACCACCGAAGTACCAACTTTGCAGGCGACACTTCAGCGCTCTAGTCCTCTGAGCCACCACGTCCTTGTCATACTTGTCCGTATACTGGGTCTTAAAATATCTGATGTCCTGATCTAGGAAAAAACCCTGTGGAAAAATGTATTTCCCCCAAAACACACAATCCTATCCTTTTACCTTGCCCTCCATCCCAGCCTCCCTCAAGATGGTGCCTTTCAGATGTCTTGGAAATGGAAGAAATGGCTGCTAGGACGGGTAGACTGAGCTAAGTTAGCTGCAGCCTTGAGCAGATAGTGATGCGTGATGTTCACAGACCCTGGGCAGGACTGGTGAGTTGGCCACGTCCAGCGTGGCAACAGGTTGTGGAGGACTGCTCTGCGTTCATGTCTCCCTCCCTTTCTCTTAGTCCTCTAGCTATGTTCTCATTGCAGGCTGCCCTCGCACATGAATAAGGAACTGTTCCACAGGCAGATATTTCAGTGTTTGCACTTGTCTTTAGAAATCAAAGGCTTCTCTGATTAAATGCCATTACAGTCCAGCGCTCGGACGGATCCAGAGAGATTAATGTGCTTTTGGGCAGCTTTAATGATAATCCCGCTACAGACGGCATTAAGTAAATGTCAGTAACCTGGTTTGAAGGGAGCTTTCACCTCAGGGATCCTTTCCATTTAGAGGAGAAAGGCTCAGCCTGCTTTTCAAGGCTGCTTTGCTCGACAAAAGAAAGCCTGCTTAGCACTCGTTTTTGTCTGCTCTTCCCAGCTAAATATGGCAAGACGTCTTTTTGGCAAACTGAGGTGGTGTGGTCAGAATCACAGATCCACAGAAATATGGGGCTAGGAGAGGCCACATTTAGCTCCCGATACCCCAGTTTTAAGCTGCCTAGATGCCCTAAACACATCCGATCTTGCCTGATTTCGGAAGCTAAGCAGGGTCGGCCATGGTTAGTACTTGGATGGGAGACCACCAGGGAATACCAAGTGCTGTAGGTGCCTGGAGTAGGAACTGGCAAGCCACTCCAGTATTCCTGCCAAGAAAACTCCATGGACATGGAGTCATGAAGAGTCGGTCATGACTGTAACGGCACAACACACACACACCAGTTTTAAGAAAACAAAATAGACCTTAGCAAGGCTGGGAGACATCTTGGTGAGATGCACTCAGGCCAAATATGCTATAGTGCCAGGTTACACGGTCCTGTGATGTAAAGTGGTAAAATATGGTTTTATATACCCATTTGAGCAAGGTTATGCAAAAAAAAAAATCTTATCAATTGATGTTAGAACTGCAGAGGTGGGAGGGACTTTATGGACCATCTAGTCCAGCCCTTGCAAAAAAGGCACAGTGAGGAATTGAACTCTCAGCCTCTGTCTCCATAGCCAGAATTGCTACCCTGCTGAGCT
This sequence comes from Phrynocephalus versicolor, assembly GCA_023846285.1. Taxonomy (NCBI): domain Eukaryota; kingdom Metazoa; phylum Chordata; class Lepidosauria; order Squamata; family Agamidae; genus Phrynocephalus; species Phrynocephalus versicolor. The sequence goes on from JAHTLZ010000016.1 coordinate 8,533,774, forward strand.
ATAAGCCACCGGACCCCTGAGGGGTTATCCACTGCTATCCCCTAAAGATCCCACTGTGAATATCAAGCTAAATACTTAGTAACGATAATGAGAATATACAGTGGATCCTTGTATAACAAATGGTTTGTAGAACATAAAATCTGTACAACATAAACAATTCCAGAGATAGGGGAAACTTGCTTGACAGAATCGCCTATGGGGCAAATCCATACAACATAAAAATGGTCACGATTAGGGATTACTCCGTTTTCATATGGGAAATTTGTATAAAGGAAAAATTGCTTAACAGAATTTCATTTGGAACGAATTAATTCCTTTATACAAGGTATAAATTCCGATTTATAGAAACCTTCCCAGGGATTTCTAAACATGAAGTATTCAAAAGTTGGGTACCCATCTGCCTGTTCAGGTGGTCACCTAGGACTGTACAGCTTGCCAAAAACCACACTGGTGTCAGGCTTGGACCTCCAGCAGCCACACGTGCGCCAGGCAGATCGCACTGGGGATTCAAACTTCTGGGCCATGGTTCTGTCGGAGCTCCAAGTCCACACATTGCCCCGGCGCTGAGTCTGGTTAAAGGCTTCCCAAAACAGAAAGTGGCAGCTGAGAATGCAGTTTGTATAATGGCTTGCATTTTATGGAATATTAATGGCACATGCATATCAGAATAGTAAGCTGCGTGTTAAAAAGCGATTTTTCACCATCCACCGATATTTGCCACAAACATTTTTGTCAAGAAACATATACCATATTTTATACCTGCTTGCCGAGGCCCCTAGATCTTCTGTTGCCTTGTCTGCCTTTCACTTAGATTAAGATGCAAAGGGTTCACAGCAGGATCTTCTAGACTGTGACAAGTGCCCTTTCTATTCTAGACCGTCCCGTACCTGCACATCTTTTCAACCATCAGCAGAAGACAGTGCCATTTCTCACAGATCTTCTCTTTTATCTGACATGCACTTTTTTGCTATTGTTGTAGAGTTTATTTGAGCATGTACTGTACCTCTCAATACATTTGGATAATCCTAAATAAAGACTATACAATATTTATAAAATGAAACCACTAGATTGGTCCAGAAAATCTAGTATCACTTTAGAGTCCCCTCAGTCATCCAACAGTCCTTAAATGTTTGTCCCTGGCTAGGAAAATGGGGGAGCAGAAGCTGAAGAGAGTCTGGTGGGTGGAATAGGAAAACCCTGTGGACCATAACTGATCCTTAGACTAGAGATCCCTCATAGGTCCTTCAGGCTGTATCGACCCACACCGTGGGAATCTACGAAGCTGCCTTATATTAAGATTGTTGGTCCACTTAGCTCAATCCACTCATAACTAACTAGCATTAATAAAATTATTTCCTTGTCGTATCTGGTGAAGCCAGGGATTGAACTATGACCATGCAAACTATCAGATCCAGCACTAAGCCATACTTCCTCAACCAGGTATTGCTAAAGACCGCAGGATACTGCTCAGAACTTTAACTCAAATAGGGAAGCTTGTTCAGACAATCTAACATTTACATCTGTGTCCTATGCAATTCCATAATAACAGATAGCCTTCCGTTGATTATGCACTCTAATGGAAAGTAGAATACAAATGCCTTAAAATTATAATATGCAACCAATTTTTGAAATATCATTTGGTTTCAGGAACACCTTCTCATGCTCCTGCTTTTGTTCTTGGCACCACTGGCTGATGTCATGGCCAGAGAGAATATTACCTCATTCACATTGATGTGATTTCTATCCATGTAGGCCTTGTCATTCACCTGCCCACCTTCCATGAACTCCATGAAGAGAACACGCCTTGTGGACAGGTCCCAGTAAATCTTAGGAACCTGAAAAAGAACATAAGTCCTTGAATAATGTGAGACATGGGGGGAGCGGGAGACAAAATACTATGTGTTACATGTAACAAGTAAGAAAGTTGGCATATAATATGAAAAACATCAAGGTTCTTGAAAAACAACATGCACAAATCTCCAGACAAAAGCATTATCATTAATCAGCATGACCAAGTTCTCCTTCTTAGTTGCTGAACAAGTATTTGTTGTATGTTTGTCAGATACAGTGTAGCCAGGTAGAAAAGATAACAGGGTTCTTCCATCTTTAAAAAGAGAGCAGACATGAAAATTTCTGCAGATTGAGGTGTTACATCTCCTAGACTTTTGAGGACATCATCTCCCAAGATCCCCTAGCTAGCAGGAGATTTCTGATAGCTTAGTCCAGAAAAATAAAATAAAAACATTTTCCACATTCTGGAGGTGGAAAAAGGTGAAGTCGGGTATAATTCCAGAAATACACAACTATTTAAGGTGCAAGATTCCATTCCTATCCTCTTCTCCATTGGGTCATCAGGTCAGACATTCTATGATCAGAATTCTGAAAAGCAGCAGGCATACAGAGTGCGGAAAACTTGTGGGGCTTTTTGTGGGTGCACGAAACTGCCTTCCTGTATTAGACTGAAGTCCAGTGTTCTGTTTCCAGAAGCAACCAATTAGATGACTGCTGGCATAGTACAGTATATGCCACCGTACCAACCAATAGGAGACACAGTTTAATGTCAGCTGAACCTTACGGTTCTGCAAATCTGAATGTTCAATATTCCTTCCTGTGCAAACTATGTACACTTTCTGTAACAATACGGTAACCAGGTTAACTTTTAGCAAATGTACAATTATGATTGTAAACAGGAAGAGTGGTGATGCAACTGGCAATGGTATTCCTCATCTACTGGCAAGCATAAGGGGTTTCTTTTCTTTCAAGTCGGTCCTTACCTCTCATATTTATTTAGATGGAAATTAAAGTAGCGGAGTGTGTCCATGTTTTAAGTGAGGTGGAGGGTTTATCTGTAGTATAGATTTCTTTTTGGAAGATACACCTTCAACCATAGCTTTTTGCATTCTTTCACTCCTTGGTGAAAAACCAAATCACCCTCCCCCCATCTTCGGGGGGGGGGGGTCAACACAGAGATGACATGTGTTGTTTGCATGCATAGAGACAGTTTGGTGATATCCTTTACCAGCCAATATTTCCCCCCCAGATAACTTCTTCCACGTGTGCATGCTAAACAGATGAATGAGAGAGAAACAAGACACAAGGGAAGTGTCAAACGCTTCAGTTATTGTGTAATCAATGAACTCTCTATAAGGGAATTATGGATAAGTGAATCCACCTCATTCCTCCTTAGTGAAAATGTATGATGATTCTGGATTTGGTGGACCGAGCATAAATGTTTGACGCCCACTTTTATATTTTGATTCTTCCATTGAGAGGCATATATTTATTGTCTGGATAAATGGTGGGGGCAGTCTTTGGTTCAGAGAAGGCACTTCTGCTTGGTTGGTTGGGTTCTCTGAACCAAAGGCTGCCCCCACCATTCATCCAGACAATAAACAGATTCCTCTCTATGGAAGAATCAGAATTAAAAAGTGGGCGTTAAACATTTATGCTCGGTCCACCAAATCTAGAATCGTCGTACATTTTCACTAAGGAGGAGTGAAGTGGATTCACTTATCCGTAATCCCCTTATGGAGAGTTCATTGATATACACAATAACTGAAGTGTTTTAACACTTCCCTTGTGTCTTGTTTCTCTCTCATTCATCTGTTCAATAGGCACATGTAGAAGAAGTTATCCAAAGGGAAAATATTGGCTGGCAAGAGGATATCACCAAACTGTCTTTATGCATGGAAACAACACATGTCATCTCTGTGTTGACCCTCTGAAGATTTGGGGGGGGGGGTTGCTAAGTTTTTTTTCACCAAAGAATGAAATAATGCAAAAAGCTATGGTTGAAGATGCATCTGCAAAAAAAAGTCATACTACAGATAAACCCTCCACCGTGCTTAAAGCGTGGACACATTGATGCCACCTCCACTACTTCAATTTCCACCCAAATAAATACAAAGAACATAAGAACATAAGAAGAGCCATGCTGGATCAGGCCAACGGCCCATCTAGTCCAGCTTCCTGTATCTCACAGTGGCCCCACCAGATGCGTCTGGGAGTGCACGAGACTAGATATCTGTTTCGTGATATCACTCCCCGGCATCTGGCCCTTGAAGTACCCCGGTTTTAAGACTGGAGATTACACATCTCCATCATGGTTTGTAACCTGTAGTGGATATTTCCTCCAGGAATCTGTCCAATCCCCTTTTGAAGGCATCCAGGCCAGATGCCATGACCACATCCTGTGGCAGGGAGTTCCACAGACTAACAACACGCTGAGTGAAAAAATGTTTTCTTTTGTCTGTTCTTACTCTCCCAGCCCTCAATTTCAGTGGATGTCCCCTAGTTCTGGTATTTTGGGAGAGGGAGAAGAGCTTCCCTCTATCCACTTTACTCATGCCCTGCATTATTTTGTACGTCTCAATCATATTTCCCCCTCAGGCGCCTTTTTTTCCAGACTAAAGAAGCCCAAATGTTTTAGCCTTTCCTCACAAGGGAGGTGCCCCAGACTTTAAATGTCTAAAGAAAAGGGATACCTTCTGCTCACTTGGACTAAGGTTGCAAAGCACACTGAGGTTTCCTTCTGCCACCTACTGAGCAACTGCACTGGAGAAGTAAAGATTATATGAATGAACATGGGACTGCAAGGGAGGTCTGGGTCTGTAGCCATTGAAATAGTGTATGCTCCATTTCAGCTGTTCCATACCACAAGTTATGTGCCAGATATGATATGGAGTAGCAAATTAAATTATGCTATCATTTTTACTTGGGATGGAAGGTAAGCTACAGTAAGAGTCCATCAATATTGCCCATGCTTTGAGTAAAGGAGGAGGCTGTGACCTGAATTTTCTTACTGAAACAGGAGCAGGAGAGGAGAGTTTCTATCACAACATTTTGCTAATGAGTAGTCTTTCCTCTTTCAAAAATGTCTCTGCATTCTAAAATGTATACAGTACATGCATTGCAATGGGTGGCAATGTTGTGAAAAGAAAGACTGTCTTTACTGAACACCCTAAGAGCTAACATGTAGCTGTTTAAGCAACAAAGCAAGTTGGACTTGCTGGCTTCTACCAAATACAGTAGTTGGAAATTACATCCCTCACAAAGGAGAGGGCTTAAGTCTATCTTTTTAAGTTTACCCTTTAAAGAAATGGCTGTTGCATACAAGCCTACCTTCCTCCTTAAGTGTGCTTGTGACTACACCTCCCTTTTAAATGTGTGATTGTGATGAAAAATGTGAAGGGTAGGGAACCAACTTATTAATCTTCACAGAATCCCCTTGGTAATGCTGCCACATTTTTTAACCGTCGCCTTATGAACTGGGACAGACTCAGATGTATAACATAAAAATAATAATGAAGTTTATTCAGAAAATAAATAAATACAATAATGATTGAAGTTGGTATGAGTTGCCTTAAACATAGAATAGATTAATTCAGCTCCTCAAGCCTCCCTGTCTTTAATAACCAGTAAACAGTAAAGCCCTCACTGCCTGACTGAACTCTAACAGAGCTGTGCTCGCTCTCTCAGCACTCACTCTCAACAACCCTCAACTCTTAACTCTTAACTCAACACAACTAACTTCCTCTCACAGACCAGGCTCCACCCTTTTTATACCATACCATCCCCTGCCCTCCTGCTGGGACTGGCTGATGATTTACATATGCATTTCTCCTGCTTCCAGGGTGTTGTCACAGTGCTGCATAAAAAATTGGTTCCTGATACAACCTACTACAGGCATGTCCAAAGTCAGGCCCGGGGGGCCAAATGCAGCCCGTTTACAAATTTTGAGTGGCCCACAGCCTCTTCTCCCCACTGGCTCAGACTGTCGTGTATCCCCGCCAGCTGGCCCTTCCCCATACTGGAAGGAGGTGTTAGCTTGCAGTTTTATGTTTTGCCTGCCCTCCCTGCCTCTGTCCACCCCACCCCCCAGCCACCTGCCCCAGCCCACCCACCCCCGGCCCCATTGCTGCAGCATCCTCCCTTCCTCCTTGCATGTTATAGAGTCTTGTCCAAAGTCCAGCCCAGAGGGCCAAATGCGGCTGAATGGTTGGCCCCCACACATTTTCACCTCGCCAAATCTGGCCCTCCTTGCAAAAGGTTTGGACACCTCTGACTTACTAGATTCAGACATCAATGAAAAGGTCTAAACAATTGGACGGGGTGGCATGGCTTCAAAGACAGAATTTTCACTCTATTATTCATTCATTAATTTTTATCTCACCTTTCTCTTTAAAAAGATCCAAGGCAGGATAAAAATGGCAAATGGCTCTTTAAATAATAACTGTTTGGTTTGATTTTATATTGTCTTTGTAATGTGTTTAATTTTAATTTATGATATTGAGATGTTATTAGCTGTCCCAAGTGGCCTTGTGGCCAGTAGGGTGGGATAAAAATATGACAAATAAATAAATAAAATTTCTATTTAAAAAGAAGACACAAAGAGAAGTTTTGAGAAGATAACAAAACAGCAGTGGTATCTTAGCTGCCAACTATGAGAAGCACTAATTTCAGACATGTAAGTAGTCTGTATTTTGACTGATCTTGTGAACTATGTAAAAACACAGGCTAGCATAAAAAGTTTAATCTGCCGTGCTCTGTTGTTTTTAACTGTACACTTATTTGATTTCAATGGCTTTTGCTGTAGGTTGGTTTTTACTTGATTTATGATTTTATAGTTAAATCTATTTTTGTTTTTACTATTTTATGAAGCCTGTAAGCTATATTGAGTGCTGCTTTGTAGGTGAAAGGCAAGATATAAATACAGTAATAAAAATGCCACAAGGAAAAACAAGAAACAATTTACATTGTTAATTTCAATGAGGGAAATAGTATAGAATCCTCTTATTAACAATAACTAATGGCTAAGGGTGACATATATAGCAATAATTAGGACTAACCAAGGCAATTCAGGATGGAGGTGGACTTGAATCCAGGTCTCTGGAATCTGGTCCCTTGCACTACATTTCTTAGCCTGGGTTGCTGCACACTTTCTTCTCCTGGTCTTTCTACCACTTCTATAGCATCTCCAACCATACAACAGCCCAGAGGAAACATCACTTCCAGAATTAAAAGCGAATGTCTGAACCTCCAGCCTCAGTAAGAACCACTTCTGGCTTTTTCTCAATTCTACATTTCTTTTAAAATTTACTGCCAGTGCATACCAGCCCTGATGCTAACAGTTCTTCTAGCCCTTGCTGTTACCCACCTACTGGTGCTTAAATCCATTGATCTCAAAGGCTGTAGCTTATTTTAACCCTGAGTCAACATTTATCCCCGTATCAGAATTTACAACAGCGGTCAATGGTTGTTATTAAGCTGTGTCTAAGTCTCACTCGCATTGAGTCACCGTCTGTGGCAAGCTTAAATTATGCACAGGCATTCGGCCCTAATGCCTGTGCATGGAAGCAATTTATCTCTGGCTTTAGGAGCTCAGCTGGGCTCATAGTAAGAAATCCACTTCCCTGCTGTGTGTCTGAGTTTCTCTTTCCCACCTCTAAAAAGAATGTGGTGTGTGTGTGTGTGTGTGTGTGTGTGTGTGTGTGTCTACACATACACACACAAACAGAGTGAGGGGGGGCAACTCTTTTGATCCCTCTGGGGTTCATGAAAATGTCTTAGAATCGGCGGGCTGGACAGGGGAAACCTATTATTTAGCCAGTTTTGCAGCAATTTGTAATTATTTCCTGAATCGATATTGCAGCAACTCTTTAACCCGGCAAGAGTGCGATTGGCTGTCTCCATGGGGATTTGCTCCACACACTCTCCCGGTTGTTACAGCAGCTACTGGCGCAGCTTCTCCAAAGCGCAGCGGATCTCAATAAACATTCGCTTAGAGGAAGCCATGAGCCTTTGGCCTTTTGTGTCCTTTTAAGGCCTGTATGCCTAGCGTTACACATGGAAAAGAATATATTACAGTGTCACTGGAGGTGCCTTCAAGATCAGAGCTCGCTGGCTGGCCACCGACAGAGTTTGAGAGAGAGAGTGAGCGAGATGAGAGAGAAGCTTGCAGCCTTCAAATCTTGACGGAGTTGTGGGGTTTTGAGCATGGCTCTCCATATAATGTTTGAGAGGAACAAAGGCCAGAAGCAAATGACAGGAGCACTTATGCAGGCATATATATATATGCCTCTGTAAGACAGTATTCCTTTTAACCCAAGTTCATGTAGGCATCAATGCTGCATTTATAAAAACATACATATGTAGAAATGCAGCCAAATCAGGGGTGCCCAAACTTTTTGTAAGGAGGGCCAGATTTGGTGGCTGAGAATGTGTCAGGGGCCGGTTGCTCCCCAACCCTGCCACCCCACTGCAAGCCCCACCCACTTTCTTTAAAAAACATGGGGTGAAGGAGGGAGAGGGAGGGGCGGGCCAGCCAGCCGCGGGCCACTCAGAATGGCCTGGCGGGCCGGATTTGCCCCCCCCCCCCCGGGCCGGACTTTGGGCAGGCCTGAGCTAAATGTATGCTGCCTTGAAGGAATGCTATAAAATATGGATCTCACTAAAATATATTTCCCTTGGAGATGACATTTAGCCTAGAGAAGATAAGAGGGTTGTATTATTTTTAACTGTAATATTTACCATTGCATTGGTTTATTTTATTGTTTTATACCACAAATAACGTTATTTGAGACTGCATTTCTCAAACATCTGAAGGACTGTGATACAGAGCACTGCAATGTCTTGTTCTCTGCTACCCCAAAGGATAAGACAAGCTCTAACTGTTTACTTCAGAAGAAGAGATATCATTGTTGAATACTGGGAGAAAGATCTTGATAGTAAGAACAATTCAATAATAGAATCAACTATCTTAAACAGGACTCTCCTTTGCTGGAACTTTTCCAGCAGATGCTACTCACTACTCAGCTATTTGTGGGAGACTACTGCTCCATGTTCTTTTGACTGAGCAAAGGGACAAGATGGGTTGCAAGGCCTCCATAAAAACCCTGTGATTCAGAACATAATGTTTTGTAAATTAATGTGTTTTGAGACTGATGTGTGAGCAAGGTTGTTGCAGCTTATACTTTCCTGAAGTGACTCTTGCAGAAAGGGCAGAGGCTGAAACACATGGTACAGGTTTTATCATGTTACCATTCTACAGATCCTGTAATCATTTGTTGAGGCATGATATTTGCATGTTTGCACAAGAATCCAGGCCCTTCACGCAGTCAATTGTTGGTCAACAGTGGCAATTTGGAAATGCAAAACCCAATCTGCCTCTGAGGGTTGTAGACACAACTCTGTAAATGTGATGATAAAGTAAAGGGAAGCCCTAGCTGAGCATGCATTCATAGAGATGAAAACATCTCAGGAAACATCAAGGAATGCATTCGTTTTCAAACTTGATAAAAGTGACTTCCTTTCCCTTCTCCACAGCTAAGCTTCCTTCTGATCCATTTGCTTCCTTCTACCCTGCTCTTAACTGTTTCATTTCAATTTCTTTTCCATTACCCAGAGAAAACTCATAAAAGGTAGCCTCTGATGGCCCCGAAGTTAAGATAAGAGGAAGTTCAGAGAATGTAAAAACCTTGAAATTGGTCCCAGGAAGGAGCAGCTACTCAAGAGAAGACAATCAGAAGGAGAGATTAGTTAACAACTACATTCCATGATTTTCAACCTTGTGTGGGGATACCAAACTACTCAGAAATTCGCCTAGCGAAAACTACAGTTCCTATGCCAGAAGATGCTTCTGTTGGGTACATCCCCTTAATGACTCTGGCAGTGCACAAGAATAAATGTCAGACTAGTTTCAGGCCTAGCTACCCAACTGCCCCTCTCTATGAATGGAAACTGGCAAAAAATGGTTTCTTTAGGCAACATCCCCTTAGTATAGCTCCAAAGCAGTAAAGCAACCCTTCTGAATCCTGTGACCTCCAAATGCAACAGACTACATATTCATTCATCTTCAGCTGAGTGGCGAAGAATAAAGGCTAAGAATCACAATCCAATGTATCTGAAGAACATCATACTGAGGAAATCTGTACTAAACCAGAGGTGCAGAAAAGTACTTTGCAAACATAGTTACAAGGCTGATTCTGGCGCCATACAAAATTGCACTTCAGCACAAACTACTACCAGTCGTACCAGAAGAAAATGATAACAGCTAAATGCCTTTTCTCCAAAATATTTATTTTTCTAAAATATCCTGTGAGTTCTAACCCACTGCTCTGTTGACCCAGTGTTCACACTTTTATATCACCCTGTCCTGACATTGATTTTGAATTACTGGTTGATATCCTAGAATACTTTGGGTTAGAATATGTGGTCAGTTCTTGTTCAGGTGATTCAAGACAATGTCTTGGTGTTCTAAAAGACGACACCACCAGCAGCAACCACCTGTCTTAGAAGTGTGTGTATGCATGGAGCTGAAGAGCCAGTGCTAAAATAACCACAAACCACACAAATTGCTGAGCTCCATATGAAAACAGGAGTGTACCAGCAGTATTCTTTTCAGCTGCTGCTCTGGCACCCCCCTATGGCACTGGTCATCAGAATGAGTCTCTACAACTGATGTATCCAGGTCAAAATTAAGACTTTCTTCTCTCCCTTCTATTCTGTCCCAGCCTGAAAGTGCTTCATAATAAATAACATTCTCTTTGAAACCAAATTATTTTGATGATCCTCCTCATAAAGCAAATTAGTGGCATGCCCTTTGCAGTGAATACCAGTATTAACTCCATCCAGAGGAACACAAACAGGTGCAAAAGGAGATTTGTGCATGCAGATACAGAAAAAGACACCCTACCTTTAGAAAGTCAAAGCTTCTTAACATGTGGGAGACTTTTTCGGCATTCTTTCCCTCATTAAGGAAGTCCAGCTCGAGTGGCAAGTTCTTCTTAGCTTCCTCTACGAGCCACATGAACTCAAAGTCTGGGAAGATCTGTTTCACTGCCAAGACAAGGATCTGAAACCAGGCCAAGAGTAAAGTTTCCAAGGGCCTCCTAGGTGGCAATACAACGACAACCACAGAACAATGGGGAACCAACATTGTGCGCCAATGTAGATAGCAAGTATATAGGAAGGGAAACGTTTCAAAATACAACTACCTTGTCACGTGAAAAAGGGAATCTTGGTTTAATAAGAAAAGGGGCACACGCGCCAAACATCTGCAGTCCTTTCTCACATTTGCAGCTTAACACTGTCAGTTTTATTTTATTTCCTGAGCAGTTTCTCTTCAGCCAAGTTGTGACCTGGGCAAAAATAAGCTTGAGGAGAGGGGCTGTAGGGATAGAAGTGGCATCTGCAGGAAAGCCACCTTTCCTCACCTAGATAGATGTATTTCTTTTGGATTAAGTTCTGGGTTTCAACACACAGAACCCCTGTTTTCATAGCCACAATGTCATGGGCCTACCCTTCTCCTGTGGCTGCCTCGGACTTCAGCACTCCTAACTACACTCAGCAGTATTGAACAATGAGATTATCCGTTGCTGTGCTCATTTCAACTGAGGCCTAAGGAGGCAGACAGACAACCCAAAGAGCTGGAAGTCGCCTTTGATGCAGCCACTTTCTACAGATCTTAACACAATGAATACATCTGCAAAATGTGTAACTGGATGCAAAAGAGGGGGTGAATGTGTAGCCAATGATCTGTGAATCTTTCTTAAACTCTCCTTAAATCTCTGAGGAAGAATAGTAGTCTCTGTCATCAGACTTTGTATTCAGGACCCAGACACTTCAAAATCAGAATCTGCATCATTCCATATGAATGCCTGTCCCCCAGATCTGGATGGCCCCATGTTGGACAAAGCTGTTATAGTCTGTAGGGATTTTGCAGCTCTCATCACAATCCCAGTGTAGATGTTGGGTGGCAGCCAATTAGACAGATTTTGGCGATGTGATATTTACCCTATCATCTAGATAGCATAATATAATATAATTAATATAATATAATATAATATAATATAATATAATATAATATAATATAATATAATATAATATAATATAATATAATACATAAACTCTGTAATACTCACTTATATTACTCTGTAAAGTGTCATGTAGTGACAAATATGGTATCTGTGCATACATCCTAATTATAAAGTAATTCCTCCCCCCCCCCCCCGGGTGATACTTGTTTTATTCGCAAGGCATTGAAACATTCTGGCATGTAACAAACAAACAAAAAGCAAAAACAATGTGTGATACTTATATATTGTTGAAAGCTCTCTCTGAGTGGTTTACAGGTTAATTATGCAGACTGCACATTAACACACCGTCCCTGGTGAACTGGGTACTCATTTTACCAAACTCAGAAGGATAGAAGGCTGAGTCACCCTCAAGCTGGCTACCTGGGATTGAACCTCAGGTCATTTGTGTTGCATTACAGCAGTTTCACCACTTTGCCAGGAGGCTCTGTGACAAACCTCATTGAAACAAGAGAACCACAATGTCACCAGACAACTGAAGGACACTTCCAACATTTCAGCCCACCTGTGCCAAAACTGAGAACAGCTCTATTTCATAAATATACAAAAGTTCTGTAAAGGTATGGATTTACCTCCATCAGTAGAATATCCTTGGAGCTCTGCGTCTGAACCTTAGGATGCTGGACTTTCACGGCAACGGTTCTCCCATCTTGCAGCACAGCCTTATGGACTTGGGCCAGTGATGCTGCCCCTAATGGTGCAGCATCAAAACTTATGAACAATTCATTAATCTGCAAAGTAAAAAAGAACAAAAGCTGTTAGGACTACAAGAATGTATAACCTACCAGCACCCATTCTGTGTCACAGATGGTAAGAAATATATGGTTGTATTTGGAATGCTAGGATGTGTGGAGAGCTCACTTATGATGATTTTATGGACCAGAAGATGTTTTTAAACGTCAAACATTTATTTAAGGTGGAATTAACTGGTGATGGGGGAAAATATATTCAGGCATATTAGGTTTCTCATGAAATAGCCATACATAACATATACAGCATACAGCAGGATCTCACTGGAATAAGAATCTACTGATGCACTCATCCACAGTCTAAAATATTCAAAATATTAAAGGAAAAATGCTAGAAAAACATATTTCTAAAGATGAAGTTACCAGAACTGGTTACTAAAGAGAGACAATGCTATATATTGAGTTCACTACTTAAATATATTCTCACAATGTCATTACCAGAACTGACCATGCTATGTATGGCATTCTCTATTAAAACAGTTTTCAGTATCATCTGTATTTTTCAGCATCCACGGTAGAGCTTGAAGCCCATTCCCCTTGTATTCAGGGACCTTACTGCATTCAGTTTTCTATGGATTTGTTTATTTAAGGATAGTGTAAGGCACTTTTCTGGGAGGTTAACAAATTTTGAAACCAAACAAGGATAGAATATGAAACAGGCAATGAAAGTCATAAAAAGAAAAACAAATGATATCAGATCAACTATCATGTTTACAGTAATACCTTGATTTAAGCATAATTCGTTCCAGAAACATGCTTGTAAACCACAACACTCTTATATCAAAGCAAATTTCCCCATAAGAAATAATGGAAACTCAGATGATTCGTTCTGGAGTCCCATAGACCACATACTGTATACAAAAAATGCCAAACTGGAAAAACATGTTGGCTAGAAGTCCACATCCACACCATGGTTTAGGTAACTGGCTGCAGAATCTGCTCTGTTTGGGACTAAAAACTGGATTGTACTTTGTGTTTTTAATGTGACAATAATAAAATGCAATTTGTAGCCATATATACACTTGACTAGCTATCCCATGAATAGGAATGGTTTGAAAAATAAGAAAGGATATTGAAAACAAATTACATAAAGATATAAATAAAAATAAAAAAACCCTCTAACCTGCATTCCCCTTTGAAAACATTCCTGGCTGGTGCAAGGCAAACCTCCCTTCCCTTCTTCTCCCTCTACTTTGGAGGCGGAATGTCTCACCTACGAAAGGGTGGGAGAGAACCACCATTGGCTCACTTGTGATCATGTGACCTGCTCCAGTTACTTGTACTGCAAGTGATTGCTTGTTGATCAAGGCAAAATTTAGAAGAAATGGTTGCTTGTCTTGCAAAACACTTTTAAACCATGTTACTCTGAAACCAAGGTATTACTGTACCCCCAAAAGAGCAATGTTTCCATAATGAGATGGCAGAGCACAAGTCAAACGAGGCCTTTATGAAAAGCAGCATCTCAAGCAACCTCTTGAAGGTGGGCAGGGAGGCTTAGTTCAGGTGGGAGCCCAAGGGCTGGTGTCATGAACTAAAAGTCCAGGCTTCTGATATATATATATTCCTGGCTTCCTTTTGTGTGGCCACCAGGAGGAGCATTGCCTGGGAGAATCTGGTGGTGCAGGTGATCTTAGGGAAAGACAAATATGAAACTTTCACAAATTTTATAAATCGGAAACTTTAGATACATAGGTATGCTGCTTTATAATGATAGAGAACTCTTTAGTCTTTCATAATCTATGGTGTTAATGATAAGAGAGATGTCTTTGTGATTACAGGTATTTTGGGGACGAGGCCTCCCTTCATGGTGAAAGAGATGAAAGAAATGAAGGAATGTTCTATCAGCCACCTATGTTTGTACGTCTGTTTAAATATTTTTAAAATTTTCCCTTTTTTCAACAGGAAGCAGAGAAGTCCGGATCACAGAAAGAGAAAGAGACTTTTGCCCTCTGGTTTGCCTTGACAAGATGCAGAAAATGTGCAGTTCTCAGCACTGCAGCTCTCAGCTCCCTCACCATTACTCTGCTGGCTAAGTCTGAAGAGGGATTGCAGTGCCTAGAAGGCCAGAAATTGCCCACCCTTGGCCTTGACATGCACGGAACACTGGGATTTTTCAAGAGTCCTCTGTAAGGTCCCCTCACTGGAAGAAAGGTGGCTGACAAATAAAATGAAATAACAAGAGTACAAAGACGAATTTAATCTGTTCCAAATGCATGCTCTTAAGTCGAACTACTCTTAAGTCATGGTACCTATCTAAATAATTGAAAAAATAAGTTAAAAAAATTTAAAAATCAAAAAAATATTTGTAAGTCGAGCAGACCATATCTAAAATTTCTAAGGCAGCAGTTAAAACGCCAACAATTTTTCGCTCTTAAGTCAAATTGCTCTTAAGTCGAGCTGCTCTTAATTCGGGGTACCACTGTATATGGGAAAAGGTCCAGGCGAGTGCCATTGTTGTATGAAAAAAGCAGATCACTTTGTGGTTGACTCAGGAGATAGGCTTCTCAGACAATAGTGGGACGAGAAAATAAAGGAACTCTGTTCTTGGATACAAGATTTTGAAATGAAGGGACGTTCTCCTTAGACATAAGTTCACACAATGAAAGAGCTCTGTTCTTGGGTCAGTCACCAACTCCAAGTGTAATCCTGTCACCATTCCAAGCATGGCAGAATTCAATAGAGCTCTGTGTGCATCTGAAAAACTGGGCTAGAGTCCACAATGGCATAGGCTAAATAAAAGGTGCTGGTTTTCAAGGCGCCAAAAGACTTTGTATTGTTTTGCATCCAGAGACTAATATGACTAGACTAGCCCCTCAAAACTTTTATACTGTGTGGGACACACACACACACACACACTCTCACCACGGCTAGTGGTCAAGAATCATATAATTAAGCAAAAAACCAAAAAAAGAGTCAAATCCTGCAGCATTTTTATATCCCACTTTTTAACACAGTAATTAAAGACGGGAGTTGCAACAAGCCAGCAATTAAATATGAACAGACCCTACATACAGAGCATTCAGAGGATAGTTAGTCTAAGCGTGTGAGTTTCCTTATTGATCAATCAGGCAGGAGCACCATCTGATGCTCACATGCAGCTGCTAACAGCTCTACTCTATCCTCCTCCTCCTCCTCCTTAAAGAGAGAGAGAGAGAGAGAGAGAGAGATTTTATAATAACTATAACCAGCAACAAACTGGCACATTTGTAGCAATTAGATTCAAACAGAGTCTCAGTCGCCTCCAGCAATTCACAGGGAAGGTTCCTTTTATTTATTTATTTAATTCTACTTGCAGCAAAATCAATTAAATAGAACAACCACATTTGAAAATAACTGGGTTTTTCTTTTACCAGTCCATGATTCAAAGCTTTTAACACTCCCACTTGCAGCAAGAAATCTTTCTTTCAAACATTCACTATTTTTGTTTTGCTGCCTTCTGATAGGCCCCCTTCCTATCCAAAACAGTAGATCATGGGTGGGCAGCAGAAAGATCAAGATCTAATGGTAGATCTCTAGGTGATTTTTGATCAACTGGCAAGGATCTCAGACTCGCCAAAAAAGCAACAAAATGACCTCTGTCCTTGGCCCTTAAATTACTTTACTAAAATGAAGAAATTTTGGGGTAACTAGAGGTGGAATTTTATGTGGATGGGCGAGGAGCTTCCTTCAGTTCTGGAACACAAACAAATTCCTTAGTTCAAAATTGATAAATCAAAGCATATAATGTTCACCATTAGATTTTTAGTAGAGGAAAATTGATTGTGATGCAGATATTGAGATACCATTGTGTCGGGTCAAAAACTCTGAGGCTTGAATACTTTCCTTAAAGAGCCATAGAGATCTGTATATACTTCTAGAAAAATATGTCTGTGAAGATTCTCAGTCATCCAGGCGAGTTTATCTGGAAGTAGAATCATGGCAATTGGACTTCCTTTTCTTGAGAGACTGAAACATTTTGCTACTCATCCAAGCAGCGAAAGCTAGTTGTGAGTCCTCCATTTTATAGTTCATGTTGACCTCATATCACCCTGCTCTGAAATAGGGTCATAAGATGAACAATGGCCTGAATAGGCTCGTTAGGTGGACAATAGTTTCAAAAGGCCATTAGGTGAACAATGGCCTAAGGTGCTGAAACTCATAAAGTATGGGTCATTAGCTATGGCCTTGATGGTGGAAGTGTGAAGTATTTTTGATTTGTCTGGATTTTGTTGAAATCACTGTCTGTGGGGCTTGACAAAAATCCTTTTAAGCTTTTCAGACACTCTAGCCATGTAGGAATGACCAGGTTCTTCCGTTGGCTCTGGGTCTCAGGCTGATTTTTGGCAAACACCACAACCCTGTTTATTTCAAACTCACAAACGCACTAAGGCAGAGACTCGTCCACCCAAAGGACTCAATGGCAAAACACAAAAGGAGCAATATAGTATAAATGTTCCAATGCAGTGAGGAGTGTGCAGACCTCTACACTGGAGAAGCTTAACAGCAATTAAACAGGAGGATGGCCCAACATAGGAGGAGTAACAACTTAGGACCAGAATCATTCAAAGATGGAGATATACACATATTAGACAGAGAAGATAGGTGGTTTGAGAGAGGGGTCAGAGTAGCCATTCATGAGAGTATGGAAATCCCTCTCTCAACAGAGGTGTGGGGCTGAGGCACAGTCTATTTGCTACTTATCAGGCAGTGATTTCAACAATCCCCAGATAAATCAAATATACTTCACACCTCCACCACCAAGGCAATAGCTAACAACCCATACTCTATGGGTTTCAGCACCTTAGGGCATAACAACCTATTGAGACTATTGTCTACCTATTGAGCCTATTCAGGCCATTGTTCATCTTATGAGTCTATTTCAGACCCGGGTGACATGAGGTGAAAGTGAACTATAAAATGGAGGACTCGCAACTAGCTTTCCTCAGACTGGCAAAGCTGTTTGGATGAGCAGCGAAACATTTAATTTCTCAAGAAAAGAAGTCCAGTTGCCATGACTCAACTTTCAGATTCTAGAATCTAGAAAAATCAGAATCCTGTTTTCACAAGTGATATCCTTGTTGTGAATTCTTTCCCAGTGAACCAAATAAGTATTTTGCATCTTGTACAATCAACTCTATTCATTTTAATATTCTTGATATGTCATGTCCCATGGAGAGACATGACCAGTGGGGTGCCCCAGGGTTCTGTTCTGGGTCCAGTGCTATTCAATATCTTTATTAATGACTTGGAAGAAGGAATGGAGAGTGTGCTAATTAAATTTGCAAATGATACCAAATTGGGAATGGTTGCTAATTCCCTAGAGGATAGGGTGAAAATCCAAAATGACCTTGACAGATTTGAGTGCTGGGACAAAGCCTAACAGAATGGGATTCAACAGAGAGAAATGCAGGGTGCTGCGTTTAGGTAAAAAGAATAAATTGCACAGATATAGCATGGGAGATACCTGGCTGTAAAATAGTACATGTGAAAGGGATCTCGGAGTCTTAGTGGACCACAAATTGAACATGAATCAGTGGTGTGATGTGGTGGCCAAGAAAGCCAGCACAATTCTTGGTTGCATCAACAGAAGCATAGTGATGTTGATATGATATTTCAAAAATTGTAGCCATGAGAACATAATAAAGTAATGAAGCTATAAGCACATAAGAGTACAGGAAATGTGATAAACTTTCTCAGTTAAACCATATCCATAATAGCCGTTAAAGCATCTTAATTTATTATTATTATTATTATTATTATTATTATTATTATTATTATTATTATTATTATTATTATTATTATTATTAATTTATTCAAAATATTTTTACCCCATCTTTCTCCTTAAAAATGATCCAAGGCAGCTTACATCATTAAAAAGACAATAGCTTTAAAAAGTAAGGATATAAATATTTTAAAAGAATTAATCAAATATTATGTTAAAAATAGTAAATAGAATAAATACAAAAAACCCACATTTTAAAACAAGGCATAACAATCCATTTAAAATCTCTCTCAAAAAAGCAAAGGGAAATCCTGCCTGAAAAGAAATGTCTGCTTATGGAAGGACAGCAAAGATGATGCCAGCTTGGCCTCCCATAGGAGAGCTCCATAGTCTGGGAGCAGTAAAAGAGAAGACCCTCTTCTGTGTTTCTACTAAACATACCTGTGAATGTGCTCGGACCGACATAAAAATCTCCCCAAAATTCTTATTTGCTATAAGAATTTTCATAATCAGATCATCATATTTCTATCTTTCTATAAACATTATTATACCTCTAGCAGAGTCTCTTCCCCTCTATAGGTGCAATAGGTGCACTCCTGTCATCCTTTCACCTCTCCAACGTATGAACAACCGAGGCCTGCTGATGGACCAAAGTGCTAAACTAAAGAAACCCATTTTTCAAATTTTCTATGGAAATTTACACATTTTTGTCAACCTGCTAAATACTGTATCAATGGCAGCAAGTATTGCTTATATATTGACCATGTCAGTAGGTAGTAGACTGTAGATTTGCTGGTCAAGACATTTATAGTCTAAGAATTGGGTAGGTAAGGTCATCACCAGCTAGTGGGTGTTTGTACACATTGAGAAAATACTACATACCACAGGCTGATCAACATACAGTAAGTACAGTACAGTATATTTAAATGCTTTTATATTGCACAGTATTTGAGACCTTGACATATGCCAGAAGTTTACCCACTCCTGCCGTAGGAAGTAAGATACCTCGTGGAAATTTGTTTCACAGACATAATAATATCAAGCTATTGTTGAAGTCATCACACTTGAATAAAAAATATTCAGGGTCTGCCCAACCAAGACATTTACCAATCTGAAGCAAAATACATCATGGCACTATTTCCGCTGGGACTGGCAGGTGAATCAACTGCAGCAACAGGAAGTTACCTATCACACTTATATGTAACGGCATTTTTAGGGTACGCAAGGCAGGTTCTGTGCCATATGTAGCTCTGTCCTCCAAGAAGAGAAATGGCTAGAGGGCCCAGGAGGGAGAGCTGGGTAGGGATATAAATATGTTTGGAGAAGAATAATTGGAGAAGAATGTGTTCTTTTAAATATTTTAAAGTCAAATACAGAATGCGAATGGGGTCCCTGCAGCAGCCTTTCACCTCCCCCACAAACTCCTTCCATCACTACTATAAGCAGAAAGTTAACTAATTAATCCAATTTAGAAACAAAATAACCTCAAGGTACACATATCTTAATATCTATGCCAAGCTTTATGTATCCACCTTTCCCTCTTTTGGCACTATGGGAGAAATAGAAACATTCTCCCTGTGCTCTATGGCTGCTCTGTGACTCATAACCACTCTTGGACATGAAATATCTACTCAAAATTGAGCATGATCTAGTAAAATCCCAGATGCATGCCTACAATACGGTAAGGGCATTGAATGTTAGGTTGCCTCTGAAGATGACCTCAAAATCATCTGCTAGTTCAACTGCTAAAATGCAGTTACAGCACAATGTGAATGGTCAAGGAGCTACATTGGTTTGGTTACCTATTAAATCCAGTGCTGAATTCAAAGTGATGTTGCCTAAACGGTTTTGGATCTAAATACCTTGGGAGGGGGGCAGTTATGGCATTTTCAAAGCGCATTAATATATAGTGATGAGGCTAAGCAGCCATGTAACTGCCCCACTGCACAGCACAATTCATGTTCAGCCCCTAGAGCAGTTATGACAAACCTTTTAGGGACTGAGTGGCCAAACCATGATTCAAATTCCACTAATTTTTCGCAAAGTGGCAATACAGCAACTTAACCTGAATACAGGTGGCTGTGAAGGGGTGATGCCAGGTGCCCACAGAAAGGGCTCCGAGTGCCACCTTTGACACCTGTGCCATAGGTTCGCCAACACTGCCCTCGGGTGTGCTGAGCAGCGGCTGCAAGGTTAAATTCAGCTTGCACATTGGCCTCTAATATATATTAATTTGTCTGCATGGCTAGGTCTGATTTTTAATCATGCCAACAACACAAAACAGAAATAGTTGTGGCAATGATGGTGGTGGTGGTAATAACAGCAGTAAGAACTGACATAAAACTTCAGAAAGCTGTGGAAAATCCCTAGATCATAGAATTCACGTGTTATCAGGAGAATATAACATATCCATTGAATGCAAAAGGTCCAGGTCAAATCCATGGCCCCCAAGATATTATTGGTCAGAGCAGATGAATCTAATTTTGAACTAGCAGGACACACAATCTAACAGTTAGTCTAGCTAGTTGCAACTTTCCTTCCTATGATCCTATTCCAGCTCTCAGGCAGATTCTGACATATCCTTTCAAACAAGTTTAATGTTGAAATACATCCGCATTATACTGGCCCTTCACCCTCTACCAATTTTTTTTTAAAAAATCCTGTACCCAATGCTTGAAGTTACACATCCTCCTATATTTTTGTCTGAATTTGTTAGACTAAACATTGAGGGCCGTCTTATACATGGAATTAAGGAGAGAGCCGTACAGCTGAGAAACTGTAATTTTGGGTTGGAAAATGGAGGTTGTCTTATACATTGGGGGAGTCTTGTACATAGAAAAATATGGATTATTATTTTTTACTACAACTTCTCATATCCACCACCACCACCACCACCACCAGCCAGGTTGGTTCTGGGAAGTTGTGGCCCAAGGTAAACATGTTGCCAAGTTCTGTCACAGCCTTGGACAGGCTTTTAGGGTAAGCAATTGTCACTCTAGAATGAAAGAGCCACGCTAAACTTAAACCTGGGTGGTAAATGAACTCCACATACTCCATCTGTTTGTGCATTCTGTGCCATGAAATCAAGCGTGGCATTGTTGCCCTAGGAGTTATTAAGACAGTAGAAACTGAAAGATTAGATTTATCATAGCAGATAGTGGATTATGAAGAATAATTCATCAAATGTCAGAACAAACAGTCCACAATTTATAGAAGTCAGGCAGAGACTGTGAAATCTGATTGGACTTCTTCTTGACTAATGAACGCCCCACTTAATTGATGAGATCCTAACTTAGCTGTCAAAAGTGCATATTTATTAAGTATTTTTAATAATAATATCTTAACGTGTGTGTGATATAGTGCAATTCAACCCAACGGGAGACAGTCTTGAAAATCTATTTCCCTTGCCCTTAAGGCGGAAGGATCATGCTCTTTTTATGACTGCGTATATATTAGTTGTATCTCTTGGTTCATTTATTGCAGATCATGGGTAATGGTTAAATTACAGAGCTCCCAGGTAGAGGACAGGAAGAAAACAAATAATATTAAATAAAAGTCTGAGGTTCTAACTTTCTGTTTGCAGTTTAATCTATGTAAACATTTTTGGGGTGAAATAAGTGTGAATCCATGTTTGCAGATTGCAATGGATGAGTTATGTTGTCATTTCTCAGGTGATTGAGCTGTCTCTGTCTGCCTCTCTCTCACCCACACACCACCCACACACACAGAGGGGTGTGAACTACTTGCCCAAAATGCTATCCAACTGTAAATACATATGTGTGAGTATCATAACCACAGGAGTGTGTCTCTTTCCATCTATTTTCTTTTTCCAACCACGTGTTTCCAGTAAGCCTTTTCTATCTGATTGGAAGTCCAGTTGAGAAGAAGAAAAAAACTATACAAATCAGCCCTACCTACAGTATTGCAATACTCAGCTTCTGTTGTGAGTTTAGAGTATGACCTCCTCCCAATACTTTCCTTTGACAAAAGTATTTTTCAGTGTGGGACCAAGACTGCCTGAGGATATGACAGTTCACACACACACACCAATCTGTTCCACTGAAACTGACTGCATGAGATTTTTAAACTTATGGTCTACAGGCCATACCAAACATTGGTAATAGGTATGGTGGGCGGCTCTCATCTCTTGAGGTAACGAGAAAAGGACACCCACCATTGCCCCACCCCCTTTTGAACAGTCACCCAGAATTGGGGAAAAGGGCAGATGATAAAGACAGCAGAAGTGATGGCACTGACATCCCTTGCATGTTGCTGAAGACCAGGTAGATTTATTTATTTATTTATTTATTTATTTATTTATTTATTTATTTATTTATTTATTTATTTATTAAACTTGTATCCCGCCCATCTTCCCAAAGGGAACTCTGGGCGGCTAACAACGATAAAAGCAAGTAAAAGACAAGAAATAAGGCTCCGAACAACAGAAGGCAAGATGGTGGTGGGCCCGAGTGAAGGAAGAAAAAAAAAACTAGCTAACAAGGTCGCCAAAGGCCTCTCTAAAAAAAGAGGGTCTTCAAGGCCTTCTTAAAGGCGGGCAGGGACTCCAACAGGCGCAGCTCACTGGGTAGATGATTCCAAAGTGAGGGGCCCACCACAGAGAAGGAGCGGTCTCGCGTACGCGATTTCCGCGCCTCTCTGGGTGTGGCCACCCTCAGTGAGTGCGCCTGCGCCAATCTCGTGGGTCTGGACCCAGTTGTCCTTTGGGAGACACGCTCCGCCAGATACTCTGGTCCCAAGCCGTGGAGGGCTTTGAAAGTCAAAAGAAGCTCTAGGAAGACTTTGCTGTTTTCAGCCGGCTGTTTCAAAAATATCTGGAATCGGAAGGTGGAACCAAGAGCCCCAGACATCTCTCTCAGAATTGGGCAATTGGATGAAAAACAACTGAGCTCCACAGGTCCAGTACAACACATATCATCACGAGAGATTTAAACGGCCATATTGAAGCAACGGCAGATGGCTTCAACAGTCATGGTGGGAATGGTTTCAACACCTGTAACAAAAATGGCAAACAAATCCTTGACTTTGCTGATGCTCAAAACCTTGTCCTTGCCAACATATGGTCCTGCAAGTGCCCATCACACCTTGTGACCTACTACAGTGGCAATACTTCATCCCAGCTTGATTTTGTACTCATCCCTAGATGAGACCATAAAAGAGTACTCAATACTAAAGTCATACGAACATAAGAACAGCCTTACTGAAACAGGCCACAGCCCATCTAGTCCAGCATTCTGCCTCACACAGTGGCTCACCATTTGCTTCAGGGTATTCCCAAGCAGATGTCTTCACCTGCTTACGATTCCCCGCAAATGGCATTGAGAGATATCCTGCTTATCTCTCCAACCCGGAGGTTGTCCTTAGGCATCCATAATGATAGCCACTGATACCCCTGTTCTCCATGAACTTGCCTAATCCTTTCTTAAAGCTGTCAAGGCTGACAGCTGTCACCACTTCTTCTGGCAGGGAGTTCCACAGAACAGTGATCCTCTTGGTGAAAAAGTATTTTCTCTTATTTGTTTGAGATATAGCACCCAAAAGTTTCATGGAGTGCCCCCTAGTTCTAGTGTTGTGAAATAGGGAAAACAGTTTTTCCTTGCCTCCTTTGTCCACACCATGTATGATGTTATAAACTTCAATCAGATCACCTCTCAGGCACCATCGTTCAAGGGTGAAGAAGCCGAGCCGTTGCAGCCTCAGATGGTAAGGAAGGTGTTCCAGTCCCCTAATCATTATGGTTGCCCTCCTCTGCACTTTTTCCATTTACATAATATCCTTCTAGAGGTATGGTGATCAGAATTGTACACAATACTCCAGATGGGGCCTCACCATAGATGTATAAAATTATACTTGCTAACTTATTTTCTATACCCTTCCTAATGATCTCTAGCATTGAGTTTGATTTTTTCACTGCTGTGGCACACTGGGTTGACACATTCATCAAGCTGTCCACCAGGACACCAAAGTGCCTTTCCTGGTTTGTTGCAGAGAGTTCAGACCCCATCAGTTTAGAAATGTAATTGGTTTTTGTTTTTGGTTTTTGTTTTCTGCCCCAACGTGCATCACTCTGCACTTACTAATGTTGAAGCTCATTTGCCACTGGTTTACCCACTCCCCCAGTATCAAGAGATGCCTCTAGAGCATCTCACAATCTCTGTTTTTACTACCCTGTCTAATTTAGTGTCGTCGGCAAATTTGGCTACCTTACTATTTACTCCTACTTCTAGATCATTTATGAAGAGGTTGAAAAGCAGGGGTCCCAGTACTGAACCTTGGGGGACCTCACTTGTTACCTCCCTCCACTTGGAGAACTGTCCATTTAGTGCTACCCTCTTGTTTCCTGTCACATAGCCAATTGCTGGTCCAGTACAAGACCTGTCCCTTTATTCCATGACTGGCAAGTTTATTCAAGAGTAAGGCATGATTTGCCCTTGCAAAAGACATGTTGGCTGTCCTTCAGCAGCACCTTCTCTTCTATGTGCCTATTAATTTTACCTTTTAGGATGGTTTCCATCACTTTGCCTGACCGGTCACTAATTTCCTGGAACATCTCTGGATCCTTTTTTGAAGATTGGTGTTACATTCTCTATCTTCCAGTCATCAGGCGCCAAGCCTGATTTGAAGGAAAGATTATGTATTTTGGCTAGGACATCAGTAATTTCATCTTTAAGTTCCTTGAGAACTTGTGGATGGATGCCACTTGGTCCTGGTGATTTGTTAACATTTAGTCATGTCACGGATTCTTGTACCTCTAGCTGGATCTTCAACCATCTGTTCCAGGGAACAATCATTTAGCATATCTAGGAACTTTATCTCTTTATCATGTGCTGAACAACAGTTCACCCTCTCTATGTGAGGATAATTGAAGTCCTCCATTATAAACAGGTTTCCCTTCTTGTATACCTCCTTTACAACATTCTCCAACTGCCAGTCTCCCTCAGGCGCTTAAGTCGGACGGAAGCCGATAACATATGCCTACTGTTAGATCATCCTTGTGGCCTGATACTCCTACCGACAGAGTTTCTAATGGTGACTCCAAATCACCTAGATATTCCAATTTGTACGGTTTTATGCCTTCTTTGACATACAGTGGTACCTTGTATAAAGGAATTAATTCGTTCCAAATGAAATGATGTTAAGCAAATTTTCCTTTATACAAATTTCCCATAAGAATGCATTGAAAATGGAGTGATCCCATTTTTATGTTGTATGGATTTTCCCCATAGGATTCTGTTAAGCAAATTTCCCCTATCTCCGGAATATTTTATGTTGTACAAATTTTATGTTATAAAAGCTGTTTGTTATACAAGGGTTCACTGTACAAGGCTACACCACCTTCTGTTTGTCCCTTCCTGTCCTTCCTGTACAGTTTATAGCCTGGGATAACTGTATCCCATTGGTTATCCTCCGTCTACCAGGTTTCGGTAATGCCAATAATATCATCCTTCTTGCATCCTTCTACTGGAGTGCTGGTGACTGGCTCCTAGCTCTTCTTGGCAATTTTTGCATTTTGTAGCAGATGCCATTGTATCTGTCAAGGCAGGAGGATTCTGATTCTGATTCTGATTCTGATTCTGATTCTGATGATGATGATTCTGATTATGATGATGATGAAAATAAGAAGGAGGAGGAGGAGGAAGAGGAGGAGGAGAAGACTGAAAAGGTGATTGAAAATGAGCATGCAAAATTACTTTGGGACTCCCGAATACAGACAGACAGGGTTTTGGAGCATAATACTCCGGATATTACATAAAAAGTGTGGATCATTCCTATTGCTATACCAGGTGACAGTGGAGCCGCCGAGAAACAACTTGAAAAGATTACCTGATAATAAGGATCTGAAAATTGAACTTCAGAGACTCTGGCATAAACTGGTACAGGTGGTCCCAGTGGTAATGGGCACGCTGGGTGTGGTTCCTAAAGAGCTAAGCAAGTATTTAGAAGAAATTGGAATTGACAAAGTCACCATCAGTCAGCTTCAGAAGGCCACCTTACTGGGATCTGCTCGCATCATTCGCCGAAACATCACGTAAACGCTTAGGAAGCGTTCGACTAGTGATTTGCAATACAAAATCCAGCGTAGTTATCTTGTTTGCTGTGTGATGATGATGATGATGATGATGATGATGATGATGATGATGATGATG
>JAHTLZ010000016.1:8560271-8632198 GCA_023846285.1 Phrynocephalus versicolor
TGATGATGATGATGATGATGATGATGATGATGATGATGATGATGATGATGATGATAAAGTCACTGCTGACTTACAGTGATTCTTCCCAGGGTTTTCTGAGTAAAGAGTACTAACAAGTGGTTTACCACCCACTTCTTCTGGGGCCATCCTGGGACTGTGCAGCTTGCTCTACTCCTGGGAGGGACAGTGAGGAATTAAACTCCCAACCTCGGCTTCACAGTCAGATACCTCACTCAATGAGTTCTTCAGCCAGCAATAAATTAATGGCTTGGACCAAAATAGGGTCAGAGGAGTGAGGTGTGAAATTCTTCCTTCTTTGTTCTTGTGGAATGCTAGTTCATACCACTCATACTTCTTTCCCCCCTCACACAGCCCACACAAACACTGCACTTTCCTGGGATTCTCAAAGAAGCATAATTATACTTTTTTTAAAAAATATTAGCAATTAATATTAATTTATTAGCATTTGCTTTGAATAGAAATATGAACCAGGTTCATTCTCCAGTGTAGATGGTCCAATTAAAGTCTTCTCCTACAATCATCACCCAGAAGCCTAATTATAACATCTTCGGTGAACACAGCCCAGAATTACAGAGTACCTTTGTGGAAGGCTAAGAAGGCTATAAATATCTCCTTTTCCTAATATGCTATAGATGAAATGACTGGTGACTTATGTCACCAATAACCTTTTACTTTTGCTTTTGCCAAAGTCAAGGTATCCTTGTATAAACTGTGCTTTTATTCCCATATAAAGGGTTGGTTTTTTTGTTAATTTGCTCTTCTGACTCCAGCTGTCTCCTTCCTGGAGTGAAAGATGCACATCAAATTTATCATCTTCCCTTTCTCTTTAGAGAAATATTATCTTGTGCACTTCTTCCCCTTGCCTGCCTGTCAGGATGGATCTCTGTCTGTCAATCTCAGAGATGGATTGGAAACATGGCTCTTGCAAAATGGGTAGCAATTAAAATGAGCATACTTTTTAAAGGAGGAGAGATTCTCTCCTTATTTCTGACCAAAGACTATGACTCTGATTTCCTGATAGTCCATTGGAAATCGGACATCCTTTCCCTGTTTCATTCTGGAAAAAGTTTATCTTATACACTATACACTATACACTAGCCCTACATTATGTTTTCTAGGAAACATAAAGCAGCCACGGGTTACAAAAATCCTGCATCATATTTCTAGCTCAGTCATTTGTTACATACATTCTAGCTGTCCATAAGTACAAAATAGGTTTTCTGCAAATGCCATAATAAAAAAAATTAAAACAGAAAATAACAAATATACAGGAGGAAATGAGAAACAAGATTGTTATCCTTAACATGCCCATTTCAGCAGGAGGTATGGAGTAAAAGCTCAGTCACTGTCCCCATGTTTGGCATGCAGAAGATCGTATGTTTAGTCTCAAGCAGGGCGCGGTGGGTGGGCAGGGTGGGTGGGGGGCGGGGGGCTGGCGGGGGCTGGCGGGCAGGGCAGGGGCAGGGGGGCAGGGGGGCAGGGCAGCGGTGGGAGGGCGGGGGATGGCGACGGGCACAGGAGGTGGGCAGCGACGGGTGCGGGGGTGGCGGGCGGGGGGGGACGGCAGTGGCCAGCGGTGAGGGGCAGCAGGGGGTGGGCTGTCAAGTGCCCTCTCTCCATTTTAGCGCCCTAGGCAACTGCCTAGTTTGCCTTAATGGAAGCGCCGGCCCTGTTCTCACCATCGCTCTGTTGCCTACGACTGGTAGGAGCTGCAGTCTAACAATATCTAGAAGGCCAGGGTTTTCCTATCCTTGATTTAAAAGAATGAGGTAGTAGAGGATGTGAAAGGTTTCTGCCTGACACTTTGGAGATCCACTACCAGTAAAAGCAAATAGTACTACGACGGACAGAAAACAGTCTAAGAAATACAGTAAAGAGCAGCAATGAATCATACTGGTGGATCCCATCCTTGGACTCCAAGTGTTCTTGGACTAAAACTCCCAGAAGACTTGATTATCGGCTGTACTGTTCAAGAATTCTGGGACTTGTGGTCCAATCAATCCTGGGGATCCAAGGTTGGGAAACACTGGATCAAATGAAATATTCACTTAGTCCACACTCTATTTCAATTGTGGTAAACCTTCAGCATGCCATATGTTTTGGACCACAACTCCCACAGTGCTTTGTCATTGTCAATACAAGCTTGGAATCCTGGGAATTGAGGTCCAATACATCTGGAGTGCCAAAGGTTCACCACCACTGCCCAACTCAAATGTCAAAAGGAGGGCATGGAGAAGATATCAGCTTCCTCTGCAGCAAATGATGTTAAGACACATACTCAAATACTACAGGTGATATATATCTTTGAAGAGTGATAGGCATTGTATTCTCGAAGGCTTTCACGGCTGGGATCTGATAGTTGTTGTGAGTTTTTTGGGCTGTTTGGCCATGTTCTGGAAGTTTTTCTTCCTGATGTTTTGCCCTCTGAAGATGCCAGCCACAGAGTCTAGCGAAACATCAGGAAGAAAAACGTGCAGAACACGGCCAAACAGCCTGAAAAACTCTCAACAACTATTGATAGCCATGTTAGCCTTACCCTCTATGGATCTGGAATCTTCCCCTCCTTCAACATGTACAAGTTGGCATCTTCCAATAACTAATTCTATGGATTAACTACTGAACAAACTACTTTAATCTCTCTTGAATGTTCTGTCATTCAACTTTAGTGGATGGTCCCACTGTCTAATTTTATAAGACAGGGAGAAAAATGTCCTCCCGCCCACATCCTGCACACCCCATGTAATTTTATTTTCTGGTGAAATGATATAAAGGAAAGCCTTACATTGGCATGAGTACGAGGCATTCAGTCAGCTTCTTGCCTTTATTAACACACAGCGTATTCTCAGAACAGACAGAGCACATGGGACAACCACTCATTTCTTTTAGCTATCAGCCAGCTGAAAAGGATGAGGTGTCAGAATTGTCAGCAGTTGCCTACAGAAGAGTGCAAGAAATCCTTGGATCTATACAATGGAATACAAATGTCTGGACACTGTATAAGAATATTACAGTGTGTATCCTACTATCTTCCCCATGGGTTATCCCTGACGTATGTCTGGGTAGTTCTTGTGGTTTCGCCTGTAATTACAAAATGACAACAATATCATCTTACGGTATGTCTCATGCCTAGATTACTACAAATTATGCATACAACAGAATTTTGTTGAGGCTATATTTTAGAGTATGCTAATGTAAAATTTATTCCCCAGACTAGTAAACAAAACACTGTGAGGTTTTTTTTATATATATATTTCACAATTCTTTGAACTCTGCAATGCATATCAGGAAAAATGATGTACAAAAATGTGCATTATGGACAAAAATGACTCAGGGAAGGTGTATATAGATATTCCAAAAAAGCTGCATGCAAAAATAAGTGTAACTTTTCTGAAATCATAAATTTAAGCAGAAACTGGACAGGAAATACTTTTAAGTGAAAGCAACACAGACTGGATATAAACCAATTCATACATTATACTAATTCATATATTTCTCATAGCTCAATACATGAACCTCTGTTGCCATTTAAAAGGTCTATGCCAGCCATCTCCAAATTTTGACCCCCCAGATGTTTTGGACCACAACTCCCACAGTCCTTTGCCATTAGAAATACAGGCTTGGGATTTTTGGAGATGTGGTCCAAAACATCAGGAGGGCTGAAGTTTGGACATATCTGGTCTATGCTTTGAAGTCAAGAGAACTGCTAATGTGAAAATGGCATTTGAACTACTGTCACTCACAGGTTCTCATCTGGTGTTAAAATGAGAAGCTGCTGCTGCTGCTGCTGCTGCTGCTGCTGCTGCTGCTGCTGCTCCTCCTCCTCCTCCTCCTCCTCCTCCTTTAGGTGCTGAAATGCCACTTTTGCCTGACTGACCACATCTTCAGGGTGCAGACCAATGATGTGCATGTCCTTATTGACAGTGTCCTGTCATCTCTGTTTTGGTTGCCCACGTAGCTGCTGGCCATCGATTTCCAGGTGGTACACAGTTTGGGAGAGAGCGGAAGGTGCTGCTCTGAGGACCATACTAGTAGGTTTGGCTTTTTCTCATCTTCTCTGTTATCGTCCCGTGTGCTTCCTACATAGCCATTAAAGTTGCCACAAAGGAGTAGCAAGTTTTCTTTGGGTCAGGCAGAGATTTTGGCCTGTAGTTCATTCCAAACTTGATCCTTGGTGTCTTCATCAAGTCCTGTTTGTGGGGCACAGGCAGAAAACATTTGGAGTGGCAGGGTGACAGACATGAGGCGGTCCGAGTGGATCTCAGCCACACGAGTGTGGAAATTCTTGCTGACACCAATGGCAACACCATTGCTGTTGGACTTGCCCTGATAAATCAGCTTGTAACCCTTCCATTGTCCTTGGGTTTCTGGCCTTTCCATCTAGCCTCTTGAAGGCATGCTAATGTCAATACAGCGGCGTTTCAGAAATTTGGCCAGTTTGCGGCTGCATCCAGTCAGTGGTCCAATGTTGAGTATAACAAATTGCAGTAGTTTTGGCCTCTTTTCAGCTAGCTTCTTTAACTGCTCTGCTCCCAAACTGATAGACTTTGTCCACTTCTCAGGTAATTCATGTGGGGCCAGCATGCTTCGCCTGCGGGGAACGTCCTAGCAGCCGTTTTGATCCAATTATTAAAGCTATATAAGAAGCATGACTATATAAATGTTCTTCATTTATATCAAGCATGAAGGTCATTGGCTCAAAGAAAACTCTGTTGGACCAGAGACAGACTATTAGTACTGAAGGATTCCAGAGTATACACTCATTTTTCCTGTGCTGTGCCATCTTCCTCTCTGGCATTTGTTCACCACAAATGCATGAGGCTAAGAAACAGAAGAAATAAGTTTGAGGACTATAGTGGCCTGGACCTGGGGTATGATATCCATTCCACAGCTGCTTCTGCTATGACTTTACAACACCTCTAACGTGGTGGCTCAATGGACTAAGGCTGCAAAAACTTTTGGCTGCAAAGCTGGCAGCTCGGTGGTTCGAATCCCGGGTTCCACGCAGCGGAGCGAGCTCCTGCTGATAACCCCAGCTTCTGCCAACCTAGCAGTTTGAAAGCATGTAAATGCAAGTAGATAAATAAGTACCGGTGTAAAAAGCAGGAAGGTAAATGTGTTTCCTTGCAGCCATGCCAGCCACGTGGCCACAGACTTGCACAACACTGGCTCTTCCTCTTGAATATGGAGATGAACACCGCCCCTAGAGTCAGACATGACTAGCACGCATGTGTGTGGGGGAACCTTCACCTTTTTAAAGCAACCTACATCCTTAGTGATTTATTTTCTAAGACTTCTTTCAAAGAAAGATGTGGTAGGTGAAATCCATTTTTCCAAGAATGTTTGGAATTTATTAGAGCAACCTTCGTGGCAAAATCTAGGTATCTTGCCATGAATTTTGGACTTTGAATTTTTCACACTGGTCCAGACTCCTAATCCATGAAAGCTCACAGATATACGTATTGCCTAAGCTGTGGCCAGCAAGTGGTCCATATCCCAGTCTTATAGACATATTGCCCCCACCCCCACCTTTAACTAGCTGAATAGTATGAAATTACAGAGGAGGGAAAACAACAAAGAGGTCAATGTGTTTTTTAAAACTCATCACATTCAGGAGAATGATATGCAAACTGAATTCATTGCATAATTGTAACACATTTATTTTGCCCATTTGTAATTCTGACATTTCCGCCCTGCCTTTCTGTATAAAATACAGTCGAAACACCTTACCAACAATAAACCCACAGACAGCAACAAAATAAGAGTTAAAACGCTCTAAAGCCATTTATAAGGAGCCAAATCCAGCGGTAGCAGCTAAGTCCTTAAGAAAAGCTTATTGAAATAAAATAATCTACAATGGCTTGTTTGTATGTAAGACATGGGTCCCTCTCTCTGGGGGGGGGGGGGGGGCCTCTTCCAGGTTCAGAAGACAGAGCTTAGAAAAGCAGTTTTTGAATTACAACTCCCAGAAGAGTTGTTGGGAGTTGTAATCCAAAGAAGAGGAGGAGGAGGAGGAAAAGAGAAAGAAGAAAAAGATACTTCCATCATATGGAAGAGCCAGCCAGCCAGCCAAGGCCTTCTAGTATAATGCCTATGCAACATTAGGGTCATTGGTATTTTATGGTTGTTTATAGATTTATAAACCATCTTGTAAAGAAGTGGGATAGAAGTCTCTTAATTTTTTTTACAAAAGCTAAATTAAAATTGATGACACGACCGTGTTATTGCATTTCTTTTGGAACAAATTTCATTTTAAAATCTATACCTATATAATGATTCCCAACCAGAATGGGTGATACATCCATCAGGCCTGATGGTATTAATTAATCCCACTTAGCTACATGCCAATAAACTACAATAAACTGTGCTTGTTTGTTTTCTAATTAAATGTTTATTTAAACTGTTGTTTTACGGCTGTCTCCAGAGCACCCATGAGTTGAACACCACACAGGGGACACTCCGAGTGGAAAAAGAGAAGGGAAGCCATTCCACTTTACTTGTTTCGTCATAAGAACTACTTCATGGAGTTGAAACACTCTTCAGGAAAATTTTGGGGGATGACTGATGAATGGGTGGAAACTGCCCTACAGAAGCCTTTGCTAGATAATTCTACACACAACTGCCCTTTTGTTCTATGGAAAGGGACACTGGGAAACCGACCCAGAATAATTTACAATCACACAAAATTAGCATGGCTCCTCCACTTCCACTTTTTAACACTACAACAAATCAAGGAATTGGTTTTGTTTCTCATGCAGATACGGACAGCTTCATCCATACTGACCTTGTTCCTCTAGTCTTAACCCATCAAGGCCTTTATGTCCCTAGTAAAGATAAGCATGAACAACTGGTTTAGCAATGTACTGCCAGTTTGTTTATTGACTGGACAGTTGTTCAGCATTTTCTAATCCTGGGTCCCCAGCAGCCACCTACTCAGAGGCCATGGCCCAGTTCCCTTGCGTCCTCTGGGTGCTGCCTCCAAGTGGGTTCCTGCTGGAGGAGGAAACACTTGTTCAGCCAATTAATGAACACCTGTTCAGCTAATAACTCTCTAGTCCATAACTGTCCACTATGACACGATTGCAGGTGGATTCTGAGTCAGAAATCCATGTGAAAACTTGAATTTTATGCAAGCCCAAATTACTCATCCATAGAGAGGGCTGCTTCTTCCACTGAAAGCCCATGTAGTTTACTGGTTAGCATGGTGGACTAAGACCAAGGGAATTCCAGTTCAAATCCCTGCTTAGTAACAAATGTTTGTTACTCAGCCTAATATAGCTAGCAAGGTTGTTACTGGAATAAAATGGAAAGAAGCTAAGGGCCACGGACCTGTCAATGAAAAAAACTTGATCTCCTGCCTCTGATCTTGCCTCTTTTAATGGGTGACTCTGCTGCCACTGCTGCATACTTGCAACAGTGAATTTCTGTGATTTAGCCAATTAACTCCCAAATCAGGAGAATTCATCTCTCCCACAAGGAGACACAGCACTAGCAGAAATACTCAAAGCAGCAACTCTGGTCACTTTAGATGGGAAAGAGATCAGAGTCCTCTCTGGGGTAATTCCTTAACATTCCATGTATTTTGAGCCTGCCTCTGAAATGTGTCTTTGAACCTTATTCTAGAGGGAAGCGTTTCTGATGGGAAAGTCTGAATGTGCATGAAAACATCAAACTCCCGTTAGGCAAAACCTACCCAGTACATGGCTGTTGCATATGACTTCACCCCTTGCCCGCTGACCCCTCCTGCTAGGTTGGGGCATCCGGGATCCAGCAGCCTCGACCCAGCAAGGTTTTTCGAAAGACCCGTGCCTGCAGCACCCTCCTTGCAGGACATCATGTCAACCCAGTAGGGGGGTTTAGTGGGTGATGGATGACCCAAAGACGAAAAAGGGCTTTTTCTGTCTATGGGGATGGTGGGAGAAGTGGTGCTTTTTCCTTCAGCATGCCTCCAAAAGCAGGCGGGACGGGAGTCCATACCCTTGAAACCCCACCGCCTGCCTGCTTTCCAGGCACGCTGAAGGAAAAAGCACCCTGAATTACGAAAAACATGAATTAGGAAGGAGCTGTTAAAATCACGTGGCTGTCACAATTCAAGTTTTTCATGTTTCAAGACCTTTGTAATTCAATTGTGCTTTAATATTACAGCTAGTTGTATGTGTACTGTTTGTTTGCAGGTATGTAATAATGTTCTAAGCCACTTTGGGACCCAGTTGAGGGAGAAAGGCAGGGTATAAAATAAACGAGTGAGTGAGCAAGCGAATTTTCCCGAGGTCCTAGATAAGCTTAGCCCTGTCCGAGAAGGCAATACTGAGCTTGAAATGGACAGTCTGGCCTGGAATGAGACTGAGAACCTTGTTTGCTTCTGTGCAAGGAGGAGAATCATGCTTGAGATATCCTCTCCCCAGCCATGCCAGGAAACACAGAATAAAATCTATTGGCGAGGGATACATTTTTCCCCTTTGCTGATTATGTCCCTGTTGAGCTGCGGCAGCTCTGGGCCCATAAGTGTACTTGATTTATGTTAACTGTTGAAACGATAATGTTTAATCTGCAAAGTGCTAATCTATTTTTATGTTGATTATGAATAGGCCAGCTGTGCCTACTTCCCTATTCATAGAGTTTAGCGAACAAGCCCATTTTACAGGATGGTCTTGGAGGGTGATTTACATGCAAACAGCAGGCACTGTTCGGAGCAGAGTAAATCAGCTGAGTTGCACTATGGAACCAATGCTCTGGCAGCGCAGCAAGAAAAACATGGATAGGGAGGGAGAGAAGGATGAAATGACTGATAAAGGAGAAGATGAAAAGCAAAAGCAGGATGCTTTGGGGGAAAGATGCACCTTCCATTGCAGTGTGGCAGATGCCACGTTCAGCAACTCTCCTGAAAATGCACCATCTGTGCACATCAAAGGTACAACCCTGTTGCAAAGTTTGAAGTTTGCAAAAACCATGAGCAAAGGAAATGTGCATGCATGTACTGTGCAACAAACAGATTTTTCAGACATGTGTTTTTTGCCAAAAAATTCCATATTCTTGCAATACTGAAGCAGTATGCTTCTAAAATGCCTAACATTTCAGGTAAACCTTGAGTGCAAACTGATGTTCAAAAACAGTAGCTGGCTAGCCATGTGCTCCCAGCTTTCTACGCTGATATACTGAAGCATATGAACCGAAGGAAATGTTTTAGTTCTGAATCAGACCTTTGCTTCATCTAGCTCGGTGTGGTGTGTACCGACTGGCAGTAGATGTTCAGGAGGAATTTTTTTCAGTCTACCTAGAGATGTGAGGCAATTGAATTTCAGACTTTCTGCATGCAGGGGTGAAGTCACCCCTTTCCCACTCAGCCCCCTGCCAGTCCCAGGCAGCAGGATTCAAGCCGCTACCCCGACCCAGCAGGGGGCTGAGCAGGTGATGGGTCACCCCTCACCAGCTCAGCCCCTCAACACCAGTGCACAGCCTGCAAAAGGCAGGCTGTGCGGGCCGGTGTTTTAAAATCATAACCTTGCCACTTGCAAAAATTATCCTGGCTGCGGAGCTGTCAAAATTACCAGCTGACAGCCAGGTGATTTTGACAGCTCGGCTGTGAGTTGATTAAGGGGTTTTCCCCCAAACCCAGCAAAGGGGGGGGAGCTCTTCCCCTGCTTTGCTGGGTAAGGGCTGGCGTCCCATAGGAATGCATTGAAAACCAATTAATCTGGAATAGATTACAGTGGTACCTCGTAAGACGAATTTAATTCGTTTTATGGAGCAATTCATCTTACAAAAAAATCATCTTGCAAAACACAGTTTCCGATAGGAATGCATTGAAAACTAATTTCCTTCAAAGTTACTTGGATTAGTGAAATGTTTCAGTCTCACAAGAAAAGAAGTCCAGTTGCCATTACTCAACTTCTGAATAAGGAGCACAGCAACAAGTGCCTATACAGTACTGACTTCTTAACTACACAATTCACCACTGAAATTTACTGTGTTTCGCCTGCATTATATCACTATAAAAACATAAGAGAATCCCAGCCATAATTGGATAATACTAAGTTTTAATGTATATTTAAATTAAAACAAATTATAATGTTAAGGTTTTAAAGGTATACAATAGGACTCCCATAACTGTGGGATTGGTATCTACAGTTTCAGTTATCCTCAGTTTATTGCAACCCATGGGGTGAACTTGTGATCTTCATCCAGCACCTTTGTGGCCTCTCACCTAGCATGTAATGAGTCTATCTCATATATTAGTTTCACCTTTTGAGTTGACTTACTGAAATAAATGAACATCTAATTTTTCAAGTTTCACCTGTATATAGGGTTCACTGCTATCAGTGGTTTCATGCATGGAATGGATCCCTTGTGGATACTGGGTTCCTACTGTAATGATAAAAAGACATAGTAGTAGTAGTAGTAGTAGTAGTAGTAGTAGTAGTAGTAGTAGCAGCAGCAGCAGCAGCCACTGCTGCCACCAGTGATCTTAGGCAAGCCAATCTCTTGCAGACTCACTCTCTCCCCTGCAATAAAGGAATAATAATAATAATAATAATAATAATAATAATAATAATAATAATAATAATAATAATAATAATAATAATAATAATAATAATAATAATAATGGCCTACCTTGCAGAATTGTTGAGAATTTCAACAATATAATAATTTATTTGCATTTCAACAATATAATAATTTATTTGCAATGCAGACAGAATACTCAAAGACAGAATGAGAAGGCTGGTCTAAGACATTTTGCCATGTGAAGCAGAAGTAGCACTACACTTCCCAAGGCAAGCAATATAATATATCATGGTAATCTTTGGTGTTTTTCTTGGAATTACCTTATATCAATAAAACAATGAATAATTAACAATTTGCTGCTTTGTCTTGACACCCAATAGCAGCTGCCTGAGGCAGTAGCTTTACTCTGTCTAAAGGGTAGGTCTGGTCCTAAGTGCAGACTAGGACTGCCCTCTTAAGACTTGCATTATCCAATGCACCCAGATGTCTGCCTAGACTTCCAGAAGCTGTTTAAAAATGACATTTTTTTCCTTATACATCATGTCTGTGTGGAAAATGGAGGATTCCCATATGCATCTTGTCACATCTGATGAATACATTCTGGTCTCCATCACATGCAGACATGTCAAAGACTGTGTGTAGTAATAACATATGGGTAGCTATCACACATGCAAGTATACATGCAGGGATGCCAGTTCCTTAAATGTAAGTATAGTATATGTTTAAAATAATATAGTATATGTACAGTAAATTTTTTGCAGACATACACAAGCTACACCATCATTGCACGGTGAAGCAGGAGTTTGAAAAGCATGCCGTAATAGTGCTGTGCAAGATTATCTCTAAGGCACATTCATGTCTCTGTCCCCCCATGGAGGGGTTTTCCTCCCCTGTGCACCCGCTGCAACCACTTTTATTCTAGTCATGATGGAAACCATGGGGTGGGGGAGTTGTGCACGGGGGGAGATGCACACACAGGACACAGCCCCATGCACCCATTGGTATCCTTCAGTCTCAAAAGACTATGGTATCATGCCTGGAGTAGAGATCCTAAAAACAACACCTAGTGTGACTAAATAGACCAATTCGGGAATGGCAGTCTCTACCGCACTGGGGGCAGATGTATTCTGTTTCTTGCCCAGTCCTCGAGTTTCGTTCTTTCCGTGCCTGCCTCTTTTCCTCTGCCTGTTGGACAAATGCCTCTTCAAATTTATGTAGACCATGCTGTATATCTTGCCTCCAGACAGTGCGATCGGAGGTCAGGGTTTCCCAACTGTTGAGGTCCATTCCCAAGGCCTTCAGGTCCCTCTTACAGATATCCTTATACCGCAGCTGTGGTCTCCCTCTGGGGCGCTTTCCCTGCACTAGTTCTCCATATAGAAGATCTTTTGGGATCCAGCCGTCATCCATTCTCATAATGTGTCCAAACCAGCGTAGGCGTCGTTGTTTCAATAAAGTGTACATGCTAGGGATTCCAGCTCGATTCAGGACTATGCTATTTGGAACTTTGTCGTGCCAGGTAATGTTGAATATTCGCCTAAGACAGCGCATATGGAAGGTATTAAGCTTTCTTTCCTGT
Source organism: Phrynocephalus versicolor (assembly GCA_023846285.1). Taxonomy (NCBI): domain Eukaryota; kingdom Metazoa; phylum Chordata; class Lepidosauria; order Squamata; family Agamidae; genus Phrynocephalus; species Phrynocephalus versicolor. The sequence continues at coordinate 8,572,372 of JAHTLZ010000016.1, forward strand.
CGGGCATGGATGGTCCAAGACTCGCTGTAATACAAAAGTGTGCTCAGTACGCATGCACCCATGTACCAGGGCCAAAAATTAGAGGGGATGTCGGTTATGTGAACGGTGCTCAATGGGGAAGCTTTCACTGTGTCCTGAAGGATGCTAATCACATATATGTCTGGAAACCAAGCCCTATAGCAAATTGCTAAGGATGGCAGCCATGTTTCATCTGAAGAAGAGAAAACTAGGAGGCAATAGATTTGAAGAGCTGTCACGTGGAAGATGTTACAAGCTCCAGAGGGTAGAACCTGAAATGTAATTTATTTATGCAGGCTACACATTGCACTAGCTGCTGTTTCTGCCTTGAGGTTGCATCATCTCAGGTGTTATGAGACATTTTATCTCTCAGTCCAGTAGGTGTACTCAAGTATAATATTTTGCTTTGCTTTGCTTTGGTTTATAAAGGCAGTTTTGTGGTTTGGCTGTCTACCTCCTCCTCAGATTAGACACAGGGATTCTTGTGCCAGTGCAAATTGGCCTACAGTGGTATTTTACTGGGAACAAGTCCCAGCTCAGCAGCAGTCACTGATACTGTTGGATGACTCCATGGTCTAGCTTGGTTTTAGTCGCTTGCCAACTCACTGGAGGTGCGCAAGAGACAGGCACTTCATGGGGGGTTCTTGCATGGCAGGGAGTTGGACTGGATGGCCCTTGAGGTCTCTTCCAGCTCTATGGTTCTATGAATCTTCATTGCCCCCCAGCAAACTGGGTACTCATTTTACTGACCTTGGAAGCCAGTCAAGACTGGAAAAGCTTGTGTAAGATAGTAATACACTCTCCTTCAATGGAGGTTTTTAAACAACCACCTGTTTAAAAAACAGAACAGCCTTGCTGGAACAGGCCACAGCCCATCCAGTCCAGCATTCTGCCTCACACAGTGGCTCACCATTTGCTTCAGGGTATTCCCAAACAGATGTCTTCACCTGCTTAAGATTCCCTGCAAATGGTATTGAGAGATATCCCGCCTATCTCTCCAACCCAGAGGTTGTCCTTAGGCATCCATAATGATAGCCATTGATACCCTTGTTCTACATGAACTTGTCCAATCCTTTCTTAAAGCTGTCAAGGCTGTCAGCTGTTACCACTTCTCCTGACAGGGAGTTCCACAGACCAGTGATCCTTTAATTTAACTGTGGATGTCCTACTTAGATAGCAAAAATTGGACTCAGTTGCCCTTGAGTCCGTTCCAACACTATAATTCTACAATTCAATCAAGACTGTTTCATGTATAGTAGTCATGGCCGGAGGGGGAGAGGAATCTTTTTTTTTTTTTGGATTACAGGTCCCAAATATCCACAGCCAACACAATCACTGATGAGGCTAATGGAGTTTGGGGAGTTGAAGTCCCAAGAAGTAACTTTCCCAAGCTTTCACAGTTGACAGCACTGGAATGAATACTGACATGGGAGTTCAATCAAATCCTTGCCCTTTCATACAGCTCACGGTGTGGTCTCAGCCTAGTCACAGTCCTCACCAGAATCTACTTCAATGAGTTGTTGCAGGGATAAAACCAAAAAAAGAATAACTCCTAACGTCATCAATAGAAAATGTGTGGCCCTTCTGACGTCTTTGAACTGCCATCATCCTTCACCACTTTCTGGAAGGCTAGGGATGATGAGGTACACAGTCAAATCACATTAGAAGGGCAACAGATTTCCCCATCCTTCCTACGTGCACCATTCATAGGTCAGTTGAGGAAGAGTAAGATGCACATAATATACATGGACAACAGAATTACAATGTTCTGAAACACCCCAGTTGGTTCCTTGTCTATAGACAACATCAGATTTTTTTTTCATCGAAAAACAAATAAACCACCGTACTCAAAAATTGGAGTGCATTTTGACAACTCTCTCCCCTAACATGGAACAACAATATTTATTGATACACTGCTTTTCATGATCAAAGCATACTCAAAGCAGCTCACATAAAAACATGTATAATAAAACCCAATATCCAGTTTCAACAATTATTACTCAATTAAATAACTGCACAGTAGGTTCAACAATTACAACTCAATTAAATAATTATCATACATTGCATTTCCCAGTAATGAATGTACGCTAAGATTAAAGACATTTTATCTACATGCCATAAAACCAGCTGACTTATGGCTACCCTTTCCTGAGTTTTCTGGGTACAGAGAGAGTACTTAAAAGTGGTTTAACACTCCCTTTTCCCAAACAACCCCTGGGACGAGCCAAAGGAAAGATGCTCTGACTCTTCCCCCAGGAGACACACTGTGGAATTGAACTCCCAGTCTCTGGCTCCACAGTTAGATTACCTACCTTTGTGAGCAATTCAGCCAGCTAGCAACCTACCCACAATTCTCAGTAAGGAGGAAGCCACAAGGCCATCAAGCAAAGTGCTAGATATCTGTGGGTCTAAGCAGTGCCTTCTCCTAGCTTCTCTTCCTGGCTCATCCATATACCTCCACCATACATTAAGACCCCTGTATCCACTGATTCATTAACCACTTAGGTTATCCACGGCTGGCAGAGAAAAAATTAAATATATAATTCAGCAGCCGCAAAGCTAGGTACTGTCATAAAACAGCAGCCATAAAGCAAGCTCCTGTCACAAACTGTAGATGTAAAGCAAGCTACTGTCACCAAACAGCAACTGGGGGGTGGGTGGGTGGCATTTGCTCTTATCCACAGTTTTCATTATCCACGGCAATGCCTGGAACCAATTCCCAGTGGATACTGGGATCCTACTGTACTTGGAAAAAATATCACTGAGAACAACAGCATGCAACAGCATGAGTAGCTAACATGCAGCTCTCCAGATTAGTGGGTTGCAACTCCCCTCAACCCTCAGCAATGGCTACATTAGCTATTGTTGCTGGGAGCTGAGAGGCTACCTGTTTCCAACCACTGCATGAAACAAAGGCACAGAAATCCCCACCTCACCCCCATCCTGTCACCAGGTACAGGTAAGATGTGGCCTTAGAGACCCTCACCAGCATTAGGGACATCCTTTATACAGCTCTGCCCTCAAAGGACCTCACTCCTTTCGGGTGCAGCAGGACTCAGCAAGCTTTGAAAAGCAGACCCACTGCTTGAAGCCAGGACAGGCAACAGTGCCACTTTTCCATTGACTAATGTGGGCTCATTTGTTCTGGCTGACATTAATCCTCCTTGCCATCCATCTCTGACTCTTTAAATTACCTTTTTATGGCTGAAATCTTTTTTCATAATTGATAAAAATCTCCTTTTTATATCCCACATTACTGGGGGGAAAGTAGAGTGTATTTTTCTTTTTAAAATGTTATATCCCTCATTTTACTTTTAATAGAAATGTGGGTTTTTATTGATACACGCTTGGAAAGCTTGACAAGCACACTGGGAGATGGCAACAAAGGAGATAGGGAAGAGCCGTCCCCACCTTGTGCTCTATGTTTCATTATCACTATCTTCATCTTGATCACCTTCAGCTGTCAAGCACAACTCTCCTGAAGCTTCAACTTGGGGCAGAAGAATGAGGAAGCAGGACCATAGCTTAGAAATGTTACTTATTTGGTCTAAAGAGCTCACAAGCCACACACCTCAATTAAAAAAAAAAACTAAAACAAAGCAAATTATTTCACCCTGCAAAATTGCATTATTCACTCTTGGAATCCCAAGAGTTGTGACTGACTTCTCAAACAGGTCACAAGCTCCTTTGCTCACCCCGTTTACTATTTATTTATTTATTTATTTATTTAACTTTTGTACCACCCATCTGGCAACATGGCCACTCTGGAGTATACCTGTTTTCCAAAATCAGAAGTAGACTTCTGGCCACTTCCAATTTTTGTTCTTTTCAATTTGGGGGCCATTTTTGGCAATATGTGTAATGCACACACACACACACACCCTCCGAGAATCTGGGGACAGAAAATGAGTCCTCAAACTTCTCAAGCTAATCAGCCCTGTTTTAAGGCAGTTTTCCACAACCTGGATCCCGCCCGATGTTTTAACCTACAGCTCCACTGACTCTGAGCAGTGGCCATGCTGGCTGCAGTTGACAGAAACTATCACTGAAAAAATCCAAAATAGGGTAAATGTGACTTCGCTCCAAATTTGTAGATACACCACCACCCTGCAGTCTTATGCACGTCTGTATCTTGGTTCTGCCATTGTCTCGGGATACATTCAGCTGTCAAGTTGTGTGAGTAATGCAAACATGACCCATTGACTGAAGGAACATAGGAAATGGCAGGAACAGACTGCCTGATGCTCTCCAAATATTTTGTAGTACATTTGGAGAACATCAAGTTGTTTAATCCAACGTCTATGGACCTACAGTATGTCACTTGATAATGTAACTTCTTTGAACAATTACTTTCACTGTATCCCAGTGGCTGTGCTGCTGGAGAATTCTATAATTTGTACACCCCCCCCAAAAAAGACACTTCCAAGATCCTCCTTTCCCATGTGACTTATGACCTGCCTACATCTCTACCCTTTCTCAAACATACCAGTGTCTTATTTATATGGTGGTGTGGGCCACAGATTCCTCTATGGCTGTTCAACTTTGAACAGGCCGAGGTCTACTTTTTCCAGCCCAAAGTGCCTGAGGGCTACTACACTAAAACATCTACTTATGAATTTTATCCGTTCCGAGCACATGCTCATAAGTAAAAACTTTTGTAAGTAGAGCAGCGGTCTCCCATAGGAATGCACTGAAAACCAATTAATCCATTCTGGACGGAACAGATTTTAATGCGCCATGGCCCTTGAACTGTCCTGCTCGGCTGAGACAGGGCAGTGGTAGTCCTTGGGATGGGGGAGGGAGGGTGGAAAAATTATCCCCTCACTTTTTTATTGATGGCCAGCGGGCTACTTTTGACCCCTTGGCAGGCTACTGGTATCCCACGGTCTACCCGTTGTGCAGGCCTGCTCTAATGCTTTGCAATACCACTCCCTAAGGTCCTACAGCTGAGAGATCTTCACCACAGGATTGCATCCTAAGCCATTTCAAGTGGTATGACTCAAGGACAAGGTAGAACTATTTGTTTGGTATTTCATTCAAAGATTTAGATGCCACATTACAAGGAAGCAAAGAAACCTGTGAAAATAGGTAGATAAAATCATTCTGTATATAAATAATTTAAATCTGTTAATCAGAATTATTTCAATCTCTATTTCTTTTTAAGAAACCATTTAAGGAGCTTAGCAGGGCTTTTAAAATCCTGCTTTGCCTCGGTAAGTGACGACTATCCTGCATTTTGGCTTCTGCATATCATTATGTAGAGTCTTGAGATTCCCCTGGACTGCAAGGAGATCAAACCTATCCATCCTGAAAGAAATCAATCCCGAATGTTCACTGGAAGGACAGATTTTGAAGTTGAGGCTCCAGTACTCTGGCCACCTCATGAGGAGAGAGGACTCCTTGGAAAAGTCCCTGATGTTGGAAAAGATTGAAGGCAAAAGGAAAAGGGGACGGAGAGAATTAGATGGTTGGACGGTATCATCGATGCAACCAATATGGATTTGACAAAAATCCAGAAGGCAGTGGAAGATAGGAAGGCCTGGCGAGCTCTGGTCCGTGGGGTCACAAAGAGTCAGACACAACTGAACGACTGAACAGCAACAACAACAACATATTATTATTATGTCTCCTTTTCTCTCTTAAATTGACTTTATTTCAAGAAGGAGGTTGAGAAAGTTCATTCCTTGTGTAGGTGGTTTTTTTGTGACATAACATGCTCTAGCCAGTCAGTGCAGTTAATATGAGCCTTCTACTGCTATTCAACACTGGAAGGAGAAGAAATATGTTTTGAATTACACAGCTGCCTTACTTCAAAAACAGCATCAATAGATTAAAAACTACTACAGTGTGTCTTCCTGAAATAATTCGTATTTCATCATTTTACCTCTGGCTGTGAACCTGAATGCACTAAAGGGTAACCTCATTCCTTCCGGACTACCAATCCAGAACCATTTAAAACCATGAGTCAGGAATCAAAAAATGATAACACTGTTTTTGAAAAGAAATAAGATTTTAAAAGAGTGATACTTTATTTCTGAGATGCCTGGTGGTGTTTTTCCTAACAGGCCACACTGCAGTTCCACTTTCAAGTTGTCTACTTCAATCGTTCAAGTTTCAGTTGTCAAAGTATTAATTTTTAACAGTTTCCAAAGACGAAATATTATTCTTCCCACACAAAATACTCCATTGGAGGTCCAAAAGAAAAAAAATGAACCTTAAAAGGCAAACCTTCCTTGTGTGGGGAAACAGCAGGCTTGAACTGACAATTTGCCAGTTTTGTGAGCTGAAAACTATTTAAGTGAGAAAATTATTTTTCCCACAAACCACTGAAGACTGAATGTTTTCCTTATCTTAACCTATGCTGTTTCACATAGCTACTGTAGTTATTAATTACCTCTACTTTCTTATGTAATTATGATATCACAATACAGTATTCGGTAACCAGGCAAATCTGATGACATCACTGAGATCACGCTGAGGACTACTTATACTAAGTAAGATAAACAACATTTCTTTTACAAGCTGTGCTAAAATCTCTATTCCCACCAACCACAAAAAGAAATGGGTTTTCCTCACTTTTCTCAAAACAAGGAGTCAGCTCAACCCAAGGACTTTGGAGTTGAGTATTTTACAAGATGATACATGTTCTCCTCCTAGTGAGTTTCTAGCAATGAGCTACCAAGCCAGCTCAGAATGAAAAGTCATAGATACTGAGGTAGGTACTAATTGTCATGTTTGGGACCCCGAATTCAGAGAAGAAAGCTATGTACAGTGGAACCTCGGATAACGACAGTAATTCGTTCCCCGACGTTCCTCGTTATCCGAAGTTCCTCGTTATCTGAAGCATAGTTTCCCATTGAAATAAATGGGAAACCATTTTAATCCGTTCCGGCGGTCCGGAAAAAGGCCAAATCCCCCCACACCCTTATTAATCCATTCTGGAGGGAACAGATTTCAATGCATTCCTATGGGAAGGCTAACCATGCACATGCTTCTCTTGCACCCACTCGAGCTGGTGTGGGCAGGTGCAAGGGAGGCGCGTGCATGCTTGCGAGAAGCCCAGATCCGCCACTGCTGCTTGCCTGGACTGCTGGAAGACATTTTTTAAAAAAAGATATACTTTCCCTCCCAACCTGCCCAGGGCCTGACTCGAGTCTCCTCCCCCTTTGGACTCCTTCTCCTCCTCTTTCCCCCCTTCTCCCTTCCAGCCCCCTCGCTGCTGCCGCCGTCGCTACCACCCGCAGCGCCATGTTCACCGCACAGCTGGGGCAGTCTGAGACTGGAGAACTTATCCCCTCACTTTTTTTATTGATGGCTGGCGGGCTACTTTTGAACCTGTTGTGCAGGCCTGTACTAGAGTACAGCATGTATAATATTGTACTCAAGTTACAGCAAGCCAGATTTTGGTTAAATATCAGGAAAACTTGCTAGCTGTTAGAGCAGTACAGCAATAGAACCAACTACACAACCATTTGTCAGATATGCTTTGATCTGATTTCGTGCACTGAGCAGAGGGTTAAAATTCAATGGCCTTATAGACGCCTTCCAGCTCCATTCTTCTATGATCATCCTCATTATAGTCAACAACAACAACAGTCTCTGTCAAACAGGCATTTTGGAGATCTTATACAATTTCTGCTAGTTAGGTTCAGATAAGACTCTGTAACTTGCACATCATTAGAAGAAAACAACATGATATTGCTTTAGTCACAGAGTCCCTCCCAGAGTTTTATCTGAGCAATCAAAATGCAAACGAAGCCGGTAACTAACTCATGGTGACGAATCACAAAACAAGCCAAGCTAATTTGGAAGCTATAAGAAATCAGAAAAATTCCTGGGTTGTGATCAGACACCTTTTAACACTTAAGGAGTTGTCTCTTCTCCTGCACTGTCTAGTTCAGTCTTAAAATTAAGAGGGCAAATAGAGGAACCCCAGATATTTGAAGCAGCAAAGCCTATGGTGTAAACCCAAAAGAGAATTTTGTCAATCAATCAATATAAAGTTTATTGTCTTGGCTACAAGCCATCACAATCAGAGATTACAGAAAAAATAAATAGATAAAACAATCATGGCATTAAAAGGAAAATAAAAAAAAAGGAAGCCATATAAATAGGGATCTCTTGAGTTGACCTCTCTTGCCAGATAGGAGGGGGTAGAAGAGAGCACTGATACCACCTCATATTAGGGAGTCCCCTACACAGCTCACCGGAATTGTGCTCAGAAAGTTGGCACGAATTTTTCTAGCAGCTTTGGCAAACTTAGCAACTCTATAAGTGACGTAGCGGTCACAGTCTGAAAGCAGCCTACCCACAGTATAAATCTCCCTGAAATCTGAACATGCTACTTAGATGCATTGTTCTAGCCTTGTATTACAGGTTGGATTTTCACAGGTTGCCAGTGGCAGGAGCCTGATTTGGACTGGGAGTCTGGTAAGAGAGAGTTTTCTCCCTATGACATCTTCTGCAGCCCAGAAGGAATCACATCCACTAATCTTGCAATGTACGTTGGCTGAAAATATGTCATTTGCTTCAATGGGACCCTTTGAGCAATGCAGTGGCCCACACTACAAAATATCCCACTGTTCGTGCTATCTTTACCACAGCCAACTTCAACTTATTTTCTAAGGGTTTGCCAAGACTTCTAACTACAGTCTGGAAGTTGAGTCATGGCAACTGGACTTCTTTTCCTTGAGAGATAGAAACGTTCCGCTGCTCATCCAAACAGCATCCTCAGTTTGAATACAGCTAGTGCGAGTCCTCCATCTTATAGTCAGCATTGACCTCTTGTCACCCTGGTCTGAAATAGGCTCATAAGATGAACAATGGCCTGAATAGGCTTGTTAGGTCAACAATAGCATCCATAGCCTTAAGGTGAACAATGGCATAAGGTGCTGAATAGAGATGGGCACGAAACAAAAAAATGGTGTTTCGGTTTTTCGTTTGTTGTTGAGAGGTCTGATTCGGTTCTTTTCCGTTTTGCCGCAAATTTTTGGAAAAATTTCATTACCGTTTTTTGTTTTTTCATTTGTCATTTCTACCCGCTTTTTGCGTGATTTTTAAAGCAGTTCCGTGCGCCAGCATCCCCCAATGCCGCAGACCAGAGGGAAAACACTAAAAAAAATGGATGCTGGCAGAGACACAGTATAGACTAGGTAAGCAGGGAGGCTGCAAAGGCAGCGGCAGGCGTTGCCCAGGGTGCAAGGCAGCCACAGAGTGACTGCACTGTGGGGCAAGGGAGGGTACTCACTGAGAAGTACGCAGCACGCACGCACACAGGGAGGCTGCAGGACTGAAGCTAGAGTCGCAGAGACAGCAATCCCACCCTAACTCCCACCAGAGACTGCAAGGAGAACGGGGGCTGCCAGCGCTTTTTATGCCCTCTGTGGCTGCCAGACCTGCCCGCCCAGTCTGCAACCTGGGCATGCTATTGGTTGAACATGATCCCATCACATGGCTTGCCTCCATTTTGTGGCTGGTGGCGACATCCATTTTAAAGGGAAAAGAAAAATATATCGCAATGGGAGAAGAGAAAAACAAACGTTTTAAGGACCCCAACCCCCAGTAGGTAATAATTTCAAATAATCATCACATTATCGCTGCGTTTTTACGGATGTCCAGGGCGTTTTTTAACATTTAAAACAGCTCATTTCATTGCACGTCGCCATTAATGGAAACAAAACGTAATGACCACAATTTTCGTGGTTCTGTTCATTTCATTGCATTTTCATCATAATTTTCATTTCTCGTTTCGTTACGTAACGGAACGACTAACGAATAACGGAAATGAAAAATGTTCGTTCTGTGCCCATCTCTAGTGCTGAAACCTATAAAGTGTGGGTTGTTAGCTATGGCCTTGGTGGTGAAGGCTTTTTATTTTGTCTGGGTATTGTTGAAAGCACACCCTGATAAGTAGCAGACAGACTATGCCTGAGGCCCCCACCTCTCTTGAAAGAGGGGGTTTCAATGCTCACATGAACGGCTTTGCTGACTCCTCTCTCAAACCACCTATCTTCTCTGTCTAATATGTGTACATCCTCATCTTTGAATAAGTGCCCTTTGTCCTTCAAATGGGAATTTGGGATGATCTCCATGTTATCAAGTAATGTGCCGGTTACCTATAGTAAGCTCTGCCCTGTGTTGTTAAAATTGACCCAGAAGCAAGACTTCTGTTGCAGTCTGACAAGAGCAAGACTGAACAGCAATTTACTCCACTCAAAAACATATACCAAATAATGAAAATTCTCAGGCAGTGTGTCAGTGTTTAATCAGGTCACTGTAGAGGACCTGATCTCCTTCCAAACAAAACCAGACATGTTCTGCCAAGAATACTGATAACTATAGTTCAATTCACATGATGCCAGGCAGACTGGCCAAGATGCTAGCTGTGCCTTTAGATTTCACTTGAGAAGGGGAGTGTGAGCATCACCGGGAATCACTCAAGTTGGCCTGTACTTTTTTGTCCTAATTATCTGCGTAAAAATCTAGAAAAGATGAATACAGTGGTACCTTGTATAAAGGAATTAATTCGTTCCAAATGAAATTATGTTAAGCAAATTTTCCTTTATACAAATTTCCCATAGGGATGCATTGAAAGAGTAATCCCATTTTTATGTTGTACGGATTTGCACCATACGCGATTATGTTAAGCAAATTTTCCCTATCTCAGGAATTTTTATGTTGTACAAATTTTATGTTATACAAACTGTTTGTTATACAAGGGTCCACTGTATTTTTGTACTGTGGTTCATATTGACTGGATTATCAGTCTGGCTCAGTATTGTCATTACAGTATTATTATTATGCTACAGTTTTTTTTTGGGGGGGGGATCCTTTTGGAAAATACTTCCTATAATTCTCTACACATCCTGAGGGATTCAGAATGTTGTTCAAAAACACAAATTTGCACATCACTGATTGAAATAAACAAGAGAAACTTTAGCTTCTTTTAAATGTATATTAAGTATACATACACAATAGCAACCTGTGTGTTTGTGTGTGTGTGTGTGTGTGTGTGTGGTGTCATTACAGTTGTGACCAACTCTTTGTGACACCATGTCCATGGAGTTTTCTTGGCAGGAATACTGAGTGGTTTACCAGTTCCTACTCCAGGTGCCTAAAGCACCTGGTATTCCCTGGTGGTCTCCCATCCAAGTACTAACCAGGGTTGGCCTTAGTTAGTACTTCTGAAATCAGGTGAGATTGGATGTGCTTAGATCCTAGAGCAGATTATTAAACAGGCAGTCTATAATTATTTAACAAACAATGCTATCATCACAAGAAGTCACCACGGGTTTCTTAAAAACAAGTCATGGCAAGCTAATTTGATCTCTTTCCTTGAAAAAATTACAGACGTGGTGGATCAGGGGAATGCTGTGGATATTGCTTATCTGGACTTCAGTAAGGCCTTCGATAAGGTTCCTCATGGTATTCTTGCTAAGAAGTTAGTAGAAAGTGGGATAGATAGTGCTACTGTTAGGTGGATTTGTAAATGGTTGACTGATCGCACCCAAAGGGTGATCATAAATGGCCGCTATTCAGCTTGGAGATATGTGACCAGTGGAGTACCCCAGGGTTCTCTTCTGGGTCCAATGCTGTTCAATATCTTTATTAATGACTTGGAGGAAGAATAGAGAGTATGCTAATTAAATTTGCAGATGATACTAAATTGGGAGGGGTTGCTAATTCCCTAGAGGATAGGATGAAAATCCAAAATGACCTTGCCAGATTACAGTGCTGGGCCAAAGCTAACAGTAGGGGTTTCAACAGAGGGATATGTAGGGTGCTGCAGTTAGGTATAAAGAATGAATTGCACAGATATAGGATGGGAGATACCTGGCTGGAAAACAGTATCTGTGAAAGAGATATGGGAGTCAGTGTGATGCGGCAGCCAGGAAAGCCAATGCGATTCTTGGTTGCATCAACAGAACCATAGTATCTAGATCAAGGGAAGTGATAGTACCACTCTATTCTGCTCTGGTCAGACCCCACCTGGAGTACTGTGTCCAGTTCTGTGCGCCCCAATTTTAAAAGGATGTTGACAACCTTGAGCGGGTACAGAGGAGGATGACCAGGATGGTTGAAGGCCTGGAAGAAATGTCTTATGAGGAATGGCTTGGGGAACTGGGGATGTTTAGCCTTTCAAAAAGAAGGCTGGGGGGTGTTTAAATACTTGAAAGGATGTCATATTGAAGAGGGAACAGGTTTGTTTTCCATGGCTTCAGAAACTAGGACTCAGGGAAAGTCCTGAGTCTTCTTCCATTTGAACATTAGGAAGAAATTCATGATGGTTATAGCTGTTCGGCAGTGGATATGCTGCAATGGAGGTTGGTGGAGTCTCTTTCTATGGAGGTTTCTAAGCAGAGGCTGGATGGCCATCTGTCGGAAATACTGTGATGGGGGTTCCTGCATGGCAGGGGGTTGGACTGGATGGTCCTTGAGATCTCTTCCAACTTTATGATTCTATGAGGGCATCTAGGCAGCATCGCAATATTGAACTAAAAATGTGCAAAATAAGCACTTTCTGCCTCATAAATATTTAGTATCGGAATATGATTTATTCTTGCAGCAGCTAGTAGTGGTGCTGGTTAGATATGCCAATATTGTACTGTTGTTATTCCATAATGATATTTTCCCATAGTTTGCAGATTGGGCGGTCTAAAAATCCAATAAATAAATAAAATAAAATAAAAATAAGATTTCAGTATCCACCAATTAGCCTGACTGGAGGAGTCGTGCAAGATAAAATCCAAAAAAGAAAGTCGCAACTAAGTAAGTCACCTTTACTCAAATAAAACATAACGTGTTTTCAAAATCTCTTAACATTTAATCAAACTAAAACTCAGTCTGCCAAGAGCCTTGTCAGCTCTGTTGTTCTTTGAAAAATCTTTGCATTTCTAAGGGTCACAAGGCTTCAACAATGTATTCTGAACAGGCTCTCTGTACGGTTATCCAGGGACAAGAACCCATTTTTCATAGAAACACAAGGTTTCTCTACGTGTAAGCCTTACATCACGCTGTTCCCCTCTACGTCCCTTATGCCCACGGTTCAATGCCTTAGCACTCTAGAAATCAGGAGGACTATCACTAGCGCTCGGTCAAATGTTACGCAGTTTCTGGAGGCCACTGGTGCATTACAGCAGAGCTTGGAGAAGTTACTTTTTGGACTCCAGTACCACTCCCTGAAACCCCTTGTTTGTTGGAAGTTTCTTTCAAAACTCAGCTTCAAGAAGTCAGTTGAGCTGAAATACAGAACCGGTAGTACGACATGGGGTGAACTGCACTTTTTTGCCACTGAAGGAACCACTGCAGATCTTTCAACTAGAGGCTTCTATAAGCCTGAAACTGCCCTTGCTTTGGTTATTAATGGTAGCCACGGATACAGGAGGCCCTTGTTTCCCTGTACTATTTGCATCTTTTGCTTTGAGGGTTTCAACCACCATGGATGGTTTTGCTAATCCCACAATTCTTCATCTGTTTAATAATAACGAGAAAACTAACAAATTGGTAGACTACAAATGAGGGATGGGATGTTCAGAATTCCAGAACCCCCAGTCCCATAATGCAGAAGAACACCCCCAGACCAAATGATGTGGCTTGGAGCTCTCAAACCAGCCAGAGGTAAAGCAGGCCCCCTCAGCTCTGTGATGTGTCCTACTGCATCCTGCTCCACAGGGCTTCCTTGTGACTTGCAAAGATCCATGTGGGGAATGACTTCCAATGGAGACTGTCTACAACACAAGGACTCCTTTGGGATTCTTACAGTGCAGCAGGACACTTTTCTAACAGTTACAAGAAGTGGCACATGAACAACAGGGAGGTGAGGGGGCTGCTCTATCTCCAGCCAGTTTCAGGCCTCCTGGCCCCAAAACATGGTCTAGGGGGTGGGGAGACTCCTGCCAAATCCTGGGAGACCCTGAGTTGTAAGCACACATTTTCAGTACATTGTAGGCCATATTGGTTCATATGTGGATAACATTCAAAGCAACTACAGTAATCCCCTGCCTAGCACGGGGGCTAGGGGCCTAACCTGACCCGCGATAATGGAAAATCCATGATATCCAGATGCTGGTTCAGGTCAGGGCTGGGGGGCCTATCTGGGGCCTCCTACCCTTACCGAAGCCTGACGCTGACCCGAACGGGCCTCTGATGGGCTTCCCGGGCCTATCGGAGGCCCCAGAAGTAGTTTCCGGTGATCCAGAAGAAATACTATCTGAATTTGGGCCCTATAGTTAAAAGCTTGTGCAGTTACTACAGAAAAGACTGGATATGCACCTGCCGTTCAATACCTAGAAGAAAAACAAAAAAGATGGAAAGCTTTTCTATGAACTTCAACAAATTCATTGTTATTTCTATAGTTCATTGTTGTTAAAATAGTGGTGAGGGTTCAAGGAGTATGCTTACATTCCAGACTTGTCAAGGGAATCTCCACACACACACACACACACAACACATCTATCACAACCATGGGTTATCCCACCCAGAGACCTTGAATTACCATCCAGCATCATCCCTCATCTCTTTCTTGATTCTGTTTCAACTCAGGAGGATCTCTCTGCAGATTCAATAAAGATGTGAAAAGTGTTGGTGAAAAAGCAAAGCCTTGAGAGACCACACAGAATATTTCCCAGGGAACTCTGGTGGTCTCAAGAACAGCATTATCTCCTGATTTTGTTACTGCCAAGAGAAACAGAAAGCTCCTGTTCTTCTGTAAAATAATAATAATGCAAGAAAGCATAAGGATTACTGCACTGCCAAGGATTCTAACTGGCCAGATTCCTTACTGGTGTATACGTAAGGTCTGTGTAATGTGCTGTAGCAAACTGCAGTTACTTGGCGAGGTGCTGGGACACTTGAGTTCCTTGTTGGTCCAGGGGGCATGTGGCCAAGATGCACCCAGGGACCTCATTAAATAGCTGCAGCAAATTACTTAAACTTTACATGAACATCAATAGGATTCTGGTCATTGTGTTCCATCAAAGGTTTGTGACTTAACAGCAGCAGTACATAAGACAACAAGAGGAAAGAATCAACAGTGAAGGAACAGGAGGTACTCCAAGTTTACATTTCCAGACACAGATTGATTAGAGCTCTCAGAGACGATCTCAGGTCACATCTACCCAGTATCATAAACCACCCCTTCCCCTGTTTCATCTCTTGCAGTCTGCTTCTTGATTCCCTTTATTCTTTCTCCTCCCCACTCCCCCCCTCTTTGCTGGAATTTTCTCTCTGCCTCTTTAAAATTGTACATCAACCTGGTGCTGCACATACAGATAAAATAATGCTAAGGGGAAAGTCTGTGGCTAAGAGGGGATCGGCGCTGCCTTGCTGGGAATCAATGAGGCATGGCCGGCTCTGTCTTGCTCCTGAAATGCTGAGAGAAGTCAGGGCGGATCAGCAGCAGCAAAAAAAAAATTATTCAAGAGAGAAGAAAAGGCTCCTGTTGCAGAGGCCACATTAAGAAGAGTTTGAGGCAACTTGATTCTGTATCTTAATCCTCCACTTTTCCACCTTTCTCCACTTACAAGGCATTTGTGGATGAGGCTGGAGCCATTGAGAGGGGGGCACAGATCTATGACAAAGGGTTGATTTGTTCCAAAGCTCATAGGATATAGATTTGTATGGCAGGGGTGGACAAACCAGTCTGGTTTTGGTCTATGCTAGTTAGTTTTATGGGTATTCAGCCTTCCATTCCATCCTTCCATTTTCTGCATCAGTTTCATGAACCTTTATTTCTGTGTACAACTTTCTACAACACATATATTCTCTGGGCAACTTTTCCAGATTACACAGACAGACAGACAGACAGACAGATATTTTGTATGCAATTTCTGAGCCAAGCACTTTGCCCCAAACAGCTGAGAAATATACATTATAAAAGATAGCGTCTCTGGTTGCCTAATAGGCTAATTGGTGTGAATTAGGTGATTTCACAAAAATGAGGACCTAACAAAACTCTCCCCATCTGTATCATAGAGGGTTTTTTTGTTCCATCGTTCAACACAGAAACACATGAAATATAATAATAAACAGAAGGATTCTCATTCTTGTGTATGAACCCAACCGCAAGTTAAAATCCTGTAATAAATCACAACAGTAGGAGCCCCGCGTATGCTCCACTGATTCAAAGTCTCCTCCAGTTGTGACTTATTACTGGATTTCAGCCAATATATTCCTGAGTAAAATACAGAGGGCTTCCAGGCTTCGGCCTTCACACTGGCTATTTTGAGCTGTTCCAGGTGTTAATATGCCCTGCAGTCCTATGTCCACTTATATATCTATGTCCAAGTCAACATGTATAGGACTGTGCTGCCATTCTACAAGGCAACAAAAGCCTTGAAGCAACAGCACAAACATTTTCCCATCTATGCCCAGCCATAATATCTCAGATCAGCTAGGAATTTACTGCCAGAGGTGGGCACACAAGAACGAATTTCAGCAGCATCAAGCATGTTTGCCTGTACCTAGAAATGAAGCCAAGGTGGGCAAGTAGAGAGGGCAATACTTAGGCGGGTCTGTCTGCTGCAAGCTAGTTTAGCTGAAACAGGTCTTTAAACCTTGTTGTCACCCTTCCTCAGCCAAACCAGAGATAGAAAAACTAAAAAAAAAAATTGTATTTTGTGAGCAAGGCGCTGGGCTGTGTCTGTTGCATAGGCGAGGTGAGAGCTCTATGGCACTGTGCATAACTTACTTCTAGCACACTCCACAATCCCATTTTTCATACCTGACCCTTCACAATCCTTGCCAGAGGACTGACGTATGGCTATAAATGATATCAGGGGGAAACAAGAGGCTGTCTGAAAGGTAATCTGACTCCTTGTTTACACACTCTTCCAGGTGACCTAGTTGCTGTGCTACTGCATGGCCCCTGTGCAAAAGGCAGCAACGATTTATGCTATTATTACAGGGATTTATTTCTTTTTCATTTGGGGTTAATTAGGGGGCTTGCAAGTATAAAAGGCTGACCGTGCTTGTCTGGAAATGGTATAATAGTACAGCTAGGAGAAGCCACAACAGGCCACATGTAGCTTTTAAGGAAACCTTCAGGACACTGCCTAAGACCCATAGCTACCCTTACTCTCTGAAGCTCTTCCAAGTACTTTGAACAGACTAGTTCAACTGGCTCTGGCTCTCTTTTGCAAGCAAATCTGCTGTTTAGGAAGTAGTGAAAGGCATTAGGAGACTGGATAGCTCAGTGGTTTAGGTGGCAGTGGATCCAGAGGTTGGGAGTCAGATTTCCCACTGTGCCTCCCGGGAGAACAGCCAGTCTGTGTGGCCTTAAGCAAGTTGCACAGTCCTAGGATGCCCCCGGAAGATAGAGATGGTAAACCGCTTTTGAGTACTCTCAATTATACATAGAAATTAATTATTGGGGTAAGTGGTAAGGCTTTAAAAGAGATGAACTCTATGACAGTGTTGGCGAACCTATGGCACGGGTGCCAAAGGTGGCACTCAGAGCCGTTTCTGTGGGCATCCGACATCGCCCCTTCACAGCCACCTCTATTCAGGTTAAATTGCTGTATAGGCACTTTGCAGAAAAATTAGTGGGTTCTGAATCGGAGTTTGGACACTCGGTCTCTCAAAGGTTCACCATCACTACTCTGTGATGTCAGCCATCTCCATGAATGACGGGTACTTGTTCAAATTTAGGGAATTGGGTGGCTCCTGAAAATCTGAAAATACCATAGTCAGAATGGCCACCATGGGCCAGATTAGATTTATTTATTTATTTATTTATTTATTTATTTATTTATTTATTATTGCATTTATATCCCGCCCATCTTCCCGGAGGAACTCTGGGCGGCTTACAAGGTAGCGCCTAAGCGCAATAATCAAACAACAATACAACAAAGCTGCAGCAAAGCAAATAAAACAGTTAAAACATTTTAAAACATATAAAACATATAAGCGCCCTAGCATCGCCAACTAAAGGAGGGCGAGTTACTAAAGAACAAGTATTGGTGGCAGGAGGGAGGGGAGAGGAAAAATTTAAATTAATGCTCGCCAAAGGCCTCGCGAAAAAGAAGCGTTTTTAAGGCCTTGCAAAAGGTCAGCAGGGACTCTGCAGAGCACACATCGCTTGGGAGGGTGTTCCAAAGTAAGGGGGCCGCCACCAAGAAGGCCCGGTTACGTGTAAGCGTCTTCTGGGCCTCTCGGGGGGTGGCGACCCGAAGCGAGTGCGCTCGCGACTGCCGAACAGGTCGGGCCGAGGTTGATCGCTGGATGATACGCTCTGACAGGTAGTCCGGGCCCAAGCCATGGAGGGTTTTATAAACTAAAACCAGAACCTTGAATCTAATCTGGGATGCAACGGACAGCCAATGCAGGCGAGCCAGGACTGGGGTGATGTGGTTGTAGCAACGCACACCCGCCACCAGCCTGGCGGCCGCATTTTATACCCACTGCAAACACTGGAGAAGAGTCAAGGGCAACCCCATGTAGAGGGCGTTGCAGTAGTCCAGCCTCGAGATCACCAGCGCTTGGACCACAGTTCTCAGAGAGTCGCCATCCAGGTACGGGCGGATCTGGGCTATCTGACGAAGATGGTAATAAGTGGATCTGATCGCGGCCGCCACCTGGGCTTCCAAGGTAAGCGCCGGATCCAGAACCACACCCAGATTCCACACCCTCTCCGCGAGTTGGAGGGAAACTCCGTCCAAACAGGGGAGGGGGCCTCCGTACCCAGATGGCGAGTTCCCAAAGAACATAACCTCCGTCTTCCCGGGGTTGAGCTTGAGCCTGTTCGCTCTGGTCCATGTCAATACGGCATCCAGGCACCCATCAAGAGTCTGAACAGCTTCCACTGCAGAGGTGGAAAAGGAGAGATAGAACTGTGTGTCATCAGCGTACTGATGACAGCAGACTCCAAATCTTCTAATGACCCCAGCCAGCGGCCTTACGTAGATGTTGAACAGCATAAGGGACAGAGACGACCCTTGGAGTATTGTGGTAATTGTGATCCAAAAAAAAAAAAATCCCACACCACCCTTTCCCAATATCTTTGAAAAAGCTATCAGCACAAAGTGAGTGTGGTATAGGAAGTACAAGTCTGAATAACAAAGGCAGATAGACTGTGCAAGGCAGAGGTGAATTCTTGAAGAATCTGCATGCTTTTTCTGGGAAGTGGCCTGCTATCGAATGGCCTGCCTGTTGAGTGGCTAAGCCTTCACGGCACCTTTAGTTAGCAGAGGACAAGTTGCTAAAGGGGTACTTTGGAAGCTTAGGAAGAAGCAGTGGGCTGTGGTGAGGTGGTGGAGCTGTTGATTCTAGTCTTGGGAAGTCTGTACCTCCAACTTCAAGGGAAGCTGGGTATGAAGTCCCTTTCATCAGCATAGCCTGCAGAATCTTTCTGTGAGCCAGACCCTGTGCCACAACAAGCCAGTGGGATTGCAGCCTGAGATTCTTGTCGATTTCGATTTCTATGGGCACCTTCTGCCTAAGATTGACTGTCAAGAAGCAAGAGGAGTGGTTCTCCAGCAACGGGGCCCATGACCCAGATGTCCAACAAAACGACCCCCCCCCCCCCCAGGATCCAGGCTTTGCGCTTGAAGAAGGCTGCCACAACTAACTGGCTTCCAAGAAGTGTATTTTGACACTGGGAAATGCGGCTCTAGGATTTCATGTAAGTACCAAAATTAACGTATGGCAGAGACAGGCATCAATGTGGCCCCAGTGTATGTTTAGTATCAGCATGCTGCCAACTTGAGACACTTCCATTCATGTCCACATTTTGAATGAAAACAAGGAATTGCTCGTTCTACACATAACCAACATTAAAAGTAATTTGATTATATCTTCAACACTAAAGATGAAGACTTGCTCATTTATCTGGAGTGGCACCATCTGCATAAGAGTTGGGATGATGAGGGAGACATCATGGATTTCAGACGTACAGTACTTATATTTTCAAACAAAAATAAAAGAAAAGCTCATCCTTATAATCATAACTATCATCACCACCACTGTCATAGCAAACATAAATACTAACAAAAATCAAAACGACGTTTATTAAGGGAACCCAGGGGCCAATTTCTATTCCCATGGACCCACCATGGGTCACACCAGCTCCCAAAGTACCCCACTCTTGGGGGGGGGGGGAAACAAAATTAAAAATTGGTCAAAAAGTCTGGTTTTACCTACTGAAAGGAGGGATTGGGGGTGAAAAAAGCTATGTCTTTTTAAAATAATTGCCACTTCTGGAGTTTTAGGGGACACAGAGCACAAAAATGAGCCCAGGGAGTTGCATGCGGCTCCATGATTTCCACCCAGATTTAGCTGATCAGCCTTGTAAGGATATAAGAACATATCAAACTAATAATAGGCAAATTCACATTCAGCATATCCCTGCTTAAATGCAGATCAGGGATGGGGAGATGATACTACTAAGATCTTTAAGCTGCTATTCCAGCCAGGGCATCCCATCCTCTCTCATCTTTGGCCCAGTGTTCCCTTCAAGACACTTCCTTCTGCAGTGGAGAAGGCAGCAAACACTGGAGAACGGAGATGAGAAAGCTCCAGAGACAGAGAACAGACTGGCTTTCAGACGGCCACTTGAGATACATGAGCTTCGGAGGCTTTCCTCTATTCACACCTCACAAAAGTGACATTTTGTTCCCAGCCCCATTATTCCTAACAACTCTCCATAAGGATTGGGCTATTTATTCTTTAAAAATATTTACCTTGCCATTCTCCCCAAAAAGGGCCAAAGGCAGCTTACAACAATTAAAAGACTGTATATTTAAAAGTAGAGATGGGCATGAAAATAATGTTTCTTGTTTTGTTTCATTATTAACAAATTTTTAAAAGAATTTCCAAAACAAAATGAACCAAAATGAAAGGATTTGTTACACTATAAAATGTCTCCCCAGGGTCCCAAAGGCACCAAATTTGGTGGGTAGCTTCCTTGGACTCTTCCTTTTAAACCCTCCAAATCTGGAGATTGAGGTTCAGGGGAGCGAGTTATTCAACTCCAAATCCCCACGAAAAAATCATTTGTAATTGGAAAGTTATGTACTCAAAATATGGATCCCAGACATCTAGAAGCATGGAAATTGCAGCGGAACTTCCTAAAACTCTTCCCTGTAAGCCACTCAAATTTGGAGAGTTTGAGGGTTCAGGGGGC
Source organism: Phrynocephalus versicolor (assembly GCA_023846285.1). NCBI lineage: Eukaryota > Metazoa > Chordata > Lepidosauria > Squamata > Agamidae > Phrynocephalus > Phrynocephalus versicolor. Next base: position 8,593,508 of record JAHTLZ010000016.1, read on the forward strand.
CAAGTTACTCAGTTCCAAAATGGGTTCCCCTAGGAATCCATTTGGAATTAGAAAAGTACTTTTTTTATTTTTTAAGGAGATGTTTGGTTTCGGTTTCGGTTCTCTTTCACCTCGCGGTTTCATTTCTCTTTCGCTATGGGAACTCGCTAGGGAAGTGAAAGTGGTAAAACCGTACCTTAAATATCTCACTTCCTTTTTAAGTCTTATTAGGGTCACTATAAGTTGGTTCAGACAGCACATAATTAACTAATAGCAAAATAACCTAGGTTAAGCTTTGGGGACATGCAATATTTCTACAACAAAAACATTATATTAAGGAAATCCTTATGTACCATACATAAATGAGGAATGGTGAATGTAACAATGCACCAATTACATTACCACCCAAGAAAGCCTCTGAGTTAGTGACTCTCACGAAAAAGGTTGTCTCCACCATCCCAGAGGGGTATTTCAGTGGGGGAGGGGGCATGTAGTTTGGAAGCACCTACTGTATCTGTTTTATACTGTAAATGCATGTGCAGATGTACTGCAAATCAAAATAGTTTATTTTTGTAAAATTTAAAAATGCTTAAATTGTTTCTCGTCATATTTCAGGTTACAAATAAAATTACTGAAGAAATCAGATTTGAAGAGAGGAATGATATTTTCATGGGCATGGACTCAATAAATATTCTTTATTTTATTTTCTAAAGACTTAAATATAATTTTATTAATAAAGACAAAAAGGCCCAGTGCCTTAAATCTGTTCTAGAGCTTGGAAATGTTGTAGTTTTAGATGATTGCTCGCAGACTCCCCCAGCCAGCATGACTATTGGTGACTGCTGGTTGTGGATTTCTAAGAGGTCTAATCCAACAAAGTAACTTTTCTAACATCTAGTCTATTCAAAGCACTGTTCTGTTGCCCAGAATGCATATGGTGTCCTTGCAGGTCCGCGACTCCTCACCTGAGTGGGAAGTCAAGAAGCAGCTATTGTTTCACATACCCCTTTGCCCAGGTCTTCCCGGATCACTTGCTCAATCTCCTGCATGCTGCTCTGAGGGGCTTGGCTGTGAAGCACCTTGAGCGTACTTGTGTATTCCTCCGGCAACAGATAGTCAAGCGCTCCCAAGTGCTGCCCCACTTTGATAAAGGTGCCCCGGTTCCTGCAGCACAGGTCTCGAAGACGTTCTGCAGAACGCAGATGCACCTGGAGAGGGGGAGAAAGAGACAGCAGCAGATTTAGCATGCTCTAAAATTCTAGTGGAATTCCTTTGTCCCCATAACGAGCTATATATTGCTATTTTCTTTATTTTCCACCAAGAAGCTTGTGTTGATGCTCCGAGTTTGCAATACTTATGTTACCCCCAGTTGCTTCCAGAAACTCCTCTCAGTGCAGCAAGGGTGTTGGTGTGTGCCAAGCCTCAGGCATCAGAAGCAGATGCAGATCAAGACCTTTTGCTGCCTGAGGCAGACGACACAAACTGGCACTTTACCTCAAGACTAGTAACAGGTTATCTTACAACTCCATTAAGGACACCAAACGAACTTAAAGTATGCAGGATAGGGGGATAGCTGTATCCTTCAACCAAGCAGAACACACTGGGGGCTGCTTCGGACTTCTCCATATCATCCGGCCAGAGGTCACTCTGCCTAATAGTGGGACTGGCTCTGCTTAGACACACTGCACAAGTGCTTTTCCTCCATCTCAATAATTAGAACGGGATGCGCCCAGAAGCAGCAGAGAAGCTGGTGAACACAAAACTATCGGTCACAATCCTCTCAGGAAGCTTAGTTCTTACAGGTGATCTCCTCAGGGTGGTGACAAGGAGCAGCCATTTTGTATGCCTTTACAGAGCATCTGGTGTGGGCCAGGCAGTGGTGTGCAAAAACAGGAGCCTTCACTTCTATAAATAACATTTTCACTACCTCCACAGAGAAGAAGTATGACCACAAGCCTGATAAGCAGGGTGGTGGCATGTTTTTGTTGTTGTTGTTCTTTTGCAACCCCTTGACAAAAGAAAATATTTTTTTTTCACCCAGTGCGTTGTTAGTCTGTGGAACTCCCTGCCACAGGATGTGGTGGTGGCATCTGGCCTGGATGCCTTCAAAAGGGGATTGGACAGATTCCTGGAGGAAATGTCCATTACAGGTTACAAACCATGATGGAGATGTGTAATCTCTAGGTTTAAAACCAGGTACAGTCCTCAAGCACCAGATGCATGGGAGTGGTAGCAGGAGACAGATATCTAATCTCGTGCTCTCCCAGAGGCATTTGGTGGGGCCACTGTGAGATACAGGAAGCTGGACTAGATGGGCCTTTGGCCTGATCCCAGCATGGCTCTTCTTATGTTCTTATGTTCTTATGATCTAGCTGTTTGTTCTCTGCTTCTTCTCTTTTGAGTGTCTGGGACATCCAGAGGGAAGAGAAAACTAGAGAGACTGGAAAACAAAGGGTGCAGATGGGGATGGCATGAAGGATAAACACAGCCAGAGCAGCTGGGCAGTTTGTCACAGTACAGAGAGTTCAGCCCATTACAGGAAAACAGCTTTTATGCAGCCCAGATAATTGTCCTCCACACTGTCTCCAGCAGAGGAGAAGGGGCGGGGGTGGAATCAGAAGCTAGCAAAAAAGGCAAGGGGGTGTCCTATCTATAGCTCTTGAAAATTAACCTGCATTCCTAGGGAAAGGAAGGACAGACTGGAGCACTTGAGAAGGGAAAAGGGCCACTTAACCCTGATTCTTAGCATTCTTAATGTTCTCAAGCTGTGAAAGTCAAACATATTTTTCGTTACTACACAGACTATCCACAACCGACTGGAACTGTTCTCGGGGCTATTGGGAACACTTATGAAGAAATAAACGAAACACACTTCTGCTTTCTTAAAGATGAGTGTAGGACCTTGAGACTAAAGCGAGGGACTAAAGAGACGGCAGCGCTATATTCTCTCCTAAAATGGCTTTCTACCAATAGTTACTGGCAAATATTCTGACTGCATTGCCATCAGGCAGAACAGGAAAGATAACACAGAGCTGCTGCAGGGGTGAGGAACCTTGATTGGCTTCTGGGAAGGGGTGTGGGCTAGTGTGCCAGCACCAAGTGGGGCTAGGGCAGTGTTGGCGAATCTAAGCACGGGTGTCAAAGGTGGCATGCGGAGTCCTGTCTGTGGGCACGCAAAATCACCCCCTCACTGCCACGACACTCCCCACTCCGCTCAGAACATGCCACTGTGCTCAGTGCAGAGAGCCAGGCAAAGAGGAGGCAGTGGTTTGTGAGCTCATTTGTTAACCCCAGTTTACTCTCCATCCGAGCCACTCTGGCCATCCCAAAAGCGGTGTGGCTGGAGAATAAACTGGGGCTATGAAGGAGCCCACAAACCGTTGCCTCCCCTTCGCCTGGCTCTCCGCACAGAGCCATTTTGGTGGTCTTGAAAGAGCTCCATGAAGAGCGTGGCCATGGGAAATTTAAAAACCTGCTCTTTGATCCTCACTTTCCCAAAGGGTAGCACCTGAAGCATTTGTAACCCGGGGTACCCATGTCATGAATTCAGGTTAAATTGGCGCATTGGCACTTTGGAAAAATAAGTGGGTTTTGAATCGCAGTTTGGGCACTCAGTCTCTAAAAGATTCACCATCACTGGGCTAGGGTCTAGGACAGTGTTGGCGAACCTATGGCACGGGTGCCAAAGGTGGCACTTGGAGCCCTTTCTGTGGGCACCCGCTGTATTGGCACTTTGCAAAAAAAAAATAGTGGGTTTTGAATTGCAGTTTGGGCACTCAGTCTCTAAAAGGTTCGCCATCACTGGTCTAGGAGGTGGGGGGAAGAGATGTAATATTGTCCACGTGGACAACTTCCCACCAAGCATGCAAAAGCACAATGCATTTTGGAAGATGTCTGTGCAGATATAAGCTCCTGCACACCATCTTCCCAGTTTAACAGCCAGGACGTGGGTGGTAACTGGGGCCAGGACCAGGATGTTCCCATAAGCCAAGAGTGTGGTCAGCCAGTCCAAGTTCAGGATTCACAGAGAGGGTCATCAACTGGTACAAGTTCAAGATTCAACCAAACACAGTCTAACAAGAAGTCTTACAGAGTAGCAGAGTTACGGGAAGGATCAATATAACAGGGGCAAAACTTCAGGAGTTCAAGGTGTCCTGTTGCTGAGGCAAGGAACAGGGAGTGCCTGCGGCTAGCTTTATGCCAGTAGCAAGCCCACCAGCTGCACTCTCTGATGGCCCCAGCCTGAATGGGGCCTCATTCTGCAAAGAGGCAGAGTCATGTGGCCCTGATCATGCCACATAGGCTCAACTTCACGTAACACCTTCAGTCCAGTTAACTTCTTCCCCGTAGATACTGTTGGATGGTGATTCTGCCACACCAAAGGGAAGGAATTACATGTAAACTAAAACAAACAAACACTAAAGCATGGCCGAACCTTTAAGATTAAGAAACATTAACATGAGCTTCTGCAGACACAACCTATTACTTGAATCTAGAACTGCATTCATGAATGGCCCCATTGGTACAAATTCATTACTCTTAAAGATGACGCACTACAGTAAGGCATTTGATAAGTTATACCACAAACTATTATTGCGTTAAGATAGAACAAACTGGGATAGACAGTGCAACTACCAGATGGATTTGCAGCAGGCTGACCAATTGTACCCAATGTGTGGTCCTCAATGGAATCATATCTACATGGAGGGAAGTGTGCAATGGGGTCCCTCAAGGTTCTGTCTTGGGCCCAGTGCTCTTCAACATCTTCATAAATGACCCTGATGAAGGAGAACTCATCAAATTTGCAGATGACACAAAGCAGTGGGGGGAGGTTGCCAATACTTTGGAAGATAGATTCAGCATTCAGAAGGATCTTGACAGACTTGAACATTTATTTATTTATTTATTTATTTATTTATTTATTTATTTATTTATTTATTTATTTAATTTATTTATAAGCTTGTATCCCGCCCATCTTCCCGGCGGGAACTCTGGGCGGCTAACAGCAATAAAAACACATAAAACAACAGTTAAAGCTCCAAACAATAGGCAGCAGAGGACAAGAAGGCGACGGGCCCAGGAAAAGAAAGAAAGAAAGAAAACTAATTCACAAGGTCGCCAAAGGCCTCTCTAAAAAGGAGGGTCTTCAAGGCCTTCTTAAAGGCGGGCAGGGACTGAAGCAGGCGCAGCTCACTGGGGAGGTGGTTCCAAAGTGAAGGCCCCACCACAGAGAAGGTCTGGTCTCGCGTGCGCGTTTTCCGCGCCTCTCTGGGTGTGGCCACCCGCAGTGAGTGCGCCTGAGACGATCTCGTGGGTCTGGATCCGGATGCCCTTTGGGAGATGCGCTCCGCCAGGTACTCTGGTCCTAAGCCGTGGAGGGCTTTGAAAATCAAAACCAGGACCTTGAACCTGATCCGGAGGACAACGGGGAGCCAATGCAGGCCGGCCAGGACTGGGGTGATGTGCTCGTATCTACGGGCACCCACTACCAGCCTAGCCGCCGCATTTTGCACCCGCTGTAGCCTCCGGACCAGGGTCAAGGGCAACCCCACGTAGAGGGCATTGCAATAGTCGATCCTCGAGACCACCAGGGCCTGCACAACTGTCCTCAGGGAGGACTCATCAAGGTACTGGCGGATCTGGGCGATCCTGCGGAGATGGAAAAAAGCAGCCCCGGAGACAGCCATCAACTGGGCTTCCAGGGAGAGGGCCGAGTCCAGGACCACGCCCAGATTCCTGGCCCTGTCTGTAGGCTGGAGGGAAACACCCCCCAGACTAGGGAGGGGGCCATTGTACCCAGATGAGGGCGCCCCGAAGAACAGAACCTCCGTCTTCTCTGGATTAAGCTTCAGACGGTTATCTCTGGTCCATTCCAGAACGGCCTCCAGGCACTGATCAAAGGAGCGGATCGCCTCCTCTGCAGATGATGAAAAGGAGAGATAGAGCTGCGTGTCATCAGCGTACTGATGACAGCGAACTCCAAATCTCCTGATGACCTCCCCCAGCGGCCTCATGTAATCATTGAACAGCATGGGTGAGATTGCCGACCCCTGGGGCACCCCACAAGGGAGAGTCCAAGGAGCCGAAAAGACATCACCCAGCTGAACCCGCTGAGTCCGGCCGCCAAGGAAGGAACGTAGCCAGGCCAAGGCCTAACCACCAATTCCCGCCTCCGCGAGCCGGACCAGTAGGTTACCGTGGTTGACGGTATCAAAGGCCGCTGAGAGATCAAGGAGAACCAAGGAGGGAAGAACGGGGGGGTGAGGCACCAGAGATCTCGAAGGGTGGACTAGAGCAACTGTGGGGCAAGTCGGAACGGATGGCCTCTATTTTTGATCTAAAATGGGCTGCAAATTGCTCACTAGTGAAATCACTAGGAGGAGGCCTCCGCTGGCTGGGATTGGAGAGGTCCCGAACCACCCGGAATAACTCCGCCTGGCGGTTCGCGGCCTCACCAGTTCTCAGGGAGGCGTAAGGTCTTCTGGCGTCCCTGATCGCGCCTGTCCATCAAGATGTAGTTCAATGGTGAGGAAAGAAAGGTCCTGCACTTAGGCAGGAGAAACCACATGCACAGGTATAGAGTAGGTGGTACCTGGCTCAACAGTAGTACCTGTGAGAGGATTTAGGTGTTCTGGTGGGCCACCACCTAAGAATGAGGCAGCAGAGGGCTGCCGCTGCCAAAAAAACAAACATGGTCCTAGGCTGCATCAAGAGGGGGATAGCATCAAGAAGATCATGGGAAGTGACAGTACCACTCTATACTGCTACAATTGGAATACTGTGTTCAGTTCTGGTCACCACACTACAAACAAGACACAGAGGTCCTAGAAAAAGTACAGAGAAGAGCAACTAAGATGACAAGGGGACTGGAGGCTAAATTGTATGAAGAGCAACTAAAAGAACTAGGCATGTTTAGCCTGACGAAAAGAAGACTGAGGGGAGACATAATAGCAATCTGAAGGGTTGCCACTGAGAAGGGTTGCCACTGAGAAGTCAGCATTGATTTATTCTCAGTTGCACCTGAGGATATGACAAGAACCAATGAGTGGAAACTCATCAGAGAGCCAACCTGGAAATAAGGAGAAATTTCCTGACCACGAGAGCCATTAAACTGTGGAACAGCTTGCCTCCTGGTGGGGGCCCCATCCCTGGAGCTTTTCAAGACGAGATTGGACAGACAGTCTCCTACCTTGGGCAGGGGGTTGGACTAGAAGACCTCCAAGGTCCCTTCCAACCATACATTGATTTTATGATTCTATGATACAGTAGGGGTATAGCATCTGCAGAGGATCAACTCCACGCTCCCACTGCAGATGCCAAGACAACACTTAGGTATTAAATGCTATATATTGCATGGTTTCTGTCTTCCTTGAGTGGCCAGTTCTGGTAAATACAACCCAAATATGTATTTCTGGTACAGTATCCCCTGGTAAACATGGGGGTTAGGACCCCAACCTGACCCGTTATAAAGACACAAAACTGAGGGTGCTTTTACATGACCCCTAAGATCCACTGGCAACTTGAATTCAGACCACAGATCTTGGGGGTTTGCTCCTCTTGCTGTGTTCCCACCCCTTCACACTCCCTTGCTCCTGTCTGTGTGAGGGGAGGGAGAAAAAAAGGGAGAAAAGAATGCAGGCTCACCTCCGCTCTGCATGGGGTGCTGCCCCGGGAAGCATTCCAGTCTCTTAAAGGGGCGGGGGCAAAAAAAAAACAAAACCAGAAGGTGGGGAGAGCCCAGCATTCACTGCTTTGCAATCCGCATCAGAAATTTTTCACCTTTAGAGACCAGGTACTTGGAAAATGCACTGGGACGCGCTTAGGTGGGCATGGTCGTACTTAATTTTTTTTAAAGTCCGGAGCTGGTGGGAAAACAATTTTAAGCTCCGCATCTGTGAGCCCTTTGCCTCGGATTTTAGGGGTCGTGTAAAAGCGCCCTGGATCACACACACACACAATTATTATGGTGTATAACATCTTTTAACACTGGTTACAAAATTTAGGATATGACAACACAGGGGATTGTGCAGCTGTTTGCAGGACAATTGTATTTTTGCAATCTAAATCAGAAAAAGTATTTTTTCACCCAGAGGTTCACTAGTCTGACAGCTTTAAGAAAGGATTGGACAAATTCATGGAGAACAAGGGTATGAATGGCTATCATTATGGATGCCTAAGGACAACTTCCGGGTTAGAGAAATAGACAGGACATCTCTCAGTCCCATTAACAGGGAATCATAAGCAGGTGAAGACATCTGCTTGGGAATACTACCCTAAAGCAAATGGTGAGCCACTGTGTGAGGCAGAATGCTGGACTGGATGGGCTGTGGCCTGTTCCAGCAAGGCTGTTCTTATGTTCTTATGCAGTTTGACTATTTGTCACCTTTGACTGACATTTCATCAACTTAAGATTCACTGTTCCTACCAAAAGTTTATGATCTGAATTAATATCTGCACCATTGTATGTTTTCACACATTTAATTGAATTCCTAAAACATTTATTAATTAAGACATAATCAATCTGATTCCTGATATTCCTGTCAGCATTTCAAGTCCATGTATAAAGGTGACGCTGTGGCATCTGGAAATACATATTTGCTATTATAAGCTCCTCTTCTTGACATAACTGAATTAGTCAGTCACCTCGCTCATTGCCACTTCCTAAGCCATAATTACCTGATACTTCATCCTGTTGGCCTTGTCCTACCTTTGCACTGAAATCACCCATAACTATGGTAACTTCCGTTGATTTGGTAAATTTAATTGAGTATAAAATTCTTCTATATCATCATCTGATGCATCACATGTTGGTGCATACACCTGGATAAGATTTAGCAAGACAGGTTGTGCATTAAATTGTACAAAAATAGCTCTGTCTGACACTGGCACAAACTTACTGACAGTCTTACTGATGCTTTGATGGACTATGAATCCCACTCCATTAAAGTGACGAGGTTCGCTGTTACCAGCATAGTACCCATGATATCCATCTACTACACACGTTCCAGGATTAGGCGAATACATCTCACTAATACCAAGGATATCAATATTAAGTCTTTCCATTTTCCTGATGGCGTTGTGGGTTTTTCCACTTTGAAATAAGCTGCGAACATTCCAACTGGCTATCCTTCTCCTGGCTGGCCGGGAGATTCTTAGCCTACTGAAGGGCTGCCGGGGACTAGGGGCCATGGCTTTGGGTTTTTCAGTCAGATTTGCCTGGAAGGTAGCTTAAGTGAAGTGGTTTTCCTCTTGGCTTCTTCACTGCCATTACTGGCCATTATGCCAGCTGCCCATTGTGGATCAGATGCTGTTTGAAGCTGTCTGCTCTGGATCAGATACTTACTCCTTCTTGCACTCAGATGTTCCTAATCCAGATCAGGGTGCCTCACCAACTCTTTGCATTAGAAGAAAAGCTTCAGTTGGTGCAAACAGGATCTTTTCTTCCAGGGCAAATACTGTAATACATTCAGACAGCTTAATCTGGATCAGGATCACAGTGACAGGCAAATGTTTCAACCCCGCAAACACCCCATGCCAGGCTCCCAGTCTAGTTCAGAGTTGCTGCACTGGCTATTCACTTCCAAAGGCTGTTTATACCAGTACTAATTACATCAGTAAGATCTTACCCACTTTATAACTTTTATTATAATTATACATTTATATCCCATTTCCTTCAGCGAGAAAAAAAGAGGATTATAAGGACTTCTTCCTCAACATTCCCTCTCAACAAACCTTTGATACAGGCCAAATGAAAGAGACTAACTACTAGCTCAAGGACACGTAGCCATCTTCATAGCTAAGTGGAAATGCAAACTGTAGTTCAACGCTTTTGTCATTTATACCACACTTCTCCTAAGGCTGCATCCAGAATAATGTCTTCACATCTTATGTAATGGTGGAAACTTAAACCAGAAAAATATGGAAAAACATGGAAAAAACACAACAAAAATGATCATAACATTAGTAAATGCAGAGTGATACATGTTGGAGCAAAAAAATCCCAATTACATTTATAAACTGATGGGATCTGAACTCTCTGCAACAAACCAGGAAAAGGACCTTGGTGTCCTGGTGGACAGCTCAATGAAGGTGTCGACCAAGTGTGGCACAGCAATGAAAAAAGCAAACTCAATGCTAGGGATCATTTGGAGGGGTACAGCAAATAAATCAACAAGTGTCATTTTGCCTCTTTATAAATCTATGGTGAGGCCCCATCTGGAGCATTGTGTACAATTCTGGTCACCATACCTCCAGAAGGACATTATAGAAATGGAAAAAGTGCAGAGGAGGGCAACCAGAATGATTAGGGGACTGGAACACCTTCCTTACCATCTGAGGCTGCAATGGCTGGGCCTCTTCATTCTTGAATGACAACGCCTAAGAGGTGACCTAATTGAAGTTTATAAAATCATACACATGTGGACAAAGGAGATAAGGAAAAGTTGTTTTCCCTATCACACAACACTAGAACTAGGGGACACTCAATGAATCTTTTGGGTCCTAGATCTCAAACAAATAAGAGAAAGTACTTTTTCACCCAGAGGATCACTGGTCTATGAAACTCCCCGCCAGAAGAAGTGGTGAGGTGACAGCTGTCAGCCTTGACAGCTTTAAGAAAGGATTAGACAAATTCATGGAGAACAGGGGTATCAATGGCTATCATTATGGATGCCTATGGACAACCTCTGGGTTTGAGAGATAGGCAGGCTCTCTCAATGCCATTTGCAGGGAATCATAAGCAGGTGAAGATGGGAATACAGTACACCAAAGCAAATTGTGTGAGACAGAATGCTGTCTGTGTGAGACAGAATGCTGGACTGGATGGGCTGTGGTCTGTTCCAGCAAGGCTGTTCTTATATTCTTATGTGGATGCTGGGTCGGGTTGGGAGGCCTATCTGGGGGATCCTATACTTATCTCAGGCCTGGTGCTGCCCAGAACGGGCCTCCAAAAGGCCTGGGAAGCCTGTCGGAGGCCCCAAGAAGTGGTTTCCGGTGATCTGGAAGTCACTTCCAGATTGTCAGAAACCAGTTCTGGGACCTCCAACAGGCCCAGAAAAGCTGTCAGAGGCCCGTTTGGGGCAGCGCCAGATCTGGGGTAAGTGCAGGAGGCCTCAAAACAGGCCCAAGCAGCTCACCCCAGGGGGCCTTGCCTTTCATATACTGCGGTCCCATGATATATCAGGACCGCAGTATATTAACCATGAAATGGCAGGGGACCACTGTAGACTTTTTGTGTTTCATGATTTCCTAGGCTTTATTTACTCTCCTAAGTGCTTCTCTTTGGGTCCACTTCTCAATTTTTAAAAACAATATCTGTGCTAAATCCACATTTCAGATCTTTTCCATAGTCGCATGTGTTGAAGTCCATGTTGCTACGCTACAGAACAGAACCTAGAATACATAGAACTATACAACATGCATTCTCACAGCCAATATTAACTTTTGCTGTCTGTTTCATCTTAAGGAAGCTTTTCTCTATTCTAACTATAGTATTATTCTACAGGTATGATCCCATTATTCATCTAAGCCAATTCCAAAGTACATTTTGGACCTTCATCTGCATTTTGAGGCTGCTAACTTCTTACTTATTGCCATGAACTCGCTTTTCTTAACATTCACCATGTTCACTACTTACTTCAGTGACATTTTTATTTAATTATTTGAATGTTTTTCTCATCCACCTAGTGACCAGAATTTACTATGTAACATCTACAGACTATGTAAACTGTCAGCAAGTAATATGATTACCCATATATCAAATTTTGTTGATCATGTCACTGTGGACAACAATGCAGTCATTTGAATCAGGAAGTACAGTACTTCTCTAAAAATGTTCTCATACTATTGATGGAAGAAAAGTGAGAGTATAAACAGTGAGAGCATACATCCTTGTCATACTCTTCTTTGCATCTTGTTGTTTTCTGTCTTTTTCCCTTCAGCTTTGATTATACCTTTTTGATGCCACCACAGGTTGCTAATTACACAAATATCTCTTGAATCAAGATCTCCCCACCGCCAAGAACTACTCTCATAGTCAGTAAAGCAAGCATGCATATCCAGATACATATCACTGCATCTCTCCACAAACTACAGATTGTAAGTCCCAGGCACTTGGTTTCTTACATCAATCTTTCCCATGACCCCTTCTGCTTGTGTTATTCTGGAGATAAAGGAGGTTGCAGTGTCGCACATCTAGAGGTCCCACACCAGAGAAGACTGCTCTATACGCTTAGAGTTATTATCAGATCACAAAAGTTATTGGTTCCAATTTCGACTACCTGAAAGCCCAAATGGACTAGCCTTGGGGTGAACTAGGTATTCATGGATGATAAAGTTATTGAACTAAAATCGCCTGAGCACAACAACTTTATGGAACACTGCATAAAAGGAATCTTTGCTGAATCCTTAGCCAATAAAACGTCAATGGGGTTCTTAATTATTTCAGCTACAAAGAAGCCAAAAGAGCTATAAATCAACTCAGTGAATATAATACGTGACGAACCAGGATAGCTTTTGCCAGAGGACAAAAAACACCCCATGTCCTCTCCACGTTATTTCTCTTTTTGGACATCCAACACAATAGTGCAAAGAAAGAGGCAGAGGAAGGCAGTCAAAAGGGAGCCACTTAATAGAATCTGTTACAACTGCATTTGGTGAAATCTCACAGTAACTGTTCGAAAATAACCATTGTATGAAACACAGGCAATGGTTCAGCTTTTTCAGTGCTCAATGTCTAGGCACTGAAAGTTCCAGTTCTTACTACAAGATCTTGAGTGAATTGTCACGCCATCAGCCTCCTGCACAAAAAAATAAAAAGGAAAAAGAGAAGCATCTTGGAACAACTAAAAGGCTACTGAGTCTTATAGCCTTTCATGGCTTCCAGAACACTCAAGTAGCATTCAAATCCTATACATCTGATGAAGTGGGTTGCGGACCACAAAAGATTATATAGAAAAACCCCACAAACTTGTTAGTAGCTTAATTGTGCCATAAACCATTTTGTTCAATAAAAGAAAAAAAAAACGTAAGATACAAAGGTAAAGTTTATGGCCATGTCAGCAAGCATTTGTTGGTGTTGGCGGTAGTAACTGCTCTCCAGCCAAATAATACGTCAAGACATTGGTCCGCTTGGGGGTGCAGTGTGGGGGATGGGGAGCAGAACCAATGGGCTATATGTTAAATAAGTCTGCAGGTCAAACAACAGGACAAAGACAGAAGATCTCTCGGCTGAAATCAAAGTATATCTGGAAATAGCAGGGTAGCCCAAGATATTGTGTTGCCTAAGGTAGAGAGCAGCAAGTTGTGCTAGGCAACCCCACCAGCTATGCATAGATTACCCAAATCCACTCAAATTATTTTCCTGACATGAGCCAGAAAATCCCATTGACAACTCTCTCTCTCTTTCTCTCTTTCTCTCTTTCTCTCTTTATCTCTCTCTCTCTTTCTCTCTCTTTCTCTCTTTCTCTCCACACATGGTAGTAAAGATAGAATAAGAACAACAAGTTTCAGATGTTATTTTGTCATAAAAGTACAAGGTATCTCACAGGTAAAATACTGAAAAGCTTTTAAAAATCAAAGCACATAATATAAAAAGATCCTTCACAGCACAAATCATCAGTGTGATAGCCAATTAATTTAGGGCCAATATTTAAAAATCATCCAATGTTATCTAATTAAACTAACAAGAAACAATTTGCTTTCTCTTCAAAACACCAAACATCTGTGGCTTGAAGCACAAAACAACAGCTGCCTCAAGCTGCTCTACTTTATCAAATGGTCGGGATAATCTTCAGAAACTGAGGGTATGACCACACAGATACATGCCCAAGGCTGAAGCAAATTTCTTTACACTGCACCTGGCCATTTAAAGTGTTGCTCTGGTTCCTGCCCCTGGGCAGAAACTGACAATTAGTGGAATGTAGGACTTGAAATCCTTCTTAGAATCAAGCATATAAGGAGAAGATGGTGTCGAGCTATGAAGGACGGATGCTGACCTCACAACAGAGATGAGAACATCTGTCTCTTACCTCATGAGAATATGTCTGTGAATATTCTCAGTCATCCAGAAGTTATCTGGCAGTTGCATCATGGCAACTGGACTTGTTTTCTTGTGAGATTGAAACATTTTGAAACATTTAGCTACTCATCCAAACAGCTTCGTCAGTCTGAGCAAAGCTGGTGATGTGAAATCAAAGTTAACTATGCACTGGAGGCCTCACCACCAACTTTCCTCATTCTAACAAAGCTGCTTGGATGACTAGCGAAATGTTTTGATCTCAAAAGAAAAGAAAAGTTGCCAAAACTCAACTTCCAAAATACCTCATGAGAAGAAAACTCCAACATCAGCCTGCCCAGACAGACTGTTATGGCTCTCATTCAAGAAGTTAATTCCAGCTGCATGTTGGGAGATGCTGAGTATAATGCAGAAAGGGTCTCAGAAGGTCCTGTTAGTTGGTTCAGGTCACTGTTATGCTCAATTGCTATCTAAATAGAATTGTACTTTGTGTATGCTCTAAGACTGCACATATTGTCGTCTAGGCAAAATCAACATTAGGTAGAGAACTTAGCTCTATTATTTTCAAGAGTGATCCTCAAATTCAGCTAAAACTGTCTTTTGACTTCAAAAACTACCTTTTTGAAGTATTTTGCCTTTTTGCTATTCTTTTGTTAAATATAAAAATCTTCCTCATGGAGGTGTTTTGTAGTACTCCCTCCCTCAATTACCTACTGGGAAATGTTAAAGTGTGTGATGACATCTATCTATAAGCAGACTATAAAATGGAGGACTCACAACTAGCTTTCCTCAGACTGACCAGCTGTTTGGATGAGGAGTGAAACATTTTTATCGCTCAAGAAAAAGAAGTCCAGTTGCCATGACTCAACTTCCAGATAAACTCAGTTGGATAACTGAGAATCTTCACAGACTTTCAGGATAGGTTCAGTCTGGATGGAAGAGCAGAGGAAGGAGGTTCACCTTGCCCTATATATGGACACCAACCTTCTCTATGTGTGAATCTTTTCCACACAACCAGAAAATCTGATCTGACAGGCTTCCATAGTACATGTGGAATCTTTTATACTATTGGTCTCCACAATACAGGCGAGGGCGACAATAGAGGGATGAGGCCAACCCCTTTCCTTTGCTCCCACTGTACCCGATTGTGTAAAAGAGCTCCAGTTGTCCAATACCTCCCTAAGCTATAAAAGTGAGCTATTCGGTATCCGTTCACATGGCTTAGTTTTTTATCATAATAGCATCCCAGAAATCATATGTCTTAGCCTTCTGCTATCAAGAACAATTATTGAAAGCACCAGACAACATCAATTATATACAGCCAGTTCCTTTATTAAAACTGAAGCAAAAACTGAGAAATGAGATGCCACCACTAACATCATACCCAAAATATTGGAAAACATTAGTCATGTCTAAGAAAACCACCTGACTGACATTATATAATCAAGGAATAACAGAAGTAGTCACTGAACTGTCATTGCTATTAATCATTTGATATAATGTATTTTAAATTATGCAAAATGCTTTACAGACCTTAAACCATTCATCCTAACCTTACATTTCTAAGTCCTCAATATTGCCATTTTATAGCTGAGAAAAACTGGCCGACAGGCTAACCTGTGCTTCTCCACATCTGTCAAACAAATATTGTTTGTGAAGTCTTCCAAGTCTCACTTATCATACTATCTGACTGATAAAACACACCAAGCCTGTATTGTCCCATAGAAAAAGTTGTGTACACAATTATGATGTTTTAGACATTTCTCGTATTGTATTTTAATCTTTTTTTTTTACACAAAACCTACTAAAAGTTTGTTCTGGAATTGTATTTTTTTAAGGAACCTTGTGGTGCAGTACTTGAATTCCTGTACTGTAGCCAAAACTCTGGTCACAGCCTAGGTTGAATCTCTTAAAAATGGCAAGCAGAAAATACCAATGAAAATCAACAGAACTACATCACTGCCAAAGAGCAACCAAGAGGGCCATTGCTAAAGCCAAGGTGGAATGCTACCAAGATGCAATTACAGTACCTGGAAATGTGAGAAGAGTAAAAGGACATTTCTCAGTTAGTGAAAGAACAAAAGAAGGCTACCCAAGACATCAAGCATTATACAGTGGTACCTTGTATAAAGGAATTAATTTGTTCCAAATGAAATTCTGTTAAGCAAATTTTCCTTTATACAAATTTCCCATAGGAATGCAATGGAAACAAAGTAATCCCTAACCATGACCATTTTATGTTGTATGGATTCACCCCATAGGCCAGTGGTCCTCAACCCCCGGTCTGCGGACCGGTGCCGGTCCGTGGAGCAATCCGCACCGGGCCGCCGCCCGAGGAACTCCAAATCATTTCACTGTGGCGGCGGCCCGGCTCCCGGAAATGATTAGGACCCACGGGCTTGAGATTGAGCAGGTGGGTTAAGGTGGGGAAGCTACCTTTTGGGTGCATGCGTTATAGCAAGGCGAATGAGGCGGAAGAAGGGGAAACAACCCACCCACCCTCCACTTCGAGCCATCGAGTGACGGAGAAGGGGTAGCCCAGAGCGCCTCGCCAAACTGTGACGTTAACGGCCGCGAGCTCCTTTCTTCCCGCCCGTCTTGAGGTGAGCGGAGGGGGGGAGGGTGCGCGTCTCAGCCCGGGCATGGCCTGGTGTTGTGGGCGCCACTGCGGGCTCCTCCGGTCTTGAGGTGAGGGGAGGTGGGGGTCTCAGGCCGAGCCTGGCCTGGTGTTGCGCGCGGCGCCGCGAGCTCCCCCGGTCTTGAGGTGAGCAGAGGGGGGGAGGGTGCGCATCTCAGGCCGGGCATGGCCTGGCGTTGCGGGCGCCGCCACGGGCTCCTCCGGTCTTGAGGTGAGCGGAGGGGGGAGGGCGCGCGTCTCAGGCCGGGCCTGGCCTGGTGTTGCGGGCAGCGCCGCAGGCTCCTCCCTCCTCGCCCCGACTCCCCAGCTGGCATCTGTTGCTCACCTGGAGTCTCCGCCCGCCACCGTCGAAGCCAAGCCGAGCATCGGCGGGCAGGGCTGGGCTGCCGAGGTTGCGGCAGCGGCGGTGGGGGGGAGGCGGGGCGTACGGGGACGGAGGGATCTGGCGGAGCCCCACCGCGGAGAGGCGAGTGCTAGGCGGGCGGCCGATGGTGGGCTGCCGGCCCGCCAGACCCCCGACCCTTTTCATGCGCCCCCGCCAGCTGACGACCACTCCCGGCGGGAATGGTTTGGATCGGGAGTCGCGGAGCCGAGCGATCCTGAGCCGGCCAAGGATCGCATGCAGACGCCAAGATTTCTGCCCAAGCCCGGTCCGGACGGTGAGTGGATGCACTTGAGACGTTGCCCAGGGAGGGGCCAGCCCAAAGCCCCACCGGGGACCGAGAGCCCCCCCCCCGCCCCACACGCCGTCGCCCTTCTCCTCCTAAGGTCGGGCCAGGGAAAAATTATCAAGCATTTACCGATCCGCGGCAATAAAAAGGTTGGGGAGCACTGCCATAGGCGATTCTGTTAAGCAAATTTCCCCTATCTCCAGAATTATTTATGTTGTACAGATTTTATGTTATACAAACCTTTGTTATACGAGGGTCCACTGTATGTCAATTAAGGATAAGAAAGGAAAAAGACTCCGAGGTAAACGGGAAATCCTGCAATGATGGCAAGATTTCAACGAGATCTCCAACACTGACTGTCTGCACCCACCAATCCCTGAAGGTACGTACATCAACCTATGGACCAATTTTGGCCATTACCATCATAGATGTCACCAGTGCAGTAGCCAGTATGAAGAATATGAAGGTCCCCACACCTGATTATTTGCCTGATGAAACTACAGGAACTCCAAGACTCAGAGATAACTTGGCTGTGTACCAACTAATTGGTCAACGAGCATAACTGTCCCCATATTCAAGAACAAGGGTGACCTAGCTGACTGTGCCAGCTATCAACCAATCCTCCTCCTTCCCATCAATATGAAGATATTTGGGAAAATTCTGGACCAGCACATTTACAGCACTGTCCAACTCACTACCAACCAATGCAGCTTCATCAAAGGATACGGAACAACCAATGCCATCTTTTCGGCATGTCAGCTCATACAGAAACATCGAGAGAAGACCCAGCCATGGCTGGGGAGAAGACCTTTACTGTGTCCCACATCAATTGATCTTGTCACATCACAAACAGTAATTTTACTGCAATGAAACTGGCAAATTGCCATAAAGACAAACAAAGCATTGGAACACCAGGTTCTTTCAAGAATAAAATCTTTTTATTGCAATAATAAGATCAATGCATTGCTGGTGCTTCTCTAAGAGAGAAGGACACTTTCCAAGGTAAAACAGAACACATTTATACTTTGTCAGACACGTCAGCAGTCTCCTTAAGAAACATGCACACATGTATACTATCTGAAATTAGAAAACCGTTACTTCATTTGTCACACAAGTTATGTATTTTCTAATATAAACCTGCTGTAGGGCAGGTGATTTCCAGTTTCTAAATAGCAAGACAGACTATGTCAAAGGAAATTCCACAATATCCTTGCTACTGTGAAAGATCTTGCAGAGAGTTCCTCTGTCTCATACATTTAACCACAGAACGAAGCAAGTAAGTTAGGAAACAAATTCTCTGCCTCTTTCCCGAAAGCCCTGAAATGTGCTAACAATTTGAAATGAACTTAGAGATCTTTAATGATGAATGATAGAAATTAATTTTTAATACATTAAGCTTACAATCTGGTGTGCCTTCCATAATCATGGGGTGCCAGAACACTCATCAACTGGGTCAAAATGTTATACAAGAACACCAGCAGCCATGTGCAATGCTCAGCTGGCCTCTAACAGTTTTCCAGTAACAGCTGGAATGCCCCAAGGCTCTGCACTGTTGCCACTCCTGTGTATACTAGTAATGGATATCATCACACACAAGACTTGCAGCAAAATGTCTCTGAGCCATGCTCTACATCAGTGGTTCCCAACCTTGGGTAACTCAAGTGTTCTTGGACTGCAAATCCCGGGAGCCATCACTAGCACCAGTGCTAGCTAGGTTTTCTGGGAGTTGTAGTCTAGGACCACTTGGGTTAACCAAGGTTGGGAACCACTGCTCTACATTGACAATGGCAATGCTTGCTACTACCACTAGCAACAATGAGCATAGAGAGCCACCTCCATGCTATGTAAATGTTTATGCTGTTTGATGTCAGATATCTCCTTACTTGACCACATAATAAATGATACTAACCAACAGCAACTAGGTGCACTACCAATAACAGAGAAGATGAGAGAAAGACGGTTCCACTGTCCTCAGAGCAGCACGTTCTACAGTAGCCCAAAGTGCTAACCACCTGAAAAAGCTAAGGCCAGAAGCCACATGGATGACCAAAATAGGGATGGCAGGACGTGAGAAGCTAAGCAGGGTCAGCCCTGGTTAGTACTTGGATGGGAGACCAACGAGGGAATTCCAGGTCCTGTAGGCGTCTGGAATAGGAACTGTCAAACTACTCCAGTATTCCTGCCAAGAAAACTCCATGGACATGAGGTCATGAAGGGTCCGTCACGACTATAACCACACACACACACACACACACACACGCACACACACACACAGAGAGAGTAGATAATAAAATATGACTTGAGGCGGGAAAAGATTTCAAAAATATATATTGCCTGGATTTTTAGTTTTTAGCACTTCAAGATGGGTGCTGTATCTATGTTTGACTCCGGATAGAGTCAAACATAGATAGATCAGCCAGCCCAGTGACAGATGGAATCCAGATCAGTTTCTTTTTAACATGTCAGCCACTGCAGCACAAATAGGGTGCTTGGGTGTGCTAAAATAAAAGGA
The DNA here is from genome assembly GCA_023846285.1 of Phrynocephalus versicolor. Classification (NCBI taxonomy): domain Eukaryota; kingdom Metazoa; phylum Chordata; class Lepidosauria; order Squamata; family Agamidae; genus Phrynocephalus; species Phrynocephalus versicolor. The sequence goes on from JAHTLZ010000016.1 coordinate 8,613,322, forward strand.
CAGAAATTGGGAAAACAGAATAGATTCTAAGCACAATGACACTGAAAAATGAGATAGTGCCACTGGCGTCAAAGCCAAAATAAAGCATTAGTCAAACTGAGGAAATCACCGTGTTGACACAAAAATCATGTTCTTTTTCCATATAATAAAAGGTGTGCTGGTTTGGATTGTTGTTGTTTTCTCCCTAAACTCTGAGGAGCCAATGGTTTTGCATTAAGCTTACATTTAAAAAATTGTTTATGAAATTAAATCACATCACTGCAGGACCTTTATAGGGAACATGCACACAGATACACAACAATAATTCTCATGACTATTCCTCATGATGTTATTGGTATTTATTTTTATCACAGCTATGCAGTTGTTGCATACATGTTAACAGAGCACGTCTCTGTAGCACAATACATGATGTATAAGTTTGATTTTATGGATTGGTTATTTTTCATGAGGACGAAAATTAAATTAAAAATACTCATTTCTGCACTAGTGGTCCAAAATTCTTCAAGAATTAAGGTTGTAACTACACTTAATCTTGTATTGGCTGGATACCAGCTAATTCACAGGGCTTCTCCCCAAGACATGCAGGACACACTGTAAGGGGTTAGCAGGGAAATCGTCTTAACTGTTAAAGCAGTATTACAATGAAGCCAATTACTGTACCTCAGGAGCAACTTTCTCTCCAAGGCGACTGCTCAAATGCTGGCAGAAGCCATGGCTGATGTCTGTTTACTTCCAAATTTTGGATGAAATCTCATCCCTGAGCACAGACAGGTACAGTAATGCTCTTGTGCAGCTGGGATGAAAATCAGAGAGAACACTGATCAGGAGGTAGTAAGTGCTCAAATGCTGGAGGCATTCAAGACAAAATGGGACAACTACCTGTCAGATCTACTTTGATCTTGATTCCTACACTGGGCAGGGGGCTGGACTTGATGGCCTTATACAGGCCCCTGCTAACTCTATAATTTTGTGAAGCACAGAAGATTTTTATTTAAATGCAGTTTGATTTATTGCAACTGAATAGTTCTCTACAGACAGAAAGCATTTTAAATCATGTTTTTCTGTGATACAGGCCTTGCCTTAGAATACTTATACCTGTGATGTTTTTACTACACAAAATAGGATATGAAAAAGTCACGCATTCCTGTATATATATATCTCTCTCACAGTGTCTGAAAACATGTAGGAAAACTGTCATGCCCATTTATTTAACAAGGTCTATTTCAAACTAATAGTGTTGCTGCTGACACCTAAACACAGGTTGTGGGGACATCTGTATAGGTTATTCCAAATTTACATGAAGCAGCACTGGTTGGCAAAGGTTATTTTATTTGTCGCTTGGAAACAATCCTACTTGACCATTTCAAACACTCCAACAAGCAGAAAACAAACTCAAGAACAGGGGTGATTCGCAAGACCTGTGCAAATCAGGGAGTGGGAGCCGTCTAGGGAACTCGGGGCAATGGAGTCCTAAAACACAAATCTGCAAACTACTAATTTTGGCATGATCCATCCAATTTATTACACCTGATCCAGATATGGAAGCCATAAATTATGCCACCGTACTGGGGTTCTCCAAAAAAGGAATTCCGGACGTGTGGGAAAACAACTTTAAATGCTGTGCTGCTGCTACTCAGCTATTTCTCTGTTGCAATTCTTGTTTTCCTAGCCCCTAGACAACCCTGGGAAGGGACATCATCATTCAGAATCTACTTGACTGCACACAATCATAATTTCCCTTTGCATCAATCTCTGTTATACATTCTACACCAGCTCTGCATGTCTTTTCCGTTAGTTGGCTCCAACAAGGACCTTTGCGCACCATATACATGTTCATCTGTTTCCCTAAGCTTGGTTGCATCTGTCACCCATCAATGACCATCATGAAGGAACTCCACCAGCACCACCAATATTAGCAGCATTTAGTGATAATTGAGAAGACCTGCCACAATGCAGAACATTTCATATTTTCCTTACATTTCACATTCCACTCCTTTCCATGCTTGTATAAATGCTGTTTAATGGGACTACATGCCTGGCTATATGAATAAATGAACTAAAGCCCACAGATGTTTATGACAAATAAAACTAGTCAGTCTTTAAGGTTCTAAAAGACTTTTCATTGTTTTGTTGCAACAGACTAACACCTCTGCTGCCTCTCTGTTCAGTTTACATCGACAGTCAGGATAACCAGGTCCCTATCAAAAATATGTCCACTTCTCTGCAATGTTTCCTTGTCCCTCTCTGATGGTGATCCCCATGGATCACTGAAGAGGGATTTGAACCATTCATAGGCAGGCATTCCTAACTGCTCTGTTTTAGCTTCATCATAAAAAGGATTTTTGTCTCACTCCTGTTTGGTGGGACCTCAAGGTCACACTTCTTTCATATTCTAATCCTCCAGTGCCTGTGCAAGTTTTAGTTGTTTGCACACATTGGCTGAAGTCCAATAGTTAAGTCACAACTAGAGCAGACCCAGAGATCGTACAGTATTATGGAGATCTTGTCATGAGCTAGCGGTTGTATTTTCTCTGAGTTTATTGGCTGCTTGAGTGTGGTTTTTAAATGGATTCTTGAACTTGACTGCCTTGAATATGTTCTGGTGTTGCTTCTGTTTGCCATTTTTAGTGTGGTCTTTCTTTGATCCTTTTTAGTCTCTGTATTCTTATTTTTTTTAGCTTTATGTATTGTCTTTTAATGATGTAAGCTGCCTTGGGTCCTATTTAAAGAGAAAGGTGGGGTAAAATAAATAAATAAATGAGTTTTTACTTATGGCAACCCCCCATCACCCTAAGTAATGAAAATAGCACAATACCCTGCAATAGTGACACACTGTTGTCAATTTCCAGAAGGGAAATCTACATTGCAACCTACAAAAGGTCCTATCATTAACAGGCTGGCTCAGGTATTTAACTAAAAAGGCTGTGGCTTTTTTTTACCAAGTAAATCCATCTCATGTTCAGCCATCACCCTTACCTGCCACCTTCAATTTTTCTGTCATTATTGTTTTTCCCAGTATGTCTTTCCTTCTAACATGAGAACAGCCCTGGTGGATCAGGCCAGGGTCCCATCTAGTTCAGGTTCCAGTATCTCACAGGAACCTGAACTAGATGTCTCTGGGAGCACATGAACTAGATGTCTCTGGGAGCGCATGAGACAACTAGATACCTGTCTCCTGATACCACTCCCCTGCATCTGGCATTTCGAGGTACCCTCCTTTTAAGCCTGGAGATAACATGTATCCCCCTCATAGGTTCCAAGCTGTCACCAATATAAATTGGGTTACAGAAATACGGAGACGTTTCTTGTACAGTAAGGCATAGGTTCCCAGCAAGGCACTTATATAATCTTACATAACTGCAAGCTGTCAACATCTCATTGGTTACATCCTGTATGTCATATAAGGTAATGACTATTTTATTGGCTAACATATTTAACAGACACAGAGATAATGGCGAAATAAGGTGTGCCATCAATGGCAACATTTATTCATTTTTCTTTATCTTGTCACAAAGCCATTCTTTAAAGTCTCAGTTTGTTTGCTTCTGCTTCCAATAAGAGTTCAATTTGGATTTAGTCTAGAAATCACAGTTCCATCTGAAAAGCTTTCCTCCATTCCATTTGAAATAAATATTTTTCTCCCTTCCAGCTTCATTGCCAGCTTTCTTGACTGAATTTTTGCTGTCATGACTATCATAGCATGGACTATGTTGGCCTTTGTCTCCAGCAATGCACTGATACACTTAAGGATCTTTTTTATTTCTTTATAGCTATGCTTCCTAGGCATTTCTTCGGTCTGCTCTCCCTTCTGTTTGATGATGGAATAAAGGTATTTGCTGTTGTTCAGTCGTTCAGTCATGTCCGACTCTTCATGACCCCATGGCCCAGAGCACGCCAGGCCCTCCTGTTTTCCACTGCCTCCTGGAGATTGGTCAAATCCATGTTGGTTGTAATGATGACGTCATCCAACCATCTCATTCTCTACTGTCCACTTTGCCTTTTGCCTTCAATCTTTCACAACATCAGGGACTTTTCCAAGGACGCCTCTCTCCTCATGAGGTGGCCAAATCTGTCCTTCCAGGGAACATTCATGGTTGATTTCTTTCAGGATGGATAGTTTGATATCCTATAGCAAGTATTTAAGAATTTCAATCTCTTCATTATCAATAGCAAAGTTAAGGAATTCTTTTGAAAGAGAATTTTTGCTCCATGTTCAGGTATAATTTCACTTTTGTTCCTTATTTTTTAAACTTGCTCAGCAGTTATTTCAGGAATCATATCATTGATTTTTTTTCATCTATGGCCATTACTCTTTCATTTGAATCTAATGCAGATTTTTTTTCGTACAAAATGACCTGCATAAAGACTGAAGGATAAGGAGATAAAATTCATATACCCTTTTATGGCACTTTGGCTATGGGAAACTATTATATTTTTCTATATTCTGTCCTAGCAGTAGTCTTTTGTCCAGAATATAGGTTACTCATCAGGACGTCAAATGCTGGAGCAGAGTGTTTCTTTTAGAATCATTCATTAATTTTCATGAACTACACAGCCAATGGTTTTACTGTAATCTATAAAGCACAAGTTTTAGAGAAGATAGCCATGTTAGTCCAGACTCATTATATTCTGAAATTATTTGGAATATTCCAATAGCCAATGTGTATTTACAGTATTATTTCTAGTGACTCCTTTCTGAATTTAGCTTTAACATCTGGGATTTCCTACTTCACATGTGATAAAGGTCTTTCTTCTCAAATCTTGAGTATCACTTTGCTTGCATGAGAAATTAATGCACAGGTATTCTGGTTTCTGCAATCTTTGGCTTCTCCATTGTTTGGGACAGGAATGTACATTGAAAATTTCCAGGGTGTTGTTGGCCACTGTTTCTGTTTTTCTAAATTTCTTGACCCATCTTCTATAAGAGTTTAATAGATTCCATGTCTATAGCTTAAAATAACTATGTTGTTATCCCATCTAATCCTTAATTCTCAGAACCACTTTGAGAGTAGGTTTTATTTTGCTTTCTGAAACTGCAGATTCCTCATCAAAGTCTTCTTCCACTCTTCTGCATGCTCCTTTGCTATATTGCTTCTTTATTTTATCCTGATCAAGTAATACATTGTGGGATCTTGGATTGATTTTCCTCTAATTTATGGATTTTATAGAAGAGGCTACTATTTTATTTGCAACAATTGTTATAACAGTTTTCTTTGTTTTGTTTGCAAGTCACTGAGAAGTTGTATTTCAGACTAATACTGTTTTTTGTCACATTTAATTTTGGTTTGTCATCTTCATTTACTAGTGTTAAGTATTTCATTAGGCATCCATCAAGGTGTTTCTTTTGCCAAATAATTAATAATCATCTTCTTCTACCTTCTCCCCTCCTCCTGTCCTGAGAGCAGGAGCCAGCTAATTTTCCGCAAATCCATGGAAGATGAAACTGAACAGGATATTTCTGGAAGGGCAGTACAGTACAAACAAATACTTGTAGAGCTGGGGTCTGATCTCTGTGCCAAAGCAGAAAATAGAATAAGATGTATATTGATAAGAACTTGGGAAATTCCCTTTTTGGAATAGGACTCTTATAAACTCCCAACCTGCATCCATGCCTACAGCTTCACTGCTTTCTATGCATGGTTTGCAGACAGCTCTAGAGAGAGATTTATACTGTTTGCAGACATACTGGGGCAGGGATGGGGAACCTTTGGCCCTCCAGATGTTTTGGACTGTGAGTCCCAGTATTCTGAGCCTATATTGCCAATGATAAAGGATTGTGGGAGTTGTGGTCCAAATCATTGGAGGGCCAACGGTTCCCCACACCTGTACTAGGGCAAAGCTTTCCCACAATGGCAAAATTTACTAATAGTAGGGTGACTATCTGTTACCCTTGTGTCAAGCTGTGGAGGGCTTCGTTTGTGATCTAATCACATTGAAAAGACTAGTTTCCCATAAAATAACTGGCTGTGTGGTTTGCCTTATGTCTGTGGTCCTATAAAGTGTAAATTAAAGCTGAGAATCCAGGCCACCTGAAGAGCTATATGTGCACTGGGTGGCATACCTGATATCCGGGCAAAACCTGGCCAACAAGTTAACAAGACAACTCAAGCTTAACCAGCCATGCCACGGGTGAGGCATGATATAGGTAGTATCACATCACCCTCTGGAGGAACAAAAACCTTTCACTCACCTTGGAAATTAAGTACGCCCCAGTGTGTTAATTAGCATCTCATTAAGATGCATCAGAAAGTGCAAAAACCACCTTCAGGAACAGGTAAGGAAAGTCCTATAGTTCTTGGTCTCCCATCATCTTTAAGTAAGCTTCTGCACTCATAAATAGAACAACAGGTATGAGTAAAGTTGCTATTTTTTGACAAATGCTCATAGAATGCCACAGCCATCGTGGCCCTATAAGTTCCAACAACCCTGTGTAAGGGAACAGTTCTCACTTCTGAAAACCCAACAGATATATGTGCTATGAAAAAAACCCGGGGGGGGGGGTTAGAGGCCAGAGGGACAGCCTGTGTACCAGCCACCTGAGCCCTGGAGCAAAACATGCAGAAGGCCTCTTGCTGCCACCTTGCCATGTTCCCTTTCTCCCTTACAACTTGATGCAGACACAGCTGGCGCTGATTTCCTGGCTCGCGCTCCATCTTCATTTTGCTCCAAGCCTGGTCATTTGCGCTCTGATTATCTCTCATTACCAACGACCTTGCTGTAATGAGTTTTAATCTGCCTCGTATTAATTAGAAACATTTTCATTAGCCAGCTCAATTTTGGGTAAATAGCTAATAGAAGTGTCTGGGCTGCGATTAGTTATCAATAGGGTTGCTAAGGGGGAGGATCAAATGTGTATGGGGAGCAGCTGTTCCACATCTAAAGACCAACAAGACACAATGGACTTTTTTTTTGCCAAAGACCTCTTCAAAAAAAATTGAAAGCCAGGACTTCTTGAATAAAATAATTATTCTAATTCACACTCTGTAATCTTCTGGAAGTTTTCCCAATGCAAAAAGCACTGAAAATGCACCGGAAATGCACAGTGACGCTGAAAACAACGCTACACCACCGTTTTCTTCAGGGACTCTCCTTCTTTTCCATAGTGTAGATGGGGAAAATTTCCTAATCATTGGTATTCTCTGATATATAGACTGCCTGGAGTCACAATGCAATTCACACAAAGCTTCTAAAAGATGGAGTCTGATGGAAAACAGCTGGATTTGGGCACACCTGAGATTGCTGCATTTATGTAGGCCGCCCACGTGGGAGCATCCCACTTTTCCATGTGGAGAAATCAACAAATAAAATTTCAAAATTAGGATCACTGCCTTTGTTAAGCCTAAAAACCTAATTTAGATAACAGCCTTCCCTTCTATTTGGGCCAAGCCAGAGATTATGGAGGGTACTCATGATTTTTATCCTATCTCCCTTTTCCTCCTCCTGCAGAGATAATAGCTTCACTTTGTGTGAGAGTGTGTGCACCAGTGAGCAAGAGAGAAAAGAGACTTGCGCTGAAAAATAAGCATAAGGGGGAAACGGTGCACTTTATTTCTTGTCCCCCTAGTAGTCCTTTGGGACTGCTAATTTAGAAAACAAAAACTGCAAGAAATCCTAGCAGTGGGTCTCTTTGCAGCTGCATCTGTTTTAGGTGTAAGTAACGCTGAAAGCACAACTGTCATGTGGACCACGGCCCTTCTTCTCTATACAGCATTATTTTTTTGTTATTATGACTAACATACGGGAGGCTTTTTAATGGGTTTCTGAATTAAAGCTTTGCTGCTTTTGGAAGAAGACGCAAAGGGGGGGAAACTGCTCACATGCATCGTCCTTGTCTCTGCAATACTGTATTTGTTCAACTGAGTTCATTGTGTTTTAATCAAGAAGCACATACTGTGCCACACCAGCGAAGGAGAGGACACTGCTCTTCTTAGATCTGAGGAAGAGGATTTAATCCACGAACTCTCACATCCAAGCATAACAGTCTTTAATGTGCCACAAAGTTTTTTCTTTTTTCTTTTTCTTTTTTTTTCTTTTTTTGCCCAAGAAGCTGTATAAAGCTTCTTAGGGCAAAAGCTTTCTTTCTTAGGGAAAGTTCTAGAGCGGGTTATTGTTTCGCAGCTCCAGAGGTTTCTGGATGAAATAAACTACTTGGATCCATTTCAATCTGGCTTCAGGCCTGGTTGCATTGGTAGATGACTTACGCAGGGAAATGGATTCTAAGGGAGCTGCTATCTCAAATTTACATGAGTGTTTAGCTGCAATAATGAACTAGATTAGGATGAACAAAATGAAACTAAACCCAAATAAGAAAGAGGTGCTCCTGGTCAGTCGAAAGGGAGAACAAGGGCTAGGGATGCAACCTGTACTGGATGGGGTCACCCTTCAACTGAAAAAATAGCTACATAGCTTGGGGGTGCTCTTGGATTCATCCTTGAGGTTGGATACCCAAGTCACGGCTGTGGCCAGGAGTGCATGTGCACAAGTAAGGCTAGTGCACAAATTATGCCAGTTTCTTGATAAACCAGCTCTGGCCACAGTGATACATGCCTTGGTGACATCCCAGCCAGAATACTGTAATGCACTCTATGTAGGGCTACCCATTAAAAGTCCCAGAAAACTTCAATGGATTCAAAATGCAGCAGCCACACTGCTGACTAGGGCGGGGTACAGAGATCACATTACACCCCTATTAAAACAGATCCACTGGTTGCCCAACAGCTATTGCGCACAATTCAAGGTGCTGTCCTTGACCTACAAAGCATTGTACAGCTTCGGTCCTAGCTACCTCAAAGATCGAATCTTACAGTATGAACCGACTTGGGTGTTAAGGTCATCAGGAGAGGGCCTTCTTTCTATCCTGCCTCCCTCACAGATATATCTTATGGCAGGCATGTCCAAACTTCGGCCCTCCAGATGTTTTGGGCCACAACTCCCACAGTCCTTTGACACTGGCATTCTAAGCTTAGAATTCTGGGAGTTGTGGTCCAAAACATCAGGAGGGCCGAAGTTTGGACATGCCTGTCTTATGGGAACCCATGAAAGGACCTTCTCAGCTGCTACACCTAGACTCTGGTACTCCCTCCCACTAGAGGCCAGGACTGCCTCATCTCTGTTGTCTTTCCAGAAACAGACAAGACCTTTCTCTTCAGGCAAGCTTCCTCTGAATGATGGTCTACCGTGTTTTTATTTGAATCTACAGGGTCACATAGACTTTGTGTTTATAACTACTTATGACCTTATGGGTTTACATTGACACTATGTTTTCAATGTTAGTTTCCATCACTCATAACTTTACATGAAATTTTACTCCCCTTTAACTGCTTGCATTCTCTTGTAGCTTTAATGTAATGTTGTCTATTAATGCTGTAAGATGTCCCTCAATTCCCTGTTCTCAATACCTGAGCATGTCTTAATTGTAATGGACTGTATATTATCCCTCATTCTGTAAGGTGCCTGGGTTATTTTTCCAAGGAGAAAGGCAGGGTAAAAATTCTCTATAATAAATAAATAATGCTGTCTCTTGAGTGACCCATGTGGCCACAGCGGAGTCTGCCAGGAAATCCAGCTCATCTGTATTTCCCATAGTTTTTACAATCTTCTTATAAACGTGCTCAAAACACTGCACACTGCAAGTGCTTTAAGAACACCTTCCTCATAGATGCCCTTCTCACAATCATTCTGTGGAACACATTTTGTTACTCTCATTTTTCGCGCAAAGAACTCTCACTTTTCATGTAAAGGGACATTTCATAACTGAAGCCATCTGCTGAGACAACTCTCATTTTTACAACATTCAAAAATGCGTTCAACTAGAAAAGGAAAAGCATTACCATACAGAGAAGACCTTAAATCCCTCATTCCTTGGACATGGAGATAATCATATCTCGATTCCCATTATGTCTTTTTTTACATTAAAAATCAAACTCCATTATTTCTTTTGTTTTTGCAAGATTACCACATATGCATATATATCCCTTTCTCCTCATAACTCCGGCATACACGTGATAGGTTTTTATTTAATATATTTAGTTTAACAGGTGTAAGATACCATTTCCAAATTACCTTGTCATATTTTTCATTACTGTTATTCCATATCTTGGCTCCATTTTCTCCCTTTAATTTACCAAGATCCTTCAGCCAAGAGCTTCTTATCATTTGTGTTTCATATTCTGCTTCTACCAAAAATTTATATATTGTGCTTACTGTTCTTTTCCTCTTCTTTGTTGTTTCCTCATTCTGTCATTTTCAATATATTTTTCAAACCTCGTCAATCTTCTTCCCATCCCTTACTTCTTTTTTCCATTCCTTTGTCCATTTTTCTAATTGGATTACATATAAAACCATGTGAGCCCCTCTTCTCTCAGCACTTCTTTTATTTGCCCTTTATCCTGTATTTTATCTGTCTGTTTCTTAATTCTTAAAATCTATTTATCTTTTTTATTAATTCTTTTAATTTCCCTTTAAGATTTTCTGGGAAACTCTTGATGTCAGCTACCTGTGTCAGGGGGAAATCGGTGGGTTCAGTGTCTTTCTATAACTTCTCCAACTTTCTAACTCAGGAATTTACTGTCTTGCTGATCTATTCACCAACTCTTTCTTTGGGGGGGGGGGGAGAAGCGCTTTAAACTTGGCTCATTTTTTACCTTTTTCAAATTATTTCCATATCAAGTTATTATTGTTTAATATAATGTCTGGAACATGTCTTACTTAGTTCACAATATAATATAACTTAATATTGGGTATTAATGGCCATGGACCATTTCTAAGGTGAAGGAGCCATTTTATTTCCCATTGTGCCTTGTAGAACAAGAGCCAGCCTATGTGGTCTTGGACAAATGGCATGTTCTCAGAGCAGCCTCAGAAAAAGGAAAACATTGGAAAACTCGGGAATCGGTCACCATAGTTCAAAATTGACCTGACACTATGTAATTTTGATCATTATCACAAAGAGCACACAAAGTAATATCACTTGGCTGATATTAGTCAGGTGGTATTAGCAACAATAAAAACAAAACTAAAGCAAAAACTACGGTACTATGACACCTTTAGGTCAAACCAATGCGTGACTTTCTTCACACAAAAGTGGTTTGCAATCCATGGATGCATACAGGGGAACAAATCTGTTAATCTTGAGGGTGACCCAATACTTTTTGTTTGTTTGTTTTGCTTCTGGTTTTGTGGATGTTGAAACAGTGTAACCCGGTTACTTCCCCACACACTGTCACACAATATTGCTTTTCTCACTTACACATCTGAACTGCATCATCTCCCGGCCCCAGTTTAAAAAATGATTTTAGAAAGCTGTCCAGCTGGTCTTGCTTCACCAACTAGTATATGGCACCTTCCCTCTATGCCATGAGAGCTAGGATACATTTCTGAAATCTCAACACAAATTATTTCAGCAATAGAGAGGATGCCAATCTCAATCTGCAGTAAGGTCAAAGAGGGCACTAGGATTTAATTCAGAAATCTATGCTAGAGCATCAGCAATTCTGCCCACCAACCCCCCCCCCAAAATTCTTGGCCATGTGATGTAACAAACACACATGCCTCCTTCAAGAAAACTGTCAATGCAAGGATTACCAACCGGTTCTTTTCTGTACCACACACAGAATTGCCCCCACTGGTCTTCTGACCTTTTGGCTGCCATATACTCCAAATGAGACAACAACAACAACAACAACAACAACAACAACAACAACAACAACAACAACAACAACAACAACAACAACAACAACATCTTTCAGAAGGCATAATGCTTAACTTCCAGAAGAACTTAAGATCTTCCAAAGCATTTTATTGCAAAACCTAACCATAGGACAGGAAGCTAGAGTCTTCTATACACATCTATGGTAATTTCAACAACAGCACCATCAGCAGCAACAACAACTAACTGTGTGCCATCAAATTGGTTATGACTTATTATGACCCTTTTACAGGGAGTGAATACTCAGAAGTGGTTTACTTTCTTCTGGGCGACCCCTGGGACTCTGCAGCTTGCCCAAGGTCACACAGGCTAGCTCTTCTGAGATATACATGCAAAACCGAACTCCCAACCTCTGGCTTTACACTGAGCTATCCAGCCAGCAGATATACAAATACATTTCCCAAAAATACATTGTCAATGTGAAAAAAGCCATTTTCTGGAAAATGAAGATTAGTTTCAAATACTCTCCACATGGAACTTTTACATGGAACATTTTGAAAAACAAGCTCTGAATGCAGCACCCTTTGCACCCACAGTCTGGTTCCAATATTTGGATGAAACATTTGTAATTTGGAGCCACAGTGAAGGACAAACTGCAAGAGTTTCTAAACTACCTCAACAATATCCACCAATATACAATTCACCATAGAAAAAGAAATAGAGGGGAAACTCCAATTCTTAGATGTCATGGTCATACACAAACCAGAACTCTATTTAGGACACAAGGTCTACAGAAAACCCATCACACAGATTGGTACCTACATAAAAATTCTAACCATCACCCACGAGAAAAAGAGGTATAATCAAAACATTTGTAGACCAAGCAAACCAAAAATGTGAAGCTGAATTCATCAACACTGAACTCAGCTACCTGAATTGGGCACTACAGGCAAACAGCTATTCCAAGAATGAAATCAAAAAAGCCAGCAAACTGAATACACAACACCAAACTGAAGAAGAAAAACAGCCTCCAACAAACAAAGTATTTCTACAATATATAAAAGAAATCACGGACCGCATGGACAATGTGTTGAAAAAAACACAACCTACATACAGTATTTAGACCCATCACAAAAATACAACAGATGCTATCGTCAGCAAAGGACAAAAAGAACCCACTCGCCACTGCAGGAGTATACCGGATACCTGTAGTTGTGGCCAGGTATATACTGGGACCACAAAGTGTAGCATACAGACCAGGCTCAAAGAACATGAAAGATACTGCAGACTAAAACAGCCAGAAAAATCAGCAGTAGCGGAACATACCCTGAGTCAAACTAGACATGAAATCCTCTTCCAGGACAGAGAGGTACTGGAGAACACTACCAATCACTATGTCAGACTACACAGGGAAGCCATTGAAATCCATATATATAAGCACAGTTTCAACAACAAAAAAGAAAGTCTAAAAATCAACAAAGCCTGGCTTCTAGTACTGAAATCTACAGAGAGCAAAAGGTCAAAGCTCAATGATTCCGACCCAGCCATAAGCAACAGTGATCAGTTCACACAATAGAACAGCTAACGACACCCATCAGCTACACAGAAGGATCTCTGCTATCCCTGATTGCATTGAAACTTCTTAATCCCTTCACCACAATACAATGACTAGCACCTAATCTCCTGCATAGGACAAGCTTCCTCTTTTCCACAAATTTAAAAAAACCAAGTCTCACTCACTTTATACCCCAGAGCACAGAGATAATTCCTAGTTCCCTGAGCCCCTTGCCCTCTGATGATGCCAGCCACAGAGTCTGGCGAAACGTCAGAAAGAAAAACTTCCAGAACACATCCAAAAAGACTGACAAACTCACAACAACTCTCCACAATGTTTTGATCTCAGTCATCGCTCCATCCGACCTACCTCAACATTTTGGAACAATACTAAGGCTGAGGTATTCTGCTGGGTGCAAAATAATGGCTGGGCTGCCTATACAATTGCTATTGTGGATACTTTAAAAAGTAGCTCTGCATATGAGTATATATAGATACATAATATTTTGGAAAAAGCAAAAAAAGCAAAGTGTTCTGCTTATATACCGTCCCATGCCACTTCAAGTAGTCTCTGGGTGGTTTACAGTTTTTAATTACAGTATGCAGGCTACACATTGCACCTCCCCCCAGCAAGCTGGGTACTCATTTTACCAACCTCGGAAGGATGGAAGGCTGAGTCAACCATGAACCTGCTACCTGGGATTGAACCCCAGGTCGTGAGCACAGTTTTACCTGCAGTACAGGCATTTAACCACTGTGCCACAAGGCTTGAAATAGCTATGCTATTATCGCTGCTAGTGGTGAACTGAACCCAGTAAAGTGGTGGAAATATTATTCTCCTGATACAGTAATGGAGTAAACTTTTTGCCAAATGTCTCTCCCTTCCAATAGGATGAGAATTTCAAGAGCCTACGAATGCAAAACTATAAGTGCTAAATTGGCCCTTTGAAGTGACATGCCATGGAGAGTTAATAGCTTTCAAAAAGCCACCCCCTAAGCCATATCCAAGATTCTATCAGGCCAATTTTACTGCCAACCTGAGGAACACCAGTGTGACAAATCAAACAGTACTTCTTACTGAGGGAAGGTAATGTCATGTGACACTCCCTCCCTCATACACAGAATTTATCTTAGATTTCTGCCAATAGCTGTACACCCATTTGGGGCAGACTTGGTAGCTAAGACTCAGCTATATCACTTGAAGAGAACTACTTTTGTACCTTCCATGTGAGGAAGCAGTCTAAAATCCTATTTGCCCACTATGCTGCGTAAGTCAGATGATTTCATCAGTCCTACATACCACAATTGCATTAGGATTTCAGCCAGTGACTATGACAGTCCTCTCCTGTTCAGTCCAAGAAAGGGATGTTTATCCTCCCTCCCTCCCTCTCCCTCCCTCCCTCTTTCCAATGGTAGCTTTCCAGATATTATGACCCTCAGCATGGAGCTGTCTCTACCTACCATAGGTAATCTCATATGCATGGAGCATCCCTTTAGAACCCATTTTCATTATTGTTGTCATCATCTCAGAAAGGCATAAACGACTGGAACATCTGACCTCCCCTGTTCTTTAGACAGAAGATCTGCCTGTCCTGATGAAAACCATGAACTGGTCCAAGCTAAAATTAATGGAGCTGAAAGGTTAGAGGACAGAACACAGGGTCACGTCCACTGTCTCTCCAATTAAGGACAAGCCCTAAACAAAGAAGCAAAATGGTTTTCCAAAAATGGGATTATATGGCTTCATATTAATAAGGAGGCATTAGATAATGCTGATTGCGGAGTACAGCGATGAACCAAGCTGAAATTAGAACAACTGCATATTATACATGACATGAAAAAGCAGCAGAGAAATTGCAGCACAAAATCAAACCGTGCCTCTCAGGCAACCAGACACTGTGTCCGTAATTTTTGATTCAAGGCATTTGAAAATAAAAATGGACATGAAACACTGTCACTCAAATACTGGGTGGCAAAATAACAACCACAACCACAACATAAAGCATTTTTAAAAGGATCAAGGGGTAGAATTCTACAAACCAGCATGCAAGACCAACCACAACATAAAGCATTTTTTAAAAGGATCAAGGGTAGAATTCTACAAACCAGAATGCAAGACCAACCACAACAGATTAGACTGAAGCTAAAAGCTAAAAATTGCCATCCAGCAGTCCCATGGTTAGCAGAAGCGGCATACACTGTCCAAACCAAACAGACTCTGCAGATGTACTATTATTTGATCTAACAAATCTAACAATTAGAATATGAATACCATTTTCATTCAGCAGCAGCAATAACAATTTAATGGGAATAATACTTAACCACATCAGATTGGATACTCTGCTCTATTGCAAAAGAAATGCCCTCTGCATCAAATAGGATTTCAATTTTGCCCCCAAATGCACTGATGTGTCAACACTGGGCACCGAAGCTGATGGACAAAATAGGCAAGAGGTTTAATGGATGGATCTCTTGTCACTGCATAAAATTTCAAGAAGAATTTAGATTCATGAAGCTGCAGGAGACAGCGATGATCTCACCTAGGGGCTTCTTTTCATGACTTTTTAGTTGATCTTCTGAAAAGGAATTCTCATCCAGGCTCAAATACAACAGTCCCTATTTGTGTACAATGAGTCATCACAGTCAAAGGCCTCACTTAAGAAAAAGAGGGTGATTATTTATATTTATTTATTTATACTTATACGTATTAACCGCCTGAGTTGGTAAAAGGCTGCCCTGGAAACAGCTGCCTCCTGAGCCTCCAGGGACAAAGCTGGATCCAGGACAATGCCCAGGCTCCTCACATTCTCTGCCAGCTGGAGGGTCTGTGCCCCCAAACTAGGGAGAGGACCACTGTGCCCATCCAGGGACCCCCCCCTCCGAAGAACAGAACAGAACCTCGGTCTTCCTGGGGTTGAGCTTGAGCCTGTTAGTCCTGTTCCATTCCATGACCATGGACAGGCAACCATCTAGGGTCCGCACAGCCTCCGTTACAGAGGTGTGCATACTGATGACAGCAGACTCCATAACTCCGAATGTCCTGAGTCAGCGGCCTCATATAGATGTTAAAGAGCATAGGGGATATCGCCGACTGCTGGTGCACCCCACAGAAGAGTGTCCAAGGGGTCGACAAAACACACCCACCCACCTCTAGTCTCTGGGCACAGCCGTTGAGGAAGGAGTACAGCCAGCATAAGGCATGACCCCTGATCCCCAACTCGGTATCAAAGGCCGCTGACAGATCGAGAAGGACCAACAGGGTAGAGCAAACCCTGTCAGCCCCCCTCAATAGGTCATCTTGTAACGCGACCAGGGCTGTCTCGGTCCCATGCCGCGACCTGAACCCAGACTGGAATGGGTCCAGGACATGATCCTCCTCCAGGAACGACTGGAGCCTAACCCAGCAACCCGGTCAATCACCTTGCCCAAAAAGGGAACATTAGCTACCAGATGATACTTTGACAGATTGTCGGTAGCCAAGCCAGGTCTTTTAAGAATGGGCCGGATCATGATGTCCTTCAGGTGAGTGGGGGAAATCCTGTCCCTGAAGGAAGCAGACACGATCACAGAGGCCCAAACAGAAGGGCCAAGCTCCCCGCGAGGAGGGGCAGCAACTGCCAGGGAGAAAGTTAGTACTTTATGATCTGATCATTACACATGTTGGGAGCAAACATTCCCAACCCTCAGATTATAATCCACCAATGTGGAGGAAAACACCAGGTCCAGGGTATGCCCAGACCTATGGGTGGGGCCGATGACATGTTGGGACATGGATGGGGACATGGGTGGGGCCGATGACATGTTGGGACATGGATGCCATGGACTCCATGAAATCCAGAGCCACTCCAGACAGCCCAACCTCAGCATGCACGTTGAAGTCATCCACTACCAAAAGGCGAGGGGACTTCAACAATGCCGCTAAAATGAATTCAGAGAGCTCTGGGAGGGACGATGCTGGGTCGCAGGGAGCACGGTACACCAGCACAATGCCAAATCTCTCCCGCTGTCCCACCAATAGGTGCAGGCATTCCAACCCTGGACACACCAACATCGATTGTTGACCCTCAGAGTATTAGAAGACCACAATCATTAGCCTGGCTTGTCTTTCCTCACTTAAGTTCACAAGCTTTAATGAAAATATATAATATCTATGCTACCCAAGCCTGAATGCACTGAAAGCTTTTAATTCCACTTTACTGGAAGATCCCTCCAGCTGCCTGATTATTTTATGTTGCTCTCTTTTGAATGTCCTCTGATTTGTCAGTATTTTTATGGCATTTAATATGCTAATGAAGGAAAAGGGAGAAATGGGATGGATTATTGTGCATCAATGAACACAGATGTCTAATCACCAAAAACTGGATTTACCTATAACTCTGAATGACTCTACATATTTCTGGGCATCTGGATTGTTTAACAACTCTCAGTTCTTTTTTTCAAAATGCAAAAACATGTTCCTTTAAAGGTCTCTCGCTCTGACCTGAAGCACCAATTATGTAACGTAGTGTAGTAAATATATTATGAGATAGCAAACTCAGATGTTTTTCCTTATAGCAACTGTACATTACATCCAACATGCAAATATTCATGATGCCTGCCTATAGCAATTGCCACTGAAAAACTTTAAAGTGTTCAAGTGATACGTAATACTATGCTTAAAAGTGCAGTTACTTATCATGATTGCTTCCATCAGAGAATTCAGGAACAAATTTCCTCTCCCAAGAAAAACAGTGCCCCTGTCCCGAGTTTTTGTTTTTATTTTTGTGAGGGGTTTTTTGGCTTTGTTTTTTTCTCTCATTGCTTTTTTTATTTTTAGCTTCTTCTTGCCAGTCCTTATGCCTTTGTCTTTGGGGGTTGGCGGTGGCCTCCCTCACTCTCCCCTCATCCTTTTCTATCTGTTTCCCCAGAACCCTCCCCTAGGCCATGGCAGTTCATTCATGCTGCAGTTTGGCCAGTTACTGGGTTCCGTCATGGGCTGGGCAGCTTGTGGGGCCTCACTGTCGGTACCTGGAGGGGCTATGGAGGCTGCGGCTGTGGCAGCAAAGAGAGTCCAGTCCCTGGAGTGGCTGCGAGCCTTGATGACGTGGAGGCTAATAGCGGCATGGTGCAGCGGCATGGTGGTGGTTCCAGCGGCGTGGAAAGTGGTGGAGTCAAGGCGGAAACACTCTGATACCCAGTTGGTGGTAGTGAGAGGCGACAGTGGGGCCAAGAATGGGGGTAAAGGTGATGATGGTGTAGGTGGTGTCGGCACTCTTGCTGGAGTTGCAGCCCTGCTCTCGGTTGGAGCGACCACATGGTGCGACATGGAGGAGCTGTGTTTGCTGCTGAAGTGAACTGTGCCAGGGAGGAGCTTGCTGGTTTCTCCTTCTCACTCCCCTCGAGGACTAAGAGCCTTCCTACAATGTGGCCATTTGCAGCCGGGGGCACTCTTGAGGTGCCTGGAGTCGCCACGGGGCTCATAGGAATCATCATTTCTCAGCTGGGATGCTGCCTGGTTGTTAGCTGGCTGCAAGTGTGTTCTGAACTTCAAGCTGGTACTCAAGACTGGGGAGGAGACCCTTCCCCCTTTTAGATCATCATCTATTACCACTCTAGGCTTATGGAGGCTGGATGGCTGTTAGGACTGGCATGTTGTTGTTGTTGTTGTTGTTGTTGTTGTTGTTGTTGTTGTTGTTG
>JAHTLZ010000016.1:8643930-8654034 GCA_023846285.1 Phrynocephalus versicolor
CTGTCTGTCTGTCTGTCTGTCTGTCTGTCTGTCTGTCTGTCTGTCTGTCTGTCTGTCTGTCTTCATTATATTATTATTAGCTTTAGCATTAGCATTATTAGCATTTATAGGAGCACATGCAAAGATTCGTCCCGCTTGTGGCAGCAGCAGGAAGGGAGAGTTGTACAACCAACAGACTGTA
Organism: Phrynocephalus versicolor; assembly: GCA_023846285.1. Lineage (NCBI taxonomy): Eukaryota > Metazoa > Chordata > Lepidosauria > Squamata > Agamidae > Phrynocephalus > Phrynocephalus versicolor. The sequence continues at coordinate 8,644,112 of JAHTLZ010000016.1, forward strand.
CCAAATGCAAGATGAAGTTGTTAAAAGCTGGTTTGTTTTTTGTAGCTTGGAAAAGCTAATTTTTGGCCAATTGCTAAATAATCCAGCTATTATTCCAAATAAATCCTCCCCCTCCCACAGAAAAACACACAAAACCCAACTCTAAGCTATCTTCTCCGTCCTTAGTTATTACACACCAAATATCCCAGAAAGCAATGCAAATTTATTTATTTACATTACATTTCTAACATAAAAATCAGCCCCAATGGTTGTGCGAATCACCCAGAAGATACTTTCCTAATTTGGAAACGTATCTACCAGCCAATACCAATTCCAGTTATCCCCCTGGCACTGACAGAGTAGGGTAAAAATAAAGACGTTGGCTTGACAGGTAAGCTAATTGTGTGTTAGCCTCAAGCACATTCCTTCATCAGATACACTTTAGGGAGATTTTGATAAGGTCACTGGCTTAGCAGAGAATGCTTACAGGATTTACCGGTATGCTAAGTCTGCTCTTCAATCTTTGCAAAACTCCTACACACAATCCAAAGGCTACCTTACACAACAGGTATAATACCAGCAATAGGGATGGTGGACAGAGGATAAACCTAGCTGTGTGGTCTACGAATAGAATCAAAATCCATACTGCAGTAATACAGTAATCCCCTGCCTATCACGGGGGTTAGGGACCCGACCTGACCCGCGATAATGGTAAATCCACAATATGCAGATGCTGGGTCGAGTGGGGACTGGAGAGCCTATATGGGGCCTCCTATACTTACTTGAGGCCTGGAGCTGCCCCAAATGGGCCTACGATGGGCTTCCCGGGCTTGTCAGAGGCCCCAGAAGTGGTTTCCGGCGATCCAGAGATCACTTCCAGTTCGCCAGAAACCATTTCTGGGGCCTTCGACAAGTCCTGGAAACCCACCGGAGGCCCGTTTGGGACAGCGCCAGGCCTAGGTTAAGTGAAGGACACCTCAAACGGGCCCAAGCAGCTTGCCCCTGGGGGCCTTGCAATTCATATACTACGGTCCCGTGATATAACGGGGCGGCAGTATATGAACCGCAAAATGGTGGGGGGCGACTGTACAGTACTTTGATTTGCCCGCCGAAATATCATTTAAAAGATGGGCTTTCAAGTCCTTCAAAAGTCTGCATTAGGCATAGCTTTACAAAACCAGGGATTGGTAGAGGTTGGGAAAGTAAGCATAATGTTCAAAAGTCATCTCAGTCAGATGTTAAAGCGAGTGAAGTTTGTAGCTACCTAAATCCCAAAATGGAGACTGCATACTTGATGAATCAACTTGAGGTACAGTGTTATCAGGCCATATCTTGAAGGATGTAAATCAATTGCTTATCTCTGTATTTTCAGACAAAGGATTGCAGGTAATCAGCAAAATATCCACTGTCTTTTAATTAAAGCACCAGGCTGCTGTGCTGGCTTGAAGTAGAAGCACAAGGTAGTAACAAGGCAATCCTCATATCAGCAAAACTGGAAATTAAATTTAGGTGAAGATTAAATTTAGATACATCAACTCTGATCCTGTGACACCTTTCAGGCTAGGGAGAAATCATCCCCTTTTTATTCTCTTTCCTCTTTCATCAGTCTCATATGAATTCATCAATGATTTGCCAGTTCTATTGGGCATGTGCAAATATATTTAAAATAATTTATTTATTTATTTATTTATTTTTACAATTTATATGCCGCCCACTACCCAAAGGTCTCTGGGCGGCTTCCAAACAAGGAATTAAAACAGTTAAAATAATATGTTCACAATCCTTTTATCTACTTTATTTTCTTTTACTACCTTATTTAGAAGATATAAAAAAGGAATTTTTGGGGGTGGCAGTTTTATTTTAAAAAATAATCCACAGCCATATATTCCCACACAGGGGACTATATCAACTCATGCCCATCTTGATTTCAAAATGGAGGGGTGGGCGGGCTGACAAATAGGGCTGTTCCTCACAGGAAAACTAAAGTACAACCCACAGCTTCCCATCCAGTGTGATACATGAATAATATGACAGCACTGACATTGAACTGCAAGCAATGTCAGAACAGCCATAAAGTGGTTTAGGGAGTCAAAACTGTGTCATTGTCTTTAATTGTCTCAAAAAGGGCTGAAGTCCTTTAGTGACAAATCCATTAGGCCTAGCTTTGATCCAATAACAAAGGAATAGCCCCACCTGGAGGATACAAACAAAACCCATTTGAAGTAAGACGAGAAAAGTAAAATGAAATTCAGATTTGGGAATTAGAAATAATTATATGCTTTGCCAGTGAAAGATCTATAGCCTACTCCAGTCTTCAGAATTAAATTCGCAATTATTTCATAATTTTGTTGTAGTACTAGGATGTAAAGCAATGAAGTGCAAGGTGCTAGCTATATGAGTTAGCATTTATTCCCCCTTAAACAGACCTCACCAAAGGTCATGGGGAAACTGAAATTATCCCCAAAGAGTATCAACAAATAGATCTGATTAGTCTCTGTACAATCAAAACACAGCCAATAAGCCTGAGGAAGGGAAAGGAGACAACTGGATTCAACTCTGAGCCTGAACACTTGGGTTTCAGTGGTAGCCAAGGGTGCCTTTGCACTGCCGGAACAGCTGTATCAGTTTCCAAAGAGGTCTGATCTGGCCACAGTGACAAATGCCTTAATTACACCCAGGCTGGATTACTGTAATGTGTGCTACCTGGGCCTGACCTTGGAAAGTGCTTGGAAACTGCAGGGGGTCCAAAATAATACAGCTAGGTTGTTAATTGGGGCTGGTTACAGGGATCACATAACTCCTGTTACAGCAGCTCCACTGGCTACTCATTCATTTCCAGGCACAGTTCAAAGTGTACTGGTTCTAACCTATAAAGCCCTAAATAGCATGGATCCAAGCTATCTCAAAGATTATGCCTCCCTTCATGAGCCTCCCAGGTATTAAGATTATGAGGCCTTGTCAGTCCCACTACTTTAACAGGTTTATTTATTTATTTAGTTGTTTGTTTGTTTGTTTGTTTCTATACCACCATATTCCAAAGGAACTCTGGGTGGTTTACAACAATCACAATTACATAACTAAAAACAGATATAAAATACCACATCCAATAATGATAAACAAAACAAAAACAAAAAAACCCCACAAAAAACTCCAAAATTACAGTAATAGTAATACTCGGGCAAGAGGGCGGCACAAAAAAACCAACAACAACTAACTGTATTTCAGTTAATTTTACAAACTGCTGCCAGCAGATTTTTCTGAAATAATGTTTGTAGGAAAGTAAGCATTGCCTGAAGATGCATAACACAACCAAACCTGTTGACACCAAGAAGAACTGCATCTTGATGGGAAACCATGGGGAAAAGGCAAAATATTAATCCAAAAAGTAAATTTTGAAAGTGTTCCACAAGCGGCATGTGGTCCCTTTTCCTCATTGTTCAGATGCAGATTCCCAGGACCCTCAGAAAACCCATGCAATGCACAAATGAAAAATAATTTTGAAGAAAATGACTCAAAAATTCCCCTTATGTAGAGGCTTGGGGCATCTTCTTATGACTGAATAAGTCCCTCTGCTTTTAACCCCACCCCACCCCCCAATTTTATCATTTAGGGCTCAAGGGGGGGGGGTTAAGTTAAAAAAACAAAAACTAAACACTATTCATAGAAGAAAAAATAGTTGAAAAGGATATCATAGGAGTCATCCAGGTGAGTTTATCAATGCAGTGAGGAGTATGCAGACTTCTACAGTGGAGAAACTAAACAGAACGATGACCCAACATAGGAGGCACTGAAAACCCCTCTCTCAACAGAGGTGGGGGGGGGGAATCAGGCACAGTCTATGTGCCACTTATCAGGCTGCGATTTCAACAATACCCAGACAAATAAAAAATACTGTACTTCATGTCTTCACCACCAAGGCCATCTAACAACTCATAATTTATGGGTTTCAGCACCTTAGGCCATTGTTCACCTTAAGGCTTTTGAGACTGTTGTCTACCTAATGAGCCTATTCAGGCCACTGCTCATCTTATGAGCCTATTTCAGACCAGGGTGACAAGAGGTCAAGTGAACTATTAAATGGAGGACTCACAACTAGCTTTCTCCAGACTGACAAAGTTGTTTGGATAAGCAGTGAAACATTTCAGTCTCTCAAGAAAAAGAAGTCCAGCTGCCATGACTCAACTTCCAGATACCATAGGAGCAGGAGCAGGCCTTCAAGGTCCATGAATGAGTGTTTGTGGTCTTCAGACATCCAAAGACTGCTCACCATTGTATGATAGGCTTCTAAAACCATTCTTTTGTCCATCTGTTTAAGGATGTATAACTCAAATTATTTTGGAGTAACCTTGCCCCATTGTCCCATATTCTTGAGTCTCACAGTGAATGCTTCACCTTCTTGTATCTGAGAAAGATGCAACCAGGATGCTATACGTCTGGGAGGAAGATTTCCTTATTGACAGCTATGCTGGATCTGTCAACCATAGCTAGGAGTCAAGAGCTTTTATTTTTAAAGAAAGACTTAAGGTCGAAAACCACAAAAAGCAGTTAGCTACAAATAAAATTTCAGTTATTAACAAGTCACTCTTTGCTTGCTTATATCTCAGTTAGCTGCTCCATGGAACAAAGAATGTTGTCCCCCAGTGTGATCAACTCCACACTGACAACATGACATGAGAAACAACAATTGGTAACACTTTAAACATATTACTGTACATTCCTTTTCCAAACAGTGAAGCCATGCATAAAAAGTAACTTAGAAGTTACAGTCACATGGTTCGAAGCAAGTACTGAAGAAGTTTAAAGAAGTCACAAAGCAGGATTATGACTGAAAATTAAGATAAAAATTAATGACTACTAAAGATTTAAGTTATTTGATGTAAATAAGGAAGTCACTGGTTTAAAAAAATCTGTAGCCTAGGTCAGACATTTACCCACACAGATACTGTAATCAAGAAATCAGAAGACTTGAGACACTGAAAAACAGCAAAGAGCTTTCAGCATAATCATATGTTGCTGTATGCATTGCTAGAACATCCATACTGCTTCTTCCCTAATTCCTATGTATGGATGTTAGCGCTGGACAATAAAGAAAAATAAAAGAAAAATAATTGTCTTATATGAAATATTGTGTTGGATGACAGCTTTACACACAGAATGAGTTACTAAATGGCTTTGAGATAAAAACAAGCCTGAATTTTCATCAGAACCTAAAATAATTACACTGAGACTATTATACAGAGTTATACTATTATATTGTGAATGGCCTGGAAGACTAACTGGAAAAGATGTTTCAAAGAGCTGAAGGCAGGTGGAAAAGAAGAAGACCAAATATGTGATGGATTGACTTAATAAAGGTAGTCACAAGATTTTATTTTATTTTTTTACAATACTGAGCATTGCTGTTAATGACCGGATCTTTTGGATGGCATTCATTCACAGGACTGCCATTTGTTGGAAGCAATTTGACAGCATATAGTTACAGTACTTCCCTTGATCTGGGCACTATACGTATGTTGGTACAGCATGGGATTATAATAGTACTTCTGCAGTCATAACACACTGCTGACTCATGTTCAGCCTGTTGTCTCCTAAAACCCTGTCCACACATATTCTTTGCAGGCCATGTGTCATCCGTCTCAGATTTTGTGCATCTGCACGTCATTTTTAACTGCCTATATTTAGCACTTTACATTTTTATTGAAATTCATTTTGTTTTGTTTATATACCGTCTGATTAGTACTGTAGCATATGAACAAGCAAAACCAATCAGCTACCACATTCCTCATTCCCATAACAAAATAATGAGACCCAGTACTCCAGTCTGTTATGGTAACCTTGACTTTCTGAAACGTTAGTGATTCCTCCCAATTTTGTGTCATCTGAAAATTTGATTAACATTCTATCTATGCCTTTATCTGAATTATTTATTCATATTAAGCCACTGGGCTAAAGATAAAACATTTGGCTACTAGCTACCAATAACTTTATTTCCCATGGGTTTGTCTAACTCCCTTTCTAAACCACCCGAGTTGACAGCCATAACTGTATGTTGTAGTAACCTTGAGTTCTGCTTGAGAGTTAAAGAAAAAAAGAAATGTGACAGCAGCTTTGGGAACTCATTTAGCCTCAGTTCCTTCTAATTCAGAATCTGCATATGATCAGTGGTCAAATCAGGGTCTACTACACTGAAAGGACAGAAAACTAAGCAGGATCCAGTTGGCCATGTGATATTCTCCCCAAGCAAATATTCCTTGCAGAGCATCATCAGAACAAAGTGTTGAAACATCTTCAATTCCAAAGAAGAGTAGGAACAAGCAAACAAAACCGAAATGAGACCTCTTTCACAGAGGCTCCGGAAATCCCAGTCCAGCTCTTTAAGAGAAGGTAATTAACCTTCCCAAACGGTCTTCTCCCTGACGAAGCACTTCTGCAGCCAACAAACTTAACTGGGAGAAAGATGCTTGCTTATTATTTCTGGTGAAGTTTATTTCCATTTTCTTAAGGAGCAGTAAGTAAATAGTTGCTCACTTTGATGCCCATAGAGAGATGCTAGGAACAGCCTGCTTGCGAGCGAGCGTACGCTCTCACACAAAAGGGAAGCAGAGAGGGACAGAAGGTGTTTCCCTGAAACTAAACAGGAACCCACCAAGGACCCAACTTCTTGCTTAATCTCTTTTGCCTGTAATTGTTTCTTAATGATGATGCCCTCACTTGGCCTAAGCAAATTTGAGGACAGGGCTGGCCCAAGAGTTTCCTATCTTCCGACTACCATTCTGTTAAGCTGTGCAGCCAGTTACTAATTGCTCAGCATTGCACACTTTCACTGCATGCAACAAAGGAGAGCAACTGGTATATCCGGTGGTGGCAAAGGTATAAACGGGAGACAGAGTCTCGAGATGTATAAAAACATTGTCAAAGTAGACTTTATTCTAAGAAGCTCAGGTTCACCACATTTCGGCTATGGCCTTCTTCAGGAGAAAGCTTTTAGAATGATAGCTTCTAAGAGATACCCATCTCTCAGAGATGGCAAGAATATTCTCAAAATAAGTTGTTTTGTGGGAGAAAGTGAAAATTGCATCTGAGAGTAGAATCAGAAAATTAATATGTAATTAATTTGATGGAGCTATTATATTTCAGTTCTCATGCCTTAAGAATACAATGCGAGAGAATGCACAGTCTTACTAAATTGAGGGTTTCAAAGCTAAGGCAGAACAAATCGTTCTGATAGGCTTCAGAAAATATCTGGGCAATAAAAGAAAGAACAAATGCTTCTATTGCTTAATCAAGGACAATGAAAAATGAACTAGGTACCAGCCAAGCCACTGGCTCTTTCTGTGCCTGCTCCCTTTTAAAGGGACAGTGGTAGGTTTTAGGTGAATTAGCAGCGGAGGGCAGGGGGTGTTCAAGCCGCAGCTAGAAAAAAACACAGAGACCTATTGGAGATCTCTTGCAACCAAGGAGATACCTCTGTGAAGCCAATGTATAGGAAGGAAGGGGAAGAGGCTCCCTGCTGTGTTTGTAATGCAGTAACTAGTATTCAATACCCTCTTCTTTCTGATTCTGAAAGGTACTATCTGTCTGTCTTGAAGATTAGCCACTGATAGTTTTATTGCAATAAATTAGCAATCTTCACTACAGCTTGTGATAACAATATCCATAGGCTATATATTTATGTGCAGAGTTAGACTCTGAGAGGTAGAGAGGGGGATATACAGCACTCATTTTTCCACGGGCTGACATAAAGAAAAAAGCCAAGGCATATTTTCCCTTGGTTGTTGTTGTTGTTGTTGTTGTTACAGACATGACCGACTCTTTGTGACCCCACGTCCATGGAGTTGTTCTAGGCAGGAAGGCTGGAGTGACTTGCCAGTTCCTACTCCAGGCGCCTACAACACCTGGTATTCCCTGGTGGTTGCCCATCCAAGTATTAGCTAGGCCTGACCCAGCTTAGCTTCTGAGATCAGGCGAGATCAGATGTGCTTAGGGCATCTAGGTAGCAGGTTTTTCCTTAGCCATCTGCAATTGAAATTGTGGGATCAACACCCTCAAGGGATGGGATTTTCAGACTATAACTGCCATAATTCTCCATTCTGGGAGTTCTACTTGCCTTGTAGGTACTTTACAAACACTTCAATATGATACACCTGGGAGAAAGATCTAAATTAGAAGCCTTGGTAGATCAAGGTCCCGTTTCAGAAAGTTAGTTCCCAGCTAGCGCAAGGACAGGAACAGTCAATTCTTTTGGAGGCAACATCTATAGAGCCTTGTGTGTGTGTGTGTGTGTGTGTGTGTTGCGTCATTACAGTCGTGACCGACTCTTCGTGACCCCATGTCCATGGAGTTTTCTTGGCAGGAATACTGGAGTGGTTTGCCAGTTGCTACTCCAGGCGCCTACAGCACCTGGTATTCCCTGGTGGTCTCCCATCCAAGTACTAACCACGGCTGACCCTGCGTAGCTTCCGAAATCAGGCAAGATCGGATATACCTAGGGCATCTAGGCATCACATAGAGCCTCATAGGACTCCCCAAAAGCACCATGGCAGCCAAGGAAGGCCACAGAGCCTTGGAAATCAGTCCTCTTCGGTTAAGTGAAATGTTGGGGTCTGTGGTCTAGGACTTCCAGAATTCTCCCCTAGGAAAGCCTTGAAGCAAACCAGATTCAGAATCAAGATGCGGGGGAGGCACATGCCTACTCCCCACACCTTAGAGCAACCTAAGAAATATTCAGATAAGCAAATAGGTGTGTTTAGTTTTAATAAAGCAAAAGGTAGCAGGATAGCCACTAAGCGGTAATAAACAAAAACTTGATAAGTTTAAGCTTTCACATGGGGAGTGAACTATCAAGGTAAGAAGTTGTGTCCTTTCTGCCAAGATTCAGAAGCTACCAGTATTCTTCCGTGTATAAGACTATATTTTTTGTCTAAAATTGATAGACTGAAGATTGAGGATCATCGTATACATGAAAGTAAGCCAAGGACAGAACCGTATGGTTGCAAAACAGGAATTTTGGGTTGGAAAATGGGGGTTGTCTTATACATGGGGGTGTCTTATAGATGGGAAAATACGGTATATCGCAAGAGATAGGAAATAAGGATTAGCAACAGCTAAGGAAGCCCAGAAGTCATGGCAGATTTGGCTGGGAAATGGTCGCAAGAAAGCTAGAAGACATGTCTGCAGATTGTTGGTGATTGCGTTGTTTACACAGAACACTGAAGAGCAAGCCGAAACCCTCGCTACCAGTCCTGGGTTGGTTTGGGTGTTGCGTTATATATTCGAACTGAAACATAACCAAGTCTTCTTGCAGTGCAGTTATACCATGGCTAATTCAGCTTGGCAATTTTTTGTGCTGAATCACAACACCTAGGCTGCCAAGGAAGAAGAAAGGAAGTGAAATGAACTGAGCTTCTTTCTCATACATTAAGTGAAAAACCATCAGTCGGTCCCTGACAGAGGTTAATGAGGCTATAGAGACACGGGGCCAAGGGCAGAAGCTTTGCATAGGCTATTGGCAAGAGTTACCAAAGCACAAGCTGCCTGCAGCCCAGAGGAAATCCACCAATCAGCTCTTTGGTAGGTAAAAGATGTCAAGGTCATTATTTCTTCCAGTCAGTTTTGTTCAGGCAAAGGAAGATTCCAGCAAAGCAAGCTTTCCATCTGAGAAAGAGTCATAATGTTTTCAAGTACTGCAGCTACATCCTTTATAAATAGAGTCTGCTGCTCCCCCCCCCAACCCCATACTCACAAAATCACTTGGGTGAAACGTAGCAGTAGATAACGCTCAGGCTGTTTTGTTCTTCAGCATTTCAGATTATCAAAAAGACCCATTGACAGTTTAGACCAGTGATTCTCAACCTGTGGGTCCCCAGATGTTCCTGGACTGCAACTCCCATTAATAATAATAATAATAATAATAATAATAATAATAATAATAATAATAATAATAA
>JAHTLZ010000016.1:8658902-8671122 GCA_023846285.1 Phrynocephalus versicolor
AGTAGTAGTAGTAGTAGTAGTAGTAGTAGTAGTAGTAGTAGTAGTAGTAGTAGTAGTAGTAGTAGTAGTAGAAATAGGTCACATGGCCACTCACACTCCAGAGTAAGACATCTCTATGTGCATTTTGGCTGTAATTACATGAGAAGTAGGAAAAATTTAAGTAAGGGGCATTTTATCCTTTGTGTTTATGAACAGTTTGCAGCCAGGATATCTGAAAGGTTGTTCCTCTCATAAAAGCAAGTCCAGAATCTTCCATCTTCAGTCAAGGCCCTGTTGTGTGTGATACTACCTAGAGCAGTGGTTCTCAACCTTGGATCTCCCATTTGTTCTTGGACTAAAACTCCCAGAAGCCATCACCACTAGCTGTGCTGGCCAGTGCTTCTGGGAATTGTAGTCCAAGAACTTGTGGGGAACCAACATTTGGAACCGCTGACCCAGAGGGTCTACACTGGTAAGTATATAGAGTACAGCTTTCTTGACATTTCCGCTTGCATTTTGGAACTCTTTCCAGAAGAAGTCAGGCTGGCTGTATCCCAGTGGATGGTCAAAACTGTATTTTTGGCCTTTGGTTTTTAAAATTATAGTTTAAACTCATTTTCATTTGGGACAAATATATATTTTTTTATTGTATGGGGCCCAGAGGGGATGTTAATCAGCCCTTTCAGGATCTTCTTTATCCTTTTTTTTAAAATAAAACTTCCATTTTACAAAGAAATGAAACTATGGTTATTTACAGCTGCGAGGCTGAAAGGAGAAACACTGAAAATTAGTATCTAAAGAAGAATGTCTGACATACCATTTCTGACTTAGAATGAGGGGGGAAATGGAAGGCAACCACCTATTTCCTGTTCTCAAATATCTCTCTCAGTCTAAAGGAAAAGTTGAAGGTGGGTAGGAAGTTCACAAAATGGATTATAGAGCTCTGATGCCACTCCTACCTATGGATGTAGCAGTAGTAGTAGTAGAAGAAGAAGAAGCAGTAGCCCTACCACCATCACCACTAGACAGGGATATTCTAAGGAAAAACAAAGTATTGGGAGGGAAACAGAAGGATAACATGGGATTTGAGAATCTATTGTATGTGGTATGAATGAGCCTCAATGGGCACAATGATGGAAGGGTAGATCATAAAACTAGAATCTATTTTGAACAACTTAGAATTTCCTGATACCGGTATCAAATATATATGCTACACAAAAATAAATAAATAATAAATGAACCCTATTCGCTTTGGTATTACTTCTAGCACTTTCCTTTCTTAATTTTTCTATCCGTTGACGTACTGACTGAAATACACAGGAGAGTTGTTTGGATGCACTGCCTAGAACAACCACATCTGAAGTCAAAACATGATGACATCCAATTGCTGGTAGGAGAAGGAGAAGGGGGGGTGGAGGCAGATCATTCGTTGAAGGCTGGATCTTGTAAAAGCTTACTTTTTAAAGAAATCAGTCTTATTCTTCCTTCTCTTTTCCATCTTTCAAGAAGTTGTGCCTGAAAAGTCCCATCTGCTTTCATACTTTATTCCCACCTAAAGGCATGTTGTGAAGTTTTCTGTCATCCCTACAATTACAATATTTCCTAATTGCAGCACCTAACACGGAATGGCAACTTGAGTGGGGGACTAGAGCAGCCGCTGAGCTTTTAAGCAACACAGGCACCTGTTTTTAGTGCTAATTTATCTTTGTAATAAAATAGGAGTTATTAAAATATAAGGTAAAAAAGAACCATTAGGATGAACTGTTTTAGAAATTTTCCGTAAGGCACTGGTGTATCTCTAGCATATAGATGAGAAGCAATGACAACCCTAGGGCGTATTTCAAATGGCCCATCAGCTACGCAATATGTTTTTAACACCCCCGACTGTCAGTCGTACAAGTCCTGCTGAATTTGATGGAGGTCCCTGTCAGAAAAAACGTTTAGTACCACAGAACCAGTCTAGTGCCTCTAATTATGAAAACCTTTCATAATGGCTTTTTACCTGTACTAGGACAGCTTTCATGCTTGATGTTCTTCCAACATATTTTCTACAGTCTTGCATACACTAAGCTATGGAACATCAACTCTCAGCAATAATAATAATAATAACAGCTGCAGAAAATGGGACCACTGTTATTGGAATTCAATTAACTCCTATAATTTCAGCAAAAATATTGCAATTTATAGTGATGGTTCTGCAATTTATCCACTCCTTTGGTTGTGCAACTTTGATTGTGTAACAGTAGAGGATGTGTTGTGTCTTTACAGTCATGACTGACTCTACGTGACTCCATGTCCATGGAGATTTCTTGGCAGGAGTATTGGAGTGGTTTGCCAGTTCCTACTCCAAAAGTAGAGGATAGGAATAGTCAATATATTGCTTGTTGTTGTGTTTAATGTAACAAAAATAAAATGCAATTTGTAACCATATACAGTGGACCCTTGTATAACAAACAGCTTGTATAACATAAAATTTGTACAACATAAAAAATTCCGGAGATAGGGAAAATTTGCTTAACATAATTGCCTATGGGGGAAATCTGTACAACATAAAAATGGGATTACTCTGTTTTCAATGCATTCCTATGGGAATTTGTATAAAGGAAAAATTGCTTAACATAATTTCATTTGGAACGAATTAATTCCTTTATACAAGGTACCACTGTACACACTTGACTCAGCTGCCCCATGACTAGAAATGGTTTGAAAAATAAGAAAGTGTATAGAAAACAAATTAAAGATATAAATATGAAGAAAAATAAACCCCTAGCTTGCACTTTACTTTGAAAACGTTCCTAGCTGATGCAAGCGAGACATCCATTTCTCTCTCCTCCCGCTGTTTTGGAGCCTGCCTGAGACAGAATGTTCCAGACAATAACCCACAATCCAGCATGGGGGAGAGAGGGAGCCACCAGTGGCTCACTCATGATCCTGTAACCTGCTCCAGTGCTTGCATTGGAAGACACTGCTCGTTGATCAAGGCAAAATTTAGAAGAAATGTTTGCTTGTTCCGCAAAACGCTCTTAAACTAATGTACTCTTAAACCAAAGTATTACTGTAGAGTACTGCCCTTTCTTGTAGCTCTGCTGGTGCTGTTTCTGATATCAGCAACTGCTTGTCACAGTGTGTGAAATTTCTTGACATCGTTCCCAAAACCCCAGTAACTATGGGGACCAATGCAGTGTACTTCATCCACAAGTGAGGTATTTCAATTTCCAGTTCTCCATATTTTGTTCATTTTTCCAATTCTTTAGCTTCAACCCTGGTATTCCCTGGAACTGCAATGTCAATAGTCCATATATTTCTTCATTCTATTACTGTTCTGTCTGGTGTGTTATGTTCTAGGTGTCTATTAGCTTGGATCTGAAAATCTGACAAAATCTTGACTTTGTCGTTTTCTACCTGATGTTCCAGTAGGTTGTTGTTATTGATGATGATGATATCTATTTATTTATTTTTATACTTGTATACCATACTGATTTTCTCTAGTGAGAACTCTGGGCGCAAACATGGGGAGAACAAAACATCCTTAGCAATTGCCAAAGGCTTGACGATGATGATTCCACATTTCTCCCAATAAGAAGACCCAAGGCATCTCACAGTATTAAGAAGACACGATCATTACAGCCTTCTGCTCAGGCTCCCCAACAACTAGAAGTGAGAGGCATACAAAAAAACGACAGAGCAGGCAAACAAAACCAATGAGAAACCGTTAACACATGCTTTCCCTAAATAGAGGTCAGACTTATTTTGGTGACAGTCCATCTTCCTGGTATAGGAAAGCTGTGGTTCTCATTCCATGTAAACCAGGGATGGGAAGTATGACAGTATGATTCTTGTAGTGCTCTTTTTAGTTTTACTCTATGTTTTGATAGTAACAACTCATGGTAAGCTCCACAATATGGTCCTGGCCTTGTTGTAGTAGACCTAGTGAAGCTTCTCAGTGGCTAAAAGCCATTTTAAACATCACACACCGCTCCCCCAGCTCACAAAGGAGGTGCTTCCAGGCACTGCTGCATTCCCCATCCTAGATTTATATCTGAGTCAATAAGTTTCCCCAGTTGGGGGGTTAAATTAGGGGCCTCGACTTATACTCAGGTCGACTTATATTCGAGTATATATGGCAAAGTAACACTTTCAATAAAGTTAAAAGTCCACAAAACGAACAGATTTGCAGTACTAAACTCAATTTACAGTGACTCAGAACTGAGGATTCAAACCAGGGATATTAGTAGGAAATAATGTAGAAAGATTATTCTTGTAGCAAAACTAAAAGAAAACCCTGGATGTCTGGCAGAAGATTTTTTTATGACAGGTGAGAAGTAAATATAAGTGACAGAAGCAGAATCAGAAGTCAAAAAGGAATTTCAGCACTATTATGGAGAGAGAGCTATTACAATGACCAGTGCAAAGAAATAGAACAACAAAAGAAGATAAGTAAGTTATTTCCTCCAGAAGATACTAGAAATCAAAGGGAAATCTAAACCAAAGTTAGCATGCTGAAACACCAACTGAGGAACATATTATCTCACCAGGATAAAATAAAGAGATGGTGGACAGATTTATTTGAAAAGGATTCTGATTATGAAGAATCTGCAGTTTTAGAAAGTGAAGTGAAAACCACTCTGAAAGCAGTCAGAAGAAATAAATCATATGGAATGAATGGAATACCAATAGAACTGTTTCAAGCTACAGAAACTGAATCTGTCGAAATCCTAACAAAAGTATGTCAAAAGGAAAACAAAACAAAGATCTAAAATGGGAAAAGTTTAAGAAATGTTCTAATCCCTAAGAAAGGAAATACAGTACAAAGAAGTGCTGTAACTATAGGATCATTATACTAATTTCCCATGCAAGAAAGTGATGCCCTAGGGATTGCATCAAAACATTTATCCAATATGGAGTGAGAAATGCCAGATGCTCAAGATGGATTCCAAAAAGGAAGAAGCCTACCAGAGCACACCAAAGAATTTCAGAAGAGAATAAGTCTGCAAGTAAGACTGTGTGAGTTATGGAAATCAATTACTAATTCTAAAAGAATTTGGTATGCTGCAACATTTGATGTCCTAATGCATAACCTATACTCTGGACAAGAGGCTACTTCAAGGACAGAGTATGGAAAAACAGAATGATTTCCCCCAGTCAGAGGTGATAGACAAGGATGTATTTCATCTCCCTGTTTGTTCAGTCTGTCTGTCGAATATACAATATCATATAGAAAACTGGACTAAATTCAGATGGAGTGAAAATTGTTGGAAAAAATATTAATAACTTACGATATGTAGATTACCATATTGGCAGTAGAAAGCAGCAATGAAGTGAAATGACTCCTGATGAACGTAAAAAAAGTGCAAAAATACAACTCCTGTTGAACATTAAAAATAAAATAATCACTATAGAAGAACTTCACAAAATTACTGTTGACAATGAAGAAACCGAAATTGCTGGGCAAGAACTTTGTGGATACTCTGAACCATGAGAAAGACAAAAATGTGGTTCCTTGAGCAAGTAACGCCTGAACTATCTCTATAACCAAAAAGATAAAAACTGAGGCTCTTGTACTTTGGACAAATAACAAGAAGGCAAAACTTGCTGGAAAAGGCAGCAGTAAAGAAATGTTGAAGGCAGCAGAAAAGGAACAAGGCTGAAGTGCATTGACTCCATAAAACAGTGGTTCTGATTGTTAGAGCTCTAGATGTTCTTGAACTAAAATTTCCAGAAGCCTTTACCACTAGCTGTCCTGGTCAAGATTTCTGGGACTTGTAGTCCAAGAACTTCTGAGGACTGAAGTTTTGTAACCACTGCCATAAAAGAAACAATAGGTTTGAGTTTACAAGTGCTGAGAGGGCTGTTAAGGGCATTATGAAGTCATTGTTCTTGAAACAGTACAAATCAGAGGCAACTAGATAGCACACTAGAAACTTTGGAACAATTTTTCCATGTATAAGATTATACTTTTTACTAAAACTGTTAGACTAAATATTTAGGATCACAGAAATAAGCCAATGAGAGAACTACACAGTAGAGAAACTGTTATTTCAGGCTGGAAAATTGGGGGTCATCTTATACATGTGGGCAGTTGGGGGGTCATCTTATACATGTGGACATCTTATACATGTAGACAGAAAAATAAGGCATTTCCCCCTTTGCTATGTTTCTATTTTCAGTCTATATTAAAGCAAAAGCAAGCTGCTCTGCTTATATACGGCCCCATACCACTTCAAGTAGTCTCTGGGTGGTTTACAGTTTTTAATTACAGTACGCAGGCTACATATTGCCCCCACCCCCAGCAAGCTGGGTACTCATTTTACCGACCTCGGAAGGATGGAAGGCTGAGTCAATCATGAGCCGGCTACCTGGAATTGAACCCCAGGTCATGAGCACAGTTTTACCTGCAGTACAGGCATTTAACCACGGGGGCTCCTTATGTTTGAAATCACAATCAGTGCACACTCAGGGGCTACGGATGAGTTCAACATTCATACTGAGTAGGGTGCAGTTTACATTTCAATTCAAGGTCCCCCTTCTTTATTTTCTTTCTATGGTTCTGGCTCTTCCAATCCTTTTAAGGGACATAAATACAAGAAAACGGCTTCCCGTTGCGTCCCGGATTAGAATCAAGGTCCTGGTTTTAGTTTATAAAACCCTCCATGGCCTGGGACCAGACTACCTGGCAGAGCGGATCGCCCAGCGGTCAACTTCAGCCGGTCCAACGAGGATGTCGCGGGCGCACTCGCTGCGGGTGGCCACGCCCAGAGAGGACCGGAAAACCTCGACTCAGAACCGGGCCTTCTCTGTAGCGGGCCCGACTCTGTGGAACCATCTCCCCAGCGAAGTGCGCCTTGCACAGTCCCTGCCGGCCTTTCGGAGGGCCTTAAAGACCTTGCTCTTCCGCGAGGCCTTTGGTGACCTAGTTTAACCTTTCCCCCACCACCACCATCTGTCAGTTTAATTAGCTAATTTGCTGTTTGCACTTTGCCAGGGTTGCATATTTCTTTTAAATTGTTGTTCTTGTAGCATTTAGTTTGTGTGTTGTTGACTCGGCTGAATTGATTCAGCTACTGTGAACCGCCCAGAGTTCCTTCGGGAAGATGGGCGGTATAGAATAGGATAGGAATAGGAATAGGAATAGGAATCTTTATTGTCATTGCCCCCTTGCAGGAACAACGAAATTTTGTGGTTGCTATATTCAACTAATTTAAAACATTTCACACAGATTTAAAAACAGGTACAACACATAATAATATGACATATAAAATGACTAAAATATGACATATAAAATAAACTGACTTCAAAGTCCAGAATTTCCGTTTAAGGCCAATATTGCTCTAAAAAAGAAGCTATTTTTGAGATGGTTTGTTCTTGCCCTCAGTACTCTATATCTCCGTCCCAATGGCAGCAACTCGAAGAGGCGATGACCAGGATGTGATGGATCTCTTAATATATCTAATGCTTTACAGTGGTACCTGTTAGTATAAATTTGTTCTAGGGTGGGGAGTGAACAGCCCACAATACTCTCTGCAATTCTTATGAATCTGTGCAACACTGTCTTATCCTGGTGGGTACAATTTCCATAATAAATTATTATTCCCATAATAAATAAATAAATAAATAAATTATAACTAGGCTCTAGCAATAAGGTGATAGGGAGATCTAGCACTAATCGCATATATGTAAGATTTTTTTAAAAAAAAATGTAAAACAATTCAGAGGACAATCATGGGAGAGGAAAGAATATTCATTTATTTTATTTATTTTGAATATTTTTACCCCACCTTTCTCCTTGGAAAAGGACCCAAAGTGGCTTACAATAATGAGGGACAATATTCAGTCCAGAACATTTAAGACATATTCAAGTTAAGATCAGGGAATTTTAAGCATCTTAGAATATTAAAAGTTAACATTAGAGCTAGATCAACTCTCTTGCAACTCTCTTCCACCTCTATGATTCTATGAAAGAGCGCGCAAGAAGCAAAGAAAAATCCATTATGGGGGGTGAAAAACAACATGGAAAACATTAGTGTTCTTATGAAATCAGTCAATTTGGAGGGAGTTCCAAAGTGTGGTGTGTTCCCCCCAGTCCTCAACATCATCCCCGACAAAGCCCCACCTTGAGATACATCCCTTGTCTTTACAGGAACATATCACAACAGACCAATGGAAAGCCCATTTGAATCATTCCGACTTGAAAAAAATAGAAATCCCCCAAACAGGCGAGCAAAAGCTGCTTTGGAAGCAAAAACATATGGACTGATTCAAATAAGACTTTATGTCATGTGATCACTTTTAAAAATGTACAGTGGTACCTCAACTTACGAATTTAATCCGTTCCGAATGCATGCTCTTAAATCGAACTACTCTTAAGTCGGGCTACCTAGCTAAAAAATTGAAAAAATAAGTTAAAAAATCAAAAAATGAAAAAAAAATTGTAAGTCAAGCAGACCATATATAAAATTTGTAAGACAACAGTTAAAATGCCAAGTTTTCCGCTCTTAAGTCGAATTGCTCTTAAGTCGAGCTGCTCTTAAGTTGGGGTACCACTCTGTACTGTATTTAAAATTAACCTAGTTTATGAGCAGAGCAAAACCTGCCCATGTAGTCACTGCCTTACTTGGGAGTAAACCTCACTGAGGGGTATCTCGTGTGATATAGTGAATAGAAGAATGGACTAGGAGTGACAGAGTAATGGATTAGGAGTCAGGACTCAGGAGATCATGGGTTCAATCCCATGGCTCTGCCATGGAAACTCATTGGGAGAGCTGGAACTGGAGAAACCACTCAGGGTTGCTGTAAATCCATTTCTATTTTATGGCATTTTTGTTGTTAATCCTCACTGAATTCAGTACCATAAATTTTCTGTAGACACAATTAGACTGTAGGGTGAATTGGTTGTTTTTTAAGGAGCCACACAACACTTTTGAGCCTTCTGTATTTCAGTCAAGTCAAGGGCTCCTGGAGTTCAATCCAGATTTCAAAACGCAAAGCCATCTTGTCTCAGATCATCTTTTATGGGTTAATGAGATGTCCAACAGGTTTTAAATCCATTATACATGAAATCAAGTCCAAATGAATATTTAAGGAGGGGGGGACCATTTAATGTCACCATCTCAGGACTGTCAGGAGGAACCTGTTTCCAAGGAGATCATTGGAGTTCTAGCTACCACCTGAAGCGAATTAAAAAAAAATACTTCTGTAAACAAACACCAGGAACACTTATTTACAAGAAGGGAAATGGCAGGCGGCCTCCTGTGTGGCTTTGCGCGCGGGAGGAGCGGGGGCGCTATTTGATCTTGGGGGGGGGGAATGAATGACCGGTCTGCCGGCAAAAAGGAGGCGGGGACTCGGTCACACGAGTACCGCACGACTGCGGTACCCAAAAGGACAGAAGGATCAAGGGGCCTCATTTGGTTTCTCTGAGCAGGAATGGGTGGACAATAGCCCGACCGGTGCCTAACGGATCCAGACGGAGCGATCCTGACGGGAGCGGAGCCCTTAGAGGGGGCAGCTGGAGGCGATTACGCAAAGTGAGTGGCACGGCGGCGGCGTTACATAAGGAGGAAAGGGCGCAAGAGACGTCTCCGTGTTCTTCCCCTAATTGAGCGGAAGGCACGTATCATCATCGCCCGGGGACGCGGGTCGAGTCCGTTCCAAGCCGGCTTTTTTTTGTTTTTAAGAATTGCCCCCATTATTCCCTCCCTGTTCGTTACTCTGCGCGTTCCAAATCGCGCACCTTCTTCGATCCTCTCTCCGCGGTCACGAGTCCAAAGGAGCCTTCTCCCTCCTTCCCTCCCTTCCCTCCGCGTAGCCGCCACCGACAGGGCCAGCGCGCCTTCCACACTTACCGGGCGTCCCTGGGCGAAGTCTTGACCCCCCCTGCTCTTCTCCCGGAGTGCGGCCTCCCCCGCAAAGGATGCTGGGGCTTGTAGTTTTTTTCTTACTTAAGATCTGCCGAGGGGTCTGTGGGGTGGGGCACGTGTTCTAAACAAGTACAACCCGGCGTTGTGCGCAAATTTCACGGAAAGAACAGAGAGGAGGCCGCGCTTTTCACAAAATGCACTGTGATGCTACCTCTGAATCTTTCGGCTTTTTAAGACGTACACGCCTCAACAAATGAGCAGGTCTTGTGACACTTTAAGTGTTATGTTGTGAAAGTGCGTGGAAAGAACAGGATCGACGACTATTACATTCGTTCTGTGCTAGGCGGGCAAGGAATCCTGCTGGCCCTTTAGTCTGCTCTTCGTTTCGGAAGAAGGTTGATATTGTGCTAAACACTCGTCTTCCCTTTCTAAATGCCCAGGAATCCTTAAATACAGAAACAGAAGCGAACTAGATGGCTAATCTGTGGAATGCCCATAAACAGGGCATGATGAAAGAGCAAACTGCACACGTATTCCCCAGCAGCTGGTGCTCAGACAACAGGGCTCAGTCGGAGCAGGCCGGAGTAAGCTAAATAGGGTAACTTAAGGTCATGGAGAGATCTGTATGCCCTTGATGCAATCCTTGTATCCTTATTTGGCCAACCTTCTTTCAAGAAAAAATAATCCCAATCCCTGGTCCTCCAGAAAGCTTTTACTTTTTCTAAATAGTATAGCTGATATACTATGCTATACTATAGCATATCTGAAAATACTTTAAAAAACAAACACGTGTGCTTTCTTCCTCTGTCCCTCCAAGAAGTGTATAATTTCATAACACTATGAAGTGGTTAACCTGTATTTTAAAGCTATTTAACTTTGTAGGGAAATTGAAAGTGGATGGGAGATTTAAAATCTCACCCTCCACATTCTATGATTTGATCTCAGGGATTGCACATACTGGAAATGAACCAAAATGGTGTGATCCTCTCATCACCCAAAGCAACCAGAATCCCCTCACAGTGACCTAGACAGGTGCAAGTAAGTACATCCTGAAGACGGACTAGCTTGCATTAGCAATCTGGTTGCCAGCAACGAGCAATTTAGCCCATCTCTGCAGTGGACCACACAACTGGCCATCTGATCACACCTTATGCTCCTTTGGTTATTACAGATGACCTACATGAATCTGGGCTAGGAGCCCTATCCCTGAATTGTTTAATCCACATAAAGCCAATAGAATAGCGATGGTCCTTCTAAACAGCTTTACTTACCAACTCACCAGTCCCCATTAAACTATGAACAAATTATGGTTGGTTTGTGGGCTGAATTTAAGAGTGTTGTTGAAGGCCTATCCCTATTGTATCTATCTGTTCCTAGCAAGCTTTATTCAACAACAAAAGTATAGAGAACACTAGACTTGAATAGTGGTGACTCACAATATACTAGTGATCTCTGCAGAAAATGACAGTATAAGTAAAGCAATTGTTTAGAGGACAAATGACAATTCTGCACTCTCTAGTGTATACAGCAGGAAAATCATGCATACTTTCCCCCAGAACTCTTTTTCTACAGAATACAACTGTTTCCTACAAAAAGAGGCAGGAATAGGCATAATAGAATAAATGACTACAATTCCTCCAAAGTGCCTACTGATGGTCAGAGGAGTGTATGATCAGCTTCTACTATGTGCAGTGCTGCTCTGGCATGACACTGTAAAACGGGAGCCATAGATACACTGCAATGATGCCTCCCATCTTTGTGGCTCTTACTTGGCTTTATAAAAGTAAGCACGTTAAAATTCTTGTTTCTAATTCTTGACAAAAGGATAGGCAAGATCAGGTTTAGCCATTACCCTTTGAGTTGGTCCCATATCAAGAAGTAGTTGACATTTATCCCCATAGAGAAATGTAAATGGATTGCTTTGGAGATCCAGTGCTAGGATAACACTGATAGGAAAATCTACCTGCACTAAACATTTTCTGTCATTGGAGGCCTTACTAGAATGAGCCAGTATTTTCTTCTTTTCCTGAAAATAATTCCAGATACGGACATGCTGGAATAAAACAACGTCTGAGTTCTTTCCCTTGTAGCAATGGCAGTGAACTGCAGCCAACATTGCCTCCCCATCAAGGCTGCATGGCAGCAGATGGAATTGGTGTCCATTTAGTTCCAGTTTTGGCTGGAATCCTGCCCCCACACGTGTGCATAGAGCAGGCATGCCCAAACTTCAGCCCTCCTGATGTTTTGGGCCACAACTCCCAGAATTCCAAGCCTATATTTCCAATGGCAAAGGACTGTGAGAGTTGTGGTCCAAAACATCTGGCGGGTCGAAGTTTGGACATGCTTGGCATAGAGTGATGCTGCCTTGCTGTAACCCAGTGGTG
>JAHTLZ010000016.1:8671162-8739895 GCA_023846285.1 Phrynocephalus versicolor
TCGGCCCTCCAGATGTTTTGGACCACAACTCCCACAGTCCTTTGTCATTGGCAATCTAGGCTTGGAATTCTGGGAGTTGTGATCCAAAGCATCTGGAGGGCCGAAGTTTGGACACCCCTGCTGTAACCATTCCCTTATGACCTTTGAACTTTGTCCATGAAGTTTCAAGAGCCGTTTGGTAGTGGAGAGAGGGACGGCCATATTCTCTGAATTTGTTAGGATCCTATTATATAATGAATCTGTGAGGTGAGGAGAACTTGAACCCAGATCTCAAAGATGCAGCCCTTGGCTCAAGAGCCCCCTTTAGGCCATTACTTCACGAGCCGCTCGCTTCGCAGCAAGCCGTCATTTCTGTGCGAACCGATCGCTTCAGTCCGCACGCTCCTCCTTTTTGGCTGCGACGTCACCCCGACCACGCCCCCTTTACCGTGCTCCAACCGGGGTGAGTGATTCCCCTGCCATGGGCCAGGAATCTTTTCGCTTCGCATCTCGCTTCGCTCCCAACGTCACGTGTGGTCTCGGTTTTTGGCTTTTATTTCAAGTTTTTTTAAAAAATATTCAAACAGGGATATCGATGCATCGCTATATCGTTTCATCGCTTTGCGCTGTTACTTCCTCGCTCGAGTAGTGGCGGCGGCGGCGGCGGCGGCGGCGGGAGCAGGAGGAGCCGCTGCCGCCTCGCCCGGCCAGAGCAGGGCACCCGGGGCAGGCAGCGTGCAAGCGGCGGAGGGCGGGCGGCTGTGCCATGCGGGGCTCCCCCCGAGTAGCGGCAGCGGCGGCGGGGGGGCTGCCAATGATGCCAGGAAACAATGGACAAAACAATATAAATTAGGAGCAGAAAACACAGGATCGTACAGTAACCATGCTCTGTCGTGAATGACAGCCAAGCATTGATGCATCGATACGCCGAGTAATTTTTTTTTAAAAAAATAAAAGGAGAGTGGAACCGGACGTTGCAAATCAGCTTTCTAATGCGAAGGGAGCACGTGAGGTAGTAATCGATTCGGTCCCAAAAATGCCCCGCGTGAGTACAGAGAAACGGGGGTGGGAGCGAAGGGAGACCACGTGACCACCACGTGACCGCCTCCGAATTCAAATCGAAGGCAAGGTCGATTCGAAGCGAGGCACCTCGTGAAGTAACGGCCTTAGTTAAAGCTCCATTTCACACCATGTTTCCATCTCACACAGCACCAAAACTCTCCATTAGTTCTTCCCATAAGCTAAATCCAATTGAAGCTTCCTTTCAGATATCAAGATTGTCAATAAACTGGAATGTTTCCCACATTTCTATACTATTGCCATTGATAATCAAGGATAAATGTGTTCATTAGGAACAATAGAAGTGTTGATGACAAGAGAAAACATTTGCAGGTGTGAAGGGTAAAGCTTCCTGTACAGCTGGCTTCTAACTCAGGGCTCCCTGCCACCAGAAAGAGGGATAATGAGGAACATCACCATTTACAGGAAGATGGAGCTGATTTCTTTTCTAAAGCTGCAGTAGAATAATTATGGTGATGACACACAGATTTTGAAAAATGTTTAAATATATTTTCTAGGAGAAAGAATCAAGAGAACAGAATCTTACTGAGTCATAATACTGTGAATGGAAACACAACCATTCTAGTGCACTAATGTCTTCTTTGCATTTCCCTTACTTGGTAGCAATATGAACTTTCTGGGGCAGCTTCCGGACAACAAGAGAATATCGGAGACTTATGCAGATTTTGCAACATTAATTTATTGTAAGTGTAAACGTGGAAAGAGTTGTTGCTACCTAGATAGCAAAGACACACACACACACACACACACACACACACACACGGCATGCTGAATCCGCAGTAAATCTTGCCAGACAGGGACTTAATAATTTTTAAATTCTGTTTTCTATAGCTATGCAGAAATGGAATAAATTGGAAAGCAGGTGGCTGAGCTTACTGAATACCTAAGGGACTACTGTATCAGATTTATGGTAAGTTTTCAGAACTGATCGTTGCGATTAAAGCCATTAGGAAGGAATGCCAAGAGGTTAAAAAAGACCTGGAAGAGCTCAGGAAGATTTTGGTCAACTGGTCAAAAATAGAGCAAATTGAAACCCTTGCAAAACAAAATGAAGGAAAAAACATGTACAACAGCAGAAGATGGATGCAATTCAGACGAAAATGATCTATCCAGATGCTCCAATGTTAAAATTGTGAACTTTAAGCTACAGAAGAGAGATGACCTTAAACAAGAGGTGATGACTTGGATCAACAATATAATGAATTCACAGCATGTGTCTGTAGAAGACACAAATAGAATTCACTTCATGGGGAATCCAAGAAATAAGTTCCCAAGACCAATAATAAATACAGTATTGCCACGACAGTGTTCCCCCACCCTTTTGCAGTTCATATATTGTGGGACCGCAGTACAATATATGAAAGGCAACCCCCCCCCGGTAAGCTGGATGGGCCTGTTTCAGGCCTCCTGTACTTACTCCAGGCCTGGCGCTGCCCCAAATGGGCTTCCAATGGCCTTTCTGGGCTTGTCGGAGTCCCCAAAAGTGCTTTCCGGCGAACCAGATGTGACTTCTGGATCACTGACAACCACTTCTGAGGCCTCCGATGGCCTTCCCTGGCCTGTTGGGGGCCCCAGAAGTGTTTTCCAGTGAACTGGAAGTGACTTCCGGAAAACAGGCCCGGGAAGGCCATTGGAGGCCTGTTTGGGGTAGCGCCAGGCCTCAAGTAAATGTAGGGGCCCTCAGACAGGTTGGCAACAACTTGGAGGATGGAGGTTTTGGAACTGATAATTAGAATGATGAAAAAATGACGGAGGGCCAGCCTGGGTCATCCACTTGCCAGAGCAGTGAAACGACTAAAGATTGATGAGCTTCTGACAGCTAGCTGCCCAGTGAGTAACATGCCCATTTCATCTTTTATAGCTTTAAGTAATAAGTTTGCTGCACTGGAAAATGAGCTACTCTCTCCTTTTGACATACCCTCTCCAAATCAAGATAATGGGGACATCTCAGCTGTGTCTGCTATCTTCTCGCCAAAGGACAAATTAAATTCTACATAGAATCTCCTACCTAAATACTTAGTGGATCAATGCCTCTTTAACAGCACACTGTGATTTCAATTTTTGATCATTTACAAATGGTATACAACAAGATGAGACCAACTCTTGGGACCAAGATGTACAACTCTCCCGATTCTTTATTATGATCTTTGTTTTTCCTGGTCCTAGAATTTGTCTGCGAAGATTCTGTCATCCAGCTGAGTTCATCTGGAAGCTGAGTCATGGCAACTGGACTTCTTTTTTCTTGAGCTATAAAATAGAGGACTCACAACTAGCTTTCTTCAGACTGATGAAGCTGTTTGGATGAGCAGCGAAACGTTTCAATCTCTCAAGAAAAAGAAGGCCAGTTGCCATGACTCAACTTCCAGATGGTTCTAGAATTAGATATGCACAGGAAAACATTCCTGAGAATGTGCTTTCTAGATGTGCTTCTCTTTTGAACATGTTTTCCAAGTAATCCCTGTTTTGCCACTTGAGAGAGCACCCCTTCTGCAAAAAGAATCCTCAAAAGATGTGCTTTAGCCCACTGTCTCACACTTCAGATACTCATCCGCTTTGGCTGGCTTCTGTACTTGTGCCTTATGTGTTACTGTCCCCTCAATTCAGCAGGAGCTGGGAAGGTACTCTGCTTGTTTCTGAATCAGATATCAACATTTCTTCCGATAATCTTATGCAAGTTTTTGAACATACACCTCATCCCATATAATGTCCCTACAATTGAGAATATCTGCTTCTACCAGTATGCTCTGCTGGTGTTACTCTATTTACCCATATTGGAAAAGCCACCCTGTCCTACCAAAGGCTTCAGTCGTGTGTTCTGAGTAAACACAGGAAGTGTCAGGACACACATATTCATTCTATGAAAGAGTTGTGTGTGTGTGTACAATGTTTGTTTCTTTGTTTTGTCATGATTTATTAGCAGCTCCAGGGACTGTTGGTGTCAAACTATTCATGGCCTAAGTTTTATGTTTTCAAAAGTGGCTGGCAAATTTAAAGACACGTAAACAAAATAAAATCTGGCAAAATACAGTAGTTGTTTGAAATCTAATCAATCACTGGAAACAGTAATTATCATGTAGAACAGGTCTCCATACAGCTTGGACTATATTGCCTTATGATCCAGAAATGTCACGACTGAAAAGTAAAGCTCTCTCTGGGTTGTTTGGTTTAATTATTAAATGAAATACACACTGTTTAATAGGCAAATGTATTCTTTACTCACTTGGCAACTCCAGTTTTAAACAACCTTGAGGACTTAACAGATGTGAAGTGATATTAACCTGTAACATCATGAGAGAAGAGCTGGTGAAACTGGTGTCTTTGCCTGAAAGAACACAAGGGATAGGTATCTACAGTATTGATAATTATGGCATGATAGTACATTTGCTATTTTGTAGTGTGTTATTTATTTTATTTTTGGATTTATAAACCGCCAAGCTTAATTCAAAGAACAACTCCAGGTGGTGTACAAGGTAAATTAAAATACAATTTTTCATACATCAGGTAAACATCATAAACATATAGAACAAACAAATCATAATAGGGGGTCAGGTTGGTGGCAGGTAACATGCAGTACTGCCAGAAGCCTCACGTTAAAGCCAAGTCTTTAAAAAGACCTCTTAAACATTGCCACAGATGGAGCTAAACGGATGTCAACTGTCACTGAAAAAGCCCTGTTTCTCTTAATAATTTTTCGGGCTTCTCTAGGGGAAGTGCCAACACTAAAGAAGATCTAGTTGGATGGGCATTTATTACTCTGAAAGACAGACGTTCTATCATATATTCAGGTCCCAAACCATGGAGGGTTTTATAAGTTAAATCCATCACCTTGGTTGATGTAATCTGTGGAGAGGATGGGGATGATTTGGTTATGTTTGCTTGCATCAACCACCAATTTAGCCACCACACTCTGCACCTGCTGCAGTCTACAGAGCAGATTAAAGGGAAATCACCAAGGTATGCACTACTGATCTCAGGGAGGTCTCATCACGAAAGGGGTGAATCTGGGCAATGAGCCAAAGCTGATAGTAGGTTGATTTGGACACGGCTGCTATCTGGGAATCCCAGGAGAGAACTAGGTCCACGACTACACCCAGATTCCTCACTCTCTCTGCCAGCTGGAGGAAGATCCCATCCAGACTGGAGAGAGGGCCACCATCAATTGTTCTGCTTATATACCGCCCCATAGCACTTCAAGCATTCTCTGGGTGGTTTACAGTTTAATTATGCAGGCTACACAGTGCCCCTCCAGCAGGGTGGGTACTCATTTTACCGACCTAGGAAGCATAGAAGGCCGAGTCAACCATAAAACAACTACCTGGGATTGAACCACAGGTTGTGAGCAGTTTTAGCTGCAGTACAGGCATTGAACCACTGCACACGAGGCACTCTCTTTCTCCGAGGTACCCTCTAAGAACAGAACCTTGGTCTTATCAGAGTTCAGCCTAAGTCTATTCATCCTGGTACATTCCATAAACATGGTCCGGCAGCATTCCAGCATCCAGACAATCTCCACTGCAGAGGTGGTAAAGGAGAGAGATAGCTGCATGTCATCAGCATACTTATGGCAGTAGACCCCCAAATCTCCAGATGACCTCCCCCAGCAGCTTCAAGTAGATATTAAATAGCATGGAGGAGATAACCGAACCCTGGGGCACCCCACAATTGAGACTCCAGGGAAATGACATCTCATCCCCCCGCTGCACTCTCAGAACACAGCCTTCCAAGAAAGACCAGAACCAGCCCAAGTCTGAACCTTTGATTCTCACCTCAGAGAGCCTGCTCAGGAGGATATCATGGTTGACGGTATCAAAAGCCATTGAGATATCAAGGAGGACCAACAGGGAAGAGCATCTCCTGTCAGCCTGTCTCAAAAGGGCGACCAAGACTTTCTCAGTTCCATGATGCAGCCTGTATCCGGACTGGAAGGGATCAAGGATATTTCCATCTTCCAGGAACACTTGGAGCTGTTTGGCAGCTATTCATTCAGTTACCTGAGTAGCCACAGGTTTACAACCACCAGGGCCCTAGAAACATCTTCAGTTGTGACCAGCTCAAAGTGAACCAACTGAGGAGACCGAGGGGGTACAGTACATGGGATGGCTGGATTAAGACCATCGTAACTGGAGTCCAGATCAGATTGGATGACCTCTATTTTAGATCTGAAATGGGTTGCAAACAACTCATTAGTGAAATCACTGGGAGGAGGCCTATGTTGACCAGGTTTGGTAAGGTCACGAACCACGCTGAATAATTCCACTTGTTGCTTCATAGCCTCACCAAATCTTTTAATGTAATAAGATATTTTGGCTAATCTTACGGCCTTAACATATCTCCTGGTCAGCATTATATCCAATTGATCTTTCCTCCATCTGCACTGAAGCCTTCTCTTGCTTCATCACCTTCAACTCAGCCATATACCATGGTGAGGAACAGACTGCATAGACTGCATTGGAGAAGTCATTTAGGAGCAATCAAGTCAACTGCCCGGGTGGCCTCCTGAAACCACCTTTCCACCTGGACTTTGACTGGATCGTCAGCCAGATCATCCAAAAATCCCCCAAAGGCCTCTAGAAACCACTCAAGATCAGGAAGTCTCTGGGGGAGGGCCAGGATGGCAGGCCCATTCTCCCTGGAGGGGGTGGGCACAATTGACAGTAATAAAGTCAGCAGGTAGTGATCTGACCATGACACAGGCTGGGACTTCATATATGCTACGCTCAGATTAGAAGCCATGGATGAGGAGGAAGAAACCAAGTCAAGGGGTGGGAATGATGATATGTTGGGATATGTTCATGGATGCCATATCTATGGGCTTCATGAACTCCAGAGCCAACCCTGACACTCCAGTTCATGCATGCATACTGAAATCCCCAACCACAAGTAGTCTAGGAGATCTCAACAGTGCCACAGAGATGAACTCTGAGTGCTCTGTTAGGGACACTGCTGGGCCATGAGGAGCGTGGTACACCAATACTATCCCAAACCTATCCTTAATTCCCACCGATAGATGCAGGCACTCAAACCCTGTACTTATCAATGACACAGTCCTGCTGGCATAAAATGACTCCCTATAAACAATGGCAACCCCACCCCACTGCTCAGCCCTGCCCAGGTGCTGTATGGTATACCAAGGGGGCATAGCTGGGTGAGGGAAGCCCCCCTCCCCCCCAAGTCTCCATAGTACAAGCCAGGTTGGTTACTTCATCCATGATTAAATCGTGGATAATAGGTGATTTATTATGAACCAACCTGGTATTAATGAGCAACAATGTACTATTTATTTATTTATTTATTTATTTATTTATTTATTTATTTATTTATTTCTATACCACCCATCTTCCTGAAAGAACTCTAGGCGGTAAACAACAACAAAAACAGAACAAATAACAAACTCATAATACAACTAGTGACAGATAACAGATAAAACTACTCAATTTAAAAAACTCAGCAAGATGGCAGGACAAAATGCTAAAACACCCAAAGGTTGCCAAATGCCTCTCTAAAAAGCAGGGTCTTAAGCACGTTTTAAAAGGTGGGCAGAGACTGTGCTAGGCACAACTCACTTGGCAGATGGTTCCAAAGTGAGGGGCCAGCCACAGAGTAGGCTTAGTTTCAGGTTACCAATTTCCTAGCCTCCCTGGGCGTGGCCACCTGAACTGAGAGCATCTGCGACATGAAAGATCGAAGGATTGGAGGGGCTGGCCACCTGAAATATGATGGTGAACTGGGATATCAGAGTGAGGTATGTGTGTGTTGCGTCGTTACAGTCGTGACCAACTCTTCATGACCCCATGTCCATGGAGTATTCTTGGCAGGAATACTGGAGTGGCTTACCAGTTCCTACTCCAGGTGCCTACAGCACCTAGTATTCCCTGGTGGTCTCTCATCCAAGTACTAACCAGAGCAGACCCTGCTTAGCTTCCGAAATTAGGTGAGATAGGATGTGTTTAGGGCATCTGGAGTGAGGGACAGGCATCAATTGCCTGATCCCAGTTCTCCTTACCTGACTGGTCACACTGTTTCTAGCATAAATTCTTCTGCCCGACACAATAGAGATCATTTTGCCCTCCATCTGTGAGGAGGCTTAAACAAACAACCATACAAAGAAAGGCTGAGCGTACAATACAATACAACCCTAACCCTAACCCACAGAGCAGAGAGCATCCCCACCTCCACAGAAGCCAAGAAGAAAGAAGACAGGCACCTGAAGACAGCATTTAAGGCCTGTGGATATCCAAAGTGGGCCTTCAATAAAGCAGTGTGCCAACCCAGAAGAACAAGGGATCAGCTTGAGACCCAGACCCGACGGAAGAACCTGGTTATTCCCTACATAGCTGGAGTGTCAGAGAAGTTTAAAAGGATTTTTTGGCAAACATCACATCCCTGTTTATTTCAAACCCACAAACACACTAAGGCAGAGACTTGTCCACACAAAGGACTCAATACCAAAACAAAAAAGGAGCAATACAGTATATGTGGTCCAGTGCAGTGAGGAGTGTGCCGACCTCTACATTGGAGAAACTAAACAGCCATCAAGCAGAAGGATGACCCAACATAGGAGGGGGTAACAGCTCAGGACCAGAATCAGCAGTACACCTCTGCTTGAAGGACAAAGGATACTCATTCAAAGATGAGGATGTATGCATATTAGACAGAGAAGATAGGTGGTTTGAGAGAGGAGTCAGGGAAGCTATTCCTGTGAGCATTGAAACCCCCTCTCTCAACAGAGGCGGGGGGCTCAGGCACAGTCTCTCTGCTACTTATCATGGTGTGCTTTCAACAGTACCCAGACAAATCAAAAAGCCTTCACCACCAAGGCCATAACTAACAACCCATATTTTATAGGTTTCAGCATCTTAAGGCTATGGATACTATTGTCTACCTAATGAGCCTATTCAGGCCATTGCTCATCTTATGAGCCTATTTCAGACCAGGGTGACAAGAGGTCAAAGCTGACTATAGATGGAGGACTCACACTAGCTGTATTCAGACTGATGAAGCTGTTTGGATAAGCACTGAAACGTTTCTTTATCTCAAGAAAATGAAATCTAGTTGCCATGACTCAACTTGTCGCATATGACACTTGACATTGTACGCCATTTTAGTCAGGCACTGTTGATCCTCAAAGTGACCTCGTAATTCAGACTCCTGTTGGCTGTGATCATGGAACCAAGGTATTTGAACTCCTCAGTTCTTGGTAAGTCAGTGCTATCATTTTGGATCATACCACATTCATTTGGGTCGGTTGTCAGATACTCTGTCTTCCTCACATTCAGGTGCAGGCCAAACCTTATCAGTCGGTTACTCCATACTTGGGCTTGGCACTCAAGATTTGCCTTACTCTCTGATGCAATAATGACATCATCAGCGTAAAGCAGTGTCCAGGGTACTGGATTCTGCAGCTCTTGAGTGACTGCATTGATAACCAGAGTGAACAGAAGTGGGTCAAGTGCTTTTGATGTATCAGCAGTGGCCAGCAGTTGACTCTTTGGCGACACATAAAAGAGTTTGACCCATCTGTCAAGTTCCCTTGGAATGGGGAGAGTACCGATCATGGAAGCGGGGAGAGTTCCGATCCTGGAAACCCATGTCCTGGAATATTCCTTTGTATGTTGCCACTACAACACACCCACCCACCCAAATTTGTCTGTTGCAATTTTTGTCCCATTCTTCTTTTTGTATTTCCTCCACATTTACCGAGTGGTGTCTTAATTCCTTCTTATACCAATGGACAATGTGTTGATTCCTCCTTATGCCAATGGTTTTCTGGCCAGGATGTAGTGGGATGAGTGGGGGGGGAGTATAAGGTAGATCAATGAAATCCAGAAATTATCCTTTCAATTTCATAGGACTTTTAGGGATGATTCTTGCAAAAACCACTCAAAATTATTGACCCTACTACAGCAAAGAATTCGGACTACACCAGAGGATTCAGAAAGAAGAGCAGAGAGAATGGAGAAGCTTGAAACACAGACACAGACACACACACACACACACACACACATAAACACCAGTCATGTATCATGATGGGCAACGCAGTGGCTGGCCAGCTCCTAACTATTGATGGCAACACTTCAGGAGAGAAGGCATCAGTTTCTAAAATTGTGTTTGAACAGGAACAAATCAATGTCTCCATATTATTAGGGGGCAGGGGTAATGGGAAATGATATTTGTGATACCAGAATGCAGCGTGGTGGCCATGTGGACAAACAATTGTGAGTCATTTCATGTTAAATAATGTGAGACTGCATCTAGAGATCTGAATTCTTGCCTTGCAATATCAGTCACCTCATGCAATCATGACCTTCCACAAAATGGAAAAGATCCCTAAAACATTGATATACAGTACTGTACTTATAGGAGTGATTCACAAGAAAAATATTTAAGTGTACTATCTATATCTATATCTATAAGTGTTGGCAAACCTATGGCACTCGGAGCCCTTTCTGTGGGTAACCCAACATTGCCCCTTTGCAGCCACCTGTACTCAGGTTAACTTGTTTCATTTCTTTGCGAAAAATTAGTGGGTTTTGAATCGCAGTTTGGGCACTGGGTTTTGCAATATCAGTTGCCATCACTGATATTGATGAAATTGATTACAGTGGTACCTTGCATAAAGGAATTAATTTGTTCCGAATGAAATTATGTTAAGCAAATTTTCCTTTATACAAATTTCACATTGGAAAGTATTGAAACCAGAATAATCCCTAATTATGTTGTACAGATTCGCCCATTAGGCGATTCTGTTAAGCAAATTTCCCCTATCTCCGGAATTTTTTATGTTGTACAGATTTTATATTATACAAACCGTTTGTTATACGAGGTTCCACTGTATAAGAGGAAGCTCAGTGACAGAAGGAATGACAGCATGTCTTTTATATATACAGTATCTACTGTATGTATCTCTTATCTATATCTATAAAAGACATGCTGCCGTTCCTTCTGTCGCTGAGCTTCCTCTTACTCTTAGAAGGGTAAATCTCTTTCTTTCCGAAGGCAGGGTCAATTTGCCTTTAACATCCAAGCTGAAGGACGCACACACACCCCTTAATCCCAACAAATGCTGCGTGTCTTCGTGCCGTCGTCCTCCGTTGCTCAGCGCTCCGTTCCTCTTCCCTTCCCATCGCCGTTTCTTCTCGGTTTCAAGATTCCCGCCTCTCTCAACCCAGCCGGTGCCCGGAAACGCCGCTCTCAAGAGAGGGTGTGTCGTGTGTGTGGAATCTGCCGCTTGAGGCGCCTGCGCACAGCAACCGCGTGTCCTCCTCTCCGGACGCCCCCCACGAAGCGTGGACACTACAACTCCCAGCATGCCTCGGGGGCCGAGCCTCTTTCCATAGAGGGTGTCATCCAGCGCCGTCATCGTCGTCGTCGTCGTGGTGAGGCCTCGGGAGGAAAAGGAGGCCGGCAAGATGGCGCTGACCAGGTTCGTTACGGGGCTCGCTCGAAGCGGGAGTTGCCAGGGCACTGGAGGCCGGCCGTGGCCTCCTCCCTTGGAGCCGCTTCCATTTTCGCCTTAGCCGCAGCGGCTTGTTCTCCGACCCCGCTTGCCCGGGTGGTTTTTGGTCCCAGGGTTGCCGCTGGGCCAGGAGCCCCACCACCACCACCCAGAAGAGCCCAGTCCCCACGGGTCTCGCTCGTTGCGCTCGGGCATCCCATCCCCCAAAAGGGAACCGGGGCCGGTTCCCTTTTTCCTTCCTTCCTTCCTTCCTTCCTTCCTTCCTTCCTTCCGTGCGCCTGGTCGTGGTAGCGGGGCGTTCAAGTGCGCGGGAATGCCATTGGAGGTGGGGGTGGGGGGAGAGAGAGAGAGAGACGAAGGGTTTGGCTGCTGAAGAGGATCTCTCGTTGCCAATGGAGCGAACCCAAGTCCGCTTCTAGTGGGCCCAGCACTTCTTCCACGACTCGGGTTCCTAGAACCAAGGGTTGGCTCGCACGGGTTGGATTAACCGTCCTTTGGTAACCGCGGAGCTATCTGGCTCATCGGTAAACACGCCATATATATATGAGGTCTCAGGTTAAGTCCTTTGTATCTTCGGATAAGGCCAAGAAAGTCCTTAAGCATTGAAGCTCGAAAGGTCCACCACAACTAAGTAGAAGGCCTTGTCAGGAAACCTATTGCCCCTGTACAGCATACCATACTTCGAGGGAAGATGGCAAGTCCAAACTCCCCCCCCCCCTCCCAAAAAAAACCACTGTAGCCATGGATGGCAGAATAAGATTCTAAATGACTGATATGATTCCCCATCTTAACACCAGCAGGGGAAAGGATGGGTTGTGAACTTTAGATAGCAGCACTTGTCGATCTTACCCTGGAAACTGCAAAACAGATTTTTCTGTTCTGTGGAACAAATGCAGAGGGTGAGATCAGCATCCTCTCTTTAAAACAGGCTTGGGTGATATTTGAAGCAGTTAATGCTTCTCAGTGTCTGCAGGCAAAAATCCCTTGTGAATAAAGAAAGTGTGCTTCATGCATGCAACCCAAGACAGGGAGAATTAGGCAGGCTCACATCAGTAAGGGCCACAAAAAAGCTCACTGCCAACACCACTCAAAATCTGAATTCCTTAGTGGCAAGCCCTTAGTCCATGGAAAAACTGGTACTGTATAGTTATCAGTCTGTTGAAGATGTACACGGCTCCACAAATAGAAGGAAGATTAGCAATTTCCCTCCACTTGCCATGGCTGCCTCAGTCAAACTACCACATCTTGATTAAAATTCCAGACATTTTTAAAAAATGAAAGCCGGAACCGTAGCTTCCTTGTGATTTTTTTTTTTTTTGGTGTTTGTGGTGGGAAAAAAGTGTTCCTTGTGCTATCTTATATTAAATACAGATGAAGTGACAAGATTCAGTTCATTCTTTTGTGTTTGCTTAGCTTTTTGCCAGCACCAACTCAGCTATCTCAGGACCAGTTGGAATTAGAAGAGAGAACAAGATTGCAAAGGGTGAGACAGACAGCGCTAGTGTCATCAAGAAGGGAGCCTCCTCCTTATGGTTATCGGAAAGGATGGATACCACGAATGTTGGAGGTAAGCAGTAATGTACACAGTTCTAGCAATCAGTAATGTTTTGTGTTACCTTTGAAAGGTGGAGTCTTGCCTTTTGAGTATAAAGGCCTGTAATATTTGTACTCGTTATTTTGTTGTTATTTGCACAGAGATATGTATACATAGTGTATATATATATATACATGTTGATGCCTAAATAGAAGAAATACAACTCAGTAGTAATGTAGCTAAAATGGTATTTTGGGAACTTGATATATGGACCTTTGTTACAGACTGACCTCTGCTAGAAATGCAGTGACGTTGGTGCTTGTTTGGTGTAGTGATGTAGCTGACCTCAGATTATATTATTCTGTACAGCTCCATGTAAGCTTTCGAAAGCTGCCCCATAGGATTGTGGCCCTTACAGAACTGATATTAGGAGTGGTATAGGAGAGTAGATAGCCCTACTACATAAGTAGATTTTCACTAATATGCCTTGGAAGTTTGCCCAAAATCATTTTGCATATAATCCTGAATGTAAAAATGAGAGGAATTGGATAGCTACCCAATCTATGACTCATTAACTGAACACAAAACACCATCCATAAATTTAGAAGACCCAGTTCCATAGATCTTCAAATATAAAATATTTTACAATCTGAGTAAAATTTGGTGAATCTGTATATTTGGTGAGAAATGCTGTGAAAGTAGAGGATCTAAACTAGATTATAGCCTTAAAGACCAGGATTACTATTTTGTCTTTTCTCTCCTAATTGCATGCCGTTGGAGATGAACTTGGCTTCTTCATTTGTGAAATGGGAATAAAATGCTTCACAAACCTGTTATGAGAGCCTGCATGCTAATGATAGTGAAGTACACTGCAAAAGGCTGTAAGACTAATCAGCAGCAATAATTAGCTTAGAATGCCTTTTGAAGCTCTGCAAAAAGTTCACAATAGTAGTTCCAAATTGTGGGTCCCCAGATGCTGTGGGAGTCCAACTCACTTCAATCCCATATACAGTGGTACCTCAATTTATGAATTTAATCCGTTCCAAATGCATGCTCTTAAGTCAAACTACTCTTAAGTTGGGGTACCTATCTAAAAAATAGTTAAACATTTTTTGAAAATGGAAAAAAATATTTGCAAGTCAAGCATAAGAACATAAGAAGAGCCATGCTGGATCAGGCCAAAGGCCCATCTAGTCCAGCTTCCTGTATCTCACAGCGGTCCCACCAGATGTGTTTGGGAGCACATGAGACTAGATATCTGTCTCCTGATACTACTCCCCTGCATCTGGCCCTTGAAGTACCCTGGTTTTAAGCCTGGAGATTACATGTCTCCATCATGGTTTGTAACCTGTGATGGACTTTTCCTCCAGGAACCTGTCCGATTCCCTTTTGAAGGCATCCAGGCCAGATGCCATCACCACATCCTGTGGCAGGGAGTTCCATAGACTAACAACACGCTGGGTGAAAAAATATTTTCTTTTGTCAGTTCTTACTCTTCCAGCCCTCAATTTGAGTGGATGTCCCCTAGTTCTGGTATTTTGGGAGAGGGAGAAGAGCTTCCCTCTATCCACTTTACTCATGTCCTGCATTATTTTGTATGTCTCAGTCATATCCCCCCTCAGGTGCCTTTTTTCCAGACTAAAGAGCCCCAAATGTTTTAGCCTTTCCTCATAAGGGAGGTGCCCCAGCCCAGTAATCATTTTAGTCGCTCTCTTCTGCACCTTTTCCAGTTCCACTATGTCTTTCTTGAGATGCGGTGACCAGAATTGTACACAATACTGCAGGTGCGGCCTTACTATTGTTTTGTATAATGGCATTATAATGTTGGCTGTTTTATTTTCAATCCCCTTTTTGATCATCCCTAGCATGGAATTGGCCTTCTTCACTCCTGCCATACATTGGGGAAACACCTTCATGGAGCTGTCCACCAACACACCAAGATCTCTTTCCTGATCCATCACGGATAACTCAGAGCCCATGAGTTGATAGATAAAGTTTTGATTTTTTGCCCCAATATGCATTACTTTACATTTGGCTACATTAAAACGCATTTGCCATTTCTCAGCCCATTCCCCCAGTTTGGAGAGATTCTTCTGGAGCTCTACACAATCTTCTTTGGTTTTTACCACACGGAAAAGTTTTGTGTCATCTGCAAACTTGGCCACCTCACTGTTTATCCCTATCTCCAGATCATTTATGAATAGATTGAAAAGCACCGGTCCTAGGACAGAGCCCTGGGGCACACCCCTTTTCACTCCTCTCCATTGTGAAAATTTCCCATTGACTCCTACTCTTTGTTTCCTGGATCTCAACCAGTTCTCAGTCCATAAGAGGACCTGCCCTCTTATCCCCTGACTGTGCAATTTTCTCAGCAGCCTTTGATGAGGGACTGTGTCAAAAGCCTTTTGAAAATCCAGATAGACTATATCCACCGGTTCACCCAAATACACATGCCTGTTGACCTTTTCAAAAAATTCTAAAAGATTTGTCAGACAAGACTTACCCTTACAGAAGCCATGCTGATATTCTCTCAGCAAGGTTTGTTCTTCTATGTGTTTTAAGATTTTCTCTTTGTGGTATGCACTTGTGCTGGGCCTCTATTACCGTTGTTTTAAACAGGCGCCATGCACTCTGAAGAGATTGGATTCTTCTAACCTTCCCCTTCAATTTCTCTCTAACTAGTTTCCTCATCTGAGGGAAGTTTGCCCTTCGAAAATTAAGGGTTTTTATGCCAAGCAACAAACAGGACAATAAACCAAATTATACTGTAAAAATAAAAATAGGGTTGTATCAGTACAAAAATGGGGGGGGGATAGACTTGAGTATTTCTCGAAGAGTGTGTCTTGTCTGCTGCCTTCCAAGGCACTTAGAAAATCATAAGAATCTTTTAGCAGCAGATTGTTAGATGTGTACAAACCCTAAAGTGGGATACTAAGCATGACTATTCCCTTTTGATGAGTATTAATAAATTGTTTGCTGTCAAGGCAATTCAGACTTGTAACAATTTTCAAGGTTTTCTAGGTATGGAGTATTTAGAAGTGATTTACTCGGGGCATCCTGGAGCAGTGCCATTTACCCAAGGCCAGACAGTCTGCCTCTTCTCTGATGTACAAAGGGGAATTTAACTCCAAAACAGTTACTGAATTCACTGGGCTTTCCAGCCAGCTTTAATGAGTATTAAACAACAAGTAAACAAAGTTGTGTGATTTTTACACAACCCAAATGTAATGCGCGGGGATACTTTTATTAGACCACTAAAATAAATTTGAAAAAACAACATTTGAACCATGCAAGTCTTCCATGAGGCAGGGCACCTCTGCCTTGCAGATGGTGCAGGAAAACCATATGAAAGTTACAAAACTCATTGTAGATATCTGTGCTAAATGTGAGTTCTAAAATGCAAGCTGCAAACACAAGTCAGGAGTATAGGCTTTCAGATTCCACACCAGAGGCCTTTGGTGGATGACATCTTTGAATTCAAAGGGATGTTAGGTATTCAGTACTTTCTCATCCCCCAATGCTTTATTTTGAAATTTGGGGTCCATGAATAATGTAGCTATCATTTCACTTGTTTTGCTCATGAACTACATTTTTATTTCTGTATAGGATTTTGGAGATGGAGGTGCTTTCCCAGAAATTCATGTTGCTCAGTACCCTCTGGACATGGGCCGGAAAAAGAAAATGTCCAATGCATTAGCTGTTCAAGTCGACGCAGAAGGGAAAATAAAATACGATGCTATTGCTCGACAGGGACAGTCAAAAGACAAGGTAGTGGCATTATCCAGTGTTTATTTGTAGAGCATCTATATGGAAATAGTATTTAGTTTAATTTTACTGTGCATATGTGTACTTTTTTGAATGTGAGATAAGTTGCATCTTTTTGGCCAGATGAGTTGTTCGCAAGCCCACTAGTACAGTGGTGAGATATATACTGTATCTAATGCACAAGATTCATTGGCATTTGCATATGTACAGCTATAGTGTGAAAAAAATAAGTAGGGACCTATCGATAATGCATGTGTTCTAAAGGTGAACAGGCAAATAGATGATTAGAGCCCAGTCTGTAACTATTATGGAATGAAGTGGCAGAATGAGCTGTACCTCTCTGGGCCACAGGGCAGCAGTCAAAAACTGATCTGTAATCCAAAGTCAAGTCTATTTCCTAAGAACACTGCCGCCTAACTGCTACAAATGTGGACCAGGTCATAGTATTTTGTTCAGCTACCTGAACCTGGTTATACATTTCTTTTGGGGGGTAATTACTAGTATGGATTGTGCCTACCCCATTGCTGTGCTTCCCTGCACATTGCAGTCTCAGTGCTCCGGAATCAAGGGTACAGTGGAACCTTGATTTACGTCATTAATCCGTTCCGGAGGTCTAGACATAAGTCAAACATGCCTTAAGTCAAACGAACTTTTCCCATAGAAAGTAATGGGAAAGTGGATTAATCCATTCCAGATGATGAAAAAGACCCCCAAAAACAGCAATTTAACACAAATTTGGGATAGGAGATTCCTTCCGGGTATGTAAATGAAATGTCTCTTCAAAGAGAGGAGGCAGTGGAATTATAGTCCACAAGTTATACGCCTCCACTTTTTAATGTTCATAGCAACAATGTCTAACATTTAAGTTTTACTGATTTTTAACCTGACGTTCCAAGTTCTGAACAACCCTATGCTTACTATTAGAGTCCCATAACTGTACAGCTCCCCAACTAAAATGCTTCCATTGTGGACCAGACTTCTGCAGCCAGATTTTTTACAAGACTGAGCCGACTGTCTAACCAGTGAGGCCAGCCCTGAGCTCCCGGCCCTTCTTCTCCTTCAGCGGCAGCTTTGGCGAGGCCGAGGACCAGCTCCAGGTGCTCGGAGCTGGCCTCACCGAAGCCGCCACTGCCGGAGGAGAGGAAGAAGGCAGGAGCAGTTTGGAGGCGGCAGCCGCGATGCTGGGTCATGGCTGCCGCCCGATTCCAGGGCCTTGTGCCGGGGCTCCGAGCTGTGAGTTAGAGCCTGCAGCGCAAGTCAAACAGGCCCCTTCTTGCTGGAAGTCAAATGTGCTGCAAGTCAAGCAGCATGTAAGTCAAGGTTCCACTGTAGTAGAGGCTGATATCGGTGCTTCGCTTTCCTGAAGAACTGGAAGCCAATCAGAGGGACAGATTCTCCGCCTTCACTTGATTTGGATGGAGGAGTCTTGTGACACCAGTGGCTGAGATTGCTTTCTTGTTCTTTGTGGTACTCTTTGGACATTACCAATATGCCCTCTAATTTTCATCCTCAGTGTGCTGGGCTCTTTTCTATGCGCATGCAAACCATGGGTTCCATTGTGACCATAGTAAAACCAGTCGCAATGAGTGCATGGGAGTGGAAAAGCCCCATATGGACATGGGTCGGAGGTGTGCACAAGAGAATCTTGGGCATGACTTTGTTTTGCCTTAATCCAGTAGACCTGAAAGTGGAGTGGAAGATGCAGTAGGATGTGCACCAGGCCAATGTAGCACTACCTCCTGAACTACATGACTTACCTTCTTTAAGTGTAGCCTTTGAGGCTGAGAGAACACTACATGTTGACAGCTCTTTTAGAATTTCATATGTTGATGTACAGATAGCTTGAATTTTATATACTCAAGTTCAGAAGTGCCTGCTCATCCATGTTAGCGATAGATTTCAAGTGAACCTTCATTTCATATTTGTGCAGTAATAATACGCTTCTGTGTTGGTCATGAAACTGACAGTGAGAAGCTGTGATGAACTGGAATTAAGGTTTCTAGATTAAAACTTTGCATCTGAAGTAGAGACTTCTTACCACCTATTGTTGCCAGTAGTTTTACAGGGTGAGTACAGTCTTACCCCCAGTTTTCTTACAACCAGTAGGACACCAGCTGGTTGTTTTGAAACAATGTTGCTTTGGAGAGGTGAATAGGCAGGTTTTTAATTGAAAGCAACATTATTACTGATAAGGTGAACACATTATACCACCATTTAGTGAGACTTTCTTCAGACAATGGGTAATGACGTGTTTTTATCACAATTAGAGCATAATCATTTTAATGTTTAGAGAATATCTCCTCCTCTCATTCATTTAAATATTTGTTCTTGGAGTGAGCCTGGATCTTCATGCATTGAGAACCTTAGGGATTTTATAGTTAATTACTTGGGGGAAATACTGCACTTCTTGTCCTTCACTTTGCTTTTTGCGATGTGCTCCTGTTGATACTCATTTAAAGGACTGTTAATTTTGGAATACTTGGGTGAGAATTGCTAAATGGCTGCTGTTTAAAAATATCTCGGCTTCACATCGGTTTTTATAGCTCTGCGTGAAGACTGAGGGTTGCTTCATTGAGCAGTCTCTGAACATATTGTACGTTGTCAAATAATGTTGAGTAATCTCAGTTTTGAATCTCTAGAGTAATCAAATTTGAGCTGTAGATGGATTTTGTTTACATGATAACTTTTTTAAAAAATGGCTATATCCTTTATTCTCCTTTTGGGGGGCAATGGAGAGAAAGGATTTATAGGCATGTTGTGGAAAATCTGCAAGTTTTACTGCCTGACACATAAGTGAAGGCACAACTAACTGGCAAAAACATTACACTATAGCCTGAGAGACACTAGCAAGTAGCCCCGTAAGGAAAAAAATGTACAGTATATTACAAATTTTAATTGTATGATGGTGGATCGCTGTCCAGCTCATGCCTTTTTTTTCCATTCTACCAAATCTCTCAAATAAAAAACCTTGAACAGCTATTTCACATTCTTTTGGTTATGGATAATATTTTACCATATAGACCAATAGGATAGGAAAGAACAAATTGCAAATTAGAGTAACCAGAGGCCCTGCAAACCACATCCGTCCTAATCAGCATAATCAGTACTATGCTGCTGAATGACAGCTGAGTTAATAGTTCATACATTTCAAGAGGCAGAACATTGCAAATAAATTTTAATCTTTTTTTTTAACAAGAAAACAAACAATAAGATGTTCTGCGAATTTGAAGATGTGGATTGTAAGTGCAAAAGCAAATGGTAAAATAAATTGGTTTCTTTTAAAACTGCTATAAGACTGCATTTTTTAAAAAAAAGTCAAAACAGAAAAGGGCTCAATTACTCACAGTAATAGCCCTTTTTAAATGTCAGATAAGAACGCTTGAAATCAGTTTAAAAATATCTGCCTACATGACATGCAGCTAAGCATTCATTGTATTGGTCAGAAAGCAAGGATTTTTAAACACCCCGAGGAGATTGTTTATTCGAATTTGACTATGAGCACATTTTATTTTGAATTGATTTGACATATATAAATGCCTGTGTTGGAGTAAATTGTGTCTGTAGGAGTTGTCAAATTATAGATGGCAGGACTGCGAGATATCTTGCTGTCTGTCTGGACTCTTGTGGTTTATTTTTTTCCTATCTATAACATTAATCTAGCACTATGCCACTATGAAATACATAAAAAAACACTAAAGTAACTATTAAACAGATATATTTACAGAAACTCTGCATGAATTAATTACTGTGGTCCCTCTTCATCAGGATTCCAGTTGGATAACCAAGAAGGCTTTAAAAGACTGGAGATTGTGACAGCAAAAGGGCAGCAGGATAAGCACAGAGATTTAACTTTCTTA
Source organism: Phrynocephalus versicolor (assembly GCA_023846285.1). Taxonomy (NCBI): domain Eukaryota; kingdom Metazoa; phylum Chordata; class Lepidosauria; order Squamata; family Agamidae; genus Phrynocephalus; species Phrynocephalus versicolor. The sequence goes on from JAHTLZ010000016.1 coordinate 8,691,834, forward strand.
GAAGTTTCTTGCCTAGTGCCTTTCCATCAGAGTAAAAGAAGCCCAACTTTCTAAACTCAAATGCAGAAGGAGGAGCAGTGATGAGAAGAAAGGAAATTAGTTGCATTTTAATTGGCTATTCAAAGCTGCCATGAGGCTCCTGAAGAACTAATGAGTGGGGGTGGGGGGGGAGGCATAGTAACCTGACAAGAATCATTATGTGATTTATATAATCCCGATTAGACATATATTGTTGTGACCACCTCAACCTGGTGAATTGCTTTCTATCTGTCCTTACTTTTATTTGGCTTGTCATAAGGCCAAATCATAGAAGCCCAAGCCATTTGAAAGTTGAAACATAAAAATAAGATCATTATTTAAGCATACCAACTGGAGAAACACAGTGAGCACAGCTGCTCCATTTAGAATAGTATTAGATAGAAACCAGTTCTGGTTACTGATCACCAATGTTCAATGCGGACGTGGCACTTGAAGAAGAAGAACTGGTGAAACTACACAGATTTCATCTTTAAGGTTACATTAAATTACATGCCAGCTTTGCTACAGCAAATTGTAACTAAGAATCCAAAATGTACCGTATTTCTGACCTGTGCTCCCAGTATTTTAGCCTGTTCTGTATTGGAAAGCTAAGCTGGAGATGTTTTGTTTTTCAATCTACTGTATTTCTTCTTCTTAAGTGTTGTTTTCATTGTTTCAGGTCATTTACAGCAAATACACAGACCTGATTCCAAAGGAGGTTATGAATGCAGATGACCCTGAGCTGCAAAGACCTGATGAGGAAGCTGTCAGAGAGGTATTGTGGCCAATGATGCACATAACTATTGAAATTGCTTGCATGGTTTCCAGGTGTTTAACGTCTCATTTCTGATTGCAGATTACAGAAAAGACCCGAGCGGCATTAGAAAAGTCTGTCTCCCAGAAAATTGCAGCAGCCATGCCAGTCCGAGCAGCTGATAAACTAGCTCCAGCTCAATACATCCGGTATTGGAGACATTTTAAATTGTTTTCTTGTTTTATTTTTGGGTGGGAAATTTAATATAAAGACTTTCTCCTAGTGTAAAACATAATGATTTGTCTGAGGGCACAAGCAGTTATATTAAAGTTAGGATGCCAGTGCTGTTTAATGACATGTGATATTAGCCCTGTTACAAAGAACACAATATACTTACTTCACTGTACAAAGCGTACTCTGTCGCTTTTTGTTTCATCCTTGGCTTGTTTTTGGTAATAAACTTTCAACAAATATATGGTGGTCTTTTTGGTCCATAAAATTACTATCACAGTTTTGCCTGTCAAGACATGAACCTAAGCTGGAAGTTTCTGTTTCTGTTTCTGTTTCTATTCTATTCTATTCTATTCTATTCTATTCTATTCTATTCTATTGAAATGGAACAGGGAGTCGACGAAACAAGCTGTCTGGTCAATAAGTGTACATAGTCTCTTCCAGTGTTTAAAATGTTTGTGCTTGGTAATCCGGTGTGAAAAAAACTGAAATACCTGAAAAATAAGGGGAAAATATAAACCAAATGGTTGTTACCCTTTTCAGATACACACCATCACAGCAGGGTGTGGCCTTCAACTCCGGTGCAAAACAAAGAGTTATTAGAATGGTAGAGATGCAAAAGGACCCCATGGAGCCCCCAAGATTCAAGTATGTTTCTCACATTAACTATTTTTATAACATAGAGGCTTAAAAGATGGAGGTTTAAACCTAATTATGGTGTGTTTTTTACATGACAGGATTAACAAGAAAATTCCTCGTGGGCCACCATCACCTCCAGCTCCTGTAATGCATTCTCCCAGCAGAAAGGTAATGCTCTGTTGTTTCTGTTTTTACCTTTTTGAGGTCTGTCCTATATAGACCATGGAGTTTGACAGTTTTTTCTACAATGAGATATTCCCTTTGAAGACCTCTGATAGGAACTCACTGGAGATAAAGTAAAGGAATACTGTAATGTTGACCTGTGGCTTTTATTTCATGCTTAGAATCTAACATCATATTTATATTTCACACAGTTAAGATAATTTTCACAAGGTAACAAGTGGAGTTTTTTGAAAATCTATATGGGAACAGTGCTTCATGTAACAGTAGTTGCAGTTAAGTTACAGTTAAGTCAAAGCAGCTTTTTAACTTATTCATAAATAATCTGGGATTGTGAGTCATCAATGAGATGGCAGAATTGCTCAAAATATTCTTTAAGTAAATGAGCAAAAAAAAAAAAATCCAACCTATGCAGATCAGGATAAATAAAATGATGGAGGTGTGGGGAGGGGAGGTCATGCTTTCATGTATACATGGATAGCTATTAGTGCCTAACCAAGAATTTAAACTTGGGGTTATAGTAAAGTTCATTGAATTATTAGATAGATGATCAGATGTAAAGCGATCATAAGAACATAAGAACAGCCTTGCTGGAACAGGCCACAGCCCATCCAGTCCAGCATTCTGTCTCGCACAGCGACTCACCATTTGCTTCAGGGTATTCCCAAGCAGATGTCTTCACCTGCTTACAATTCCCCGCAAATGGCATTGGGAGATATCCTGCCTATCTCTCCAACTCAGAGGTTGTCCTCAGGCATCCATAATGACATCAATATTGTAATGTCTTGATACAAATCTGTAGTTCGGTTACACTTGAAATGCTATGCAGTTCTGTTGCCACATTTAATAAAGGTTATTGTAGCGCTGAGAAAGCTGCAGTAAGAGGGCAACTATCCTGTACGTATCTTGGCATGTTAAACTTTGCTTTTTATCTGCTTTAGCAGATGGTGTGGTTTGTGGAAGCACAGATTGTTCTTTGAATTGCTATCTGCTGATGGAGTTTTCAAAGCTACCAGTACTGTTTGTGGGAATTAAAGTAATTGGGAAGGAGGATGTGCATGAAAGTGCCCAGTTTCACAGCTTTGAATTGGCCTGGATAAGCTGTTCCCCCCCTACAGATCTAGGAGTGCCTGGGAAGTATTGATATATACAAATATCAAATTGCAAGTTGCTGTCATATGAAGTGCTGACAGCTCCTTTTGTTTTAGCTTTAAGCTGCTTGAATGAACGCAAGTTACTGCCAAAAAAGTCCTGCTATATTTTTTTATTGACACTTGCTATTTGATATTTTAACCCTAACCCTGACCCTATTTCAAATTGAGAAAAATATATCTGTTAGGCTGACAATAATCTAACATATCTCTCCTCTTTTCAGATGACTGTGAAGGAGCAGCAAGAATGGAAAATTCCTCCTTGCATTTCAAACTGGAAAAATGCAAAGGTAGTTTTTTAACTTGTCGTAATCTTAGTTTCCTTTGTTGCATCCAGTAGTAAAAGGTTTTAAAAATTTATGTAAAACAAATGTTCCTTTAAGCCATCTATTACTGTGTAAACTGCTTGCTTTCAGAAAGGGGACTCCTGTGTTAAGGCCTGAACAGGCCCCATTATCTATTTCAGTCATGATGACAAGAGCAAAAGAGTATGATGTGAAATGCTTGGACAGAAGAAAGTGCTTAAAATTCCCAAAACACAATTATCAGTAAATGCAAAGCTAATTTGTCCCAATTATTGAGCCTGATGCGGGCGGGGGGAGCACAGACAATATGCAGCTGCAGTTTGTTAGACTTTCTTGGACTTAAGCCAAACAAAGTTACATACCAACTCGGCCAGATTTATGTTGGAAAAACTATATGTGGCCATTGGTGTAAAATTTGAATCTGTTATTGTTTCTAAATAAGAGTTAAACGATGTCAAAGAACTGTGATCTTCTGATAAGGACTTGCACCAGAGTGTGTAAAGCTGATGCTGGTAGACACACAAACAACTGCTAAAATGCCACAATTCTATCTTTTCACAAAGCTGCCTGTGAAATAGGTTTTTACCTTATGTAATTAAGTGAAGTACTCCAAGTTGGTATAGTCTGATGGGTTGGGAACTCAATTCCGCATTGTGCCTACTAGGAGGAGAGTAGCATTGGGCAAGCTGAATGTCCCCTGCTATCCCCCCACCCCCCAAAGAAGAGAATTGTACAGCACTTCTGATTTACTTTAAAACATCCTGGAAAGCGGTCTGGCTGGTGGTAGGTGCGAGCAGGTATGCTCGTATCACCCCCATCCTGGCTCACCTGCATTGGTTACCCGTTGCTTCCCGGATACGGTTCAAGGTGATGGTTTTGGTTTACAAAACCGTCCATGGCTTGGGACCTGTCTATCTGGCGGAGGGGATCTCCCAGAGGTCAATCTTGTCCCGCCCAACCAGAGCCTCGTCCTCCCTTTCCTTCTGAGTGGCCACAGCGAGAGAGGCCCGCAGGGCTTCCACCGGAATCAGGCCTTTTTGGTGGTGGCTCCGGCACAATGGAACAAACTGTCATCAGAGATTAGGCAGGCCGAGTCGCTGTCGGCCTTTAGAAGGGCCTTAAAGACCTGGCTCTTCAGGCAATGCTTTGGGGACCTCTTAGCACACTGTTATTATGATTGTGTTGATGGGAGGTTTTTTTTAACCTGCTGGCACCAGTTTATTAGTTTTTCTGCCGGATCTGATCTGTGGGTGGATGGAGTTTGGTCTATTTTAATTGGTTATTTTTGGTACCTGTATACTGTGTTTGTATATTGATTGGTATTGTATAATGTTTGTCTTATGTACTGTGATTGTAGTTGGGGCAGTTGCTGTTCAGTGATGTGTTGTACACCGCCCAGAGTTCCCTATGGGAAAATCAGCCGGTCAATAATACATACATACATACATACATACATACATACATACATACATACATACATACATACATACATACATACATACATACATACATACATACATACATACATACATACATACATACATACATACATACTGTAAATCAGAATTGATTTGACAGAGTGTAATTATAATTTTACCGGAATCAGATTGATTATGTTCTCTGCAGCCAAAGATGGAGGAGCTCTATACAGTCTGCAAAAACAAGACCTGGTGCTGACTGTGACTCAGATCATCAGCTTCTTATTCCAAAATACAAACTTAAACTGAAGAAAGTAGGGAAGACCACTGGGCCAGTCAGGTATAATCTAAGTCAAATCCCTTATGAATACACAGTGGAAGTGAAGAATAGATTTAAGGAACTAGATTTGGTGGACAGAACACCTGAAGAACTATGGATGGAGGCTTGTAACATTGTACAGGAGGCTGCAATGAAAACTATTCCAAAGAAAACAAAATGCAAGAAAGCAAAGTGGTTGTCCAACGAGGCCCTATAAATAGCGGAGGAGAGAAGGGACGCAAAATGCAAAGGAGAAAGGGAAAGATACAGAAAATTGAATGCAGACTTCCAAAGAATAGCAAGGAGAGACAGGGCGGCCTTCTTGAACGAACAGTGCAAAGAAATAGAGGAAAACAACAGAAAAGGAAAAACCAGAGATCTGTTCAAGAAAATTGGAGATATTAAAGGGGCATTTCATGCAAAGATGGATATGATAAAGGACAAAAATGGTAGGGACCTAACTGAAGCAGAAGAGATCAAGAAGAGATGGCAAGAATATACAGAAGAATTATATCAGAAAGATCTGGATGTCCCTGATAACCAAGATAGCGTAGTTGCTGACCTGGAGCCAGACATCCAGGAAAGTGAAGTCAAGTGGGCGTTAGAAAGCATTGCAAACAACAAGGCCAGTGGAGGTGACGGCATTCCAATTGAACTCTTTAAAATCTTAAAAGAGGATGCTGTAAAGGTGCTGCACACGATATGCCAGCAAATTTGGAAAACCCAGCAGTGGCCAGAGGACTGGAAAAGATCAGTCTACATCCCAATCCCAAAGAAAGGAAACGCCAAAGAATGCTCCAACTATCGCACAATTGCTCTCATTTCACACGCTAGCAAGGTTATGCTCAAAATTCTACAAGGCAGGCTTCAGCAGTATGTGGAAAGAGAACTTCCAGAAGTGCAAGCTGAATTTCGAAGGGGCAGAGGAACTAGAGATCAAATCGCCAACATGCGCTGGATTATGGAGAAAGCCAGAGAGTTCCAGAAAAACATCTACTTCTGCTTCATCGACTATGCCAAAGCCTTTGACGGTGTGGACCACAACAAACTATGGCAAGTTCTTAAAGGAATGGGAGTGCCTGACCACCTTATCTGTCTCCTAAGAAATCTATATGTGGGACAAGCAGCAACCGTCAGAACTGGATATGGAACAACTGACTGGTTTAAAATTGGGAAAGGAGTACGACAAGGCTGTATACTGTCACCTTGCCTATTTAATTTATATGCAGAGTACATCATGCGAAAGTCAGGCCTGGATGAATCACAAGCCGGAATTAAGATTGCCGGAAGAAATATCAACAATCTCAGATACGCAGATGATACTACTCTAATAGCAGAAAGTGAGGAGGAATTAAAGAACCTCTTAATGAGGGTGAAAGAGGAGAGTGAAAAAAAATGGGCTGAAGCTCAACATCAAAAAAACTAAGATCATGGCCACCGGTCCCATCACCTCCTGGCAGATAGAAGGGGAAGCAATGGAGGCAATGACAGAGTTTATTTTCTTGGGCTCCTTGATCACTGCAGATGGCGACTGCAGCAACGAAATAAAAAGACGCCTGCTTCTTGGGAGGAAAGCGATGGCAAACCTAGATAGCATCCTAAAGAGCAGAGACATCACTTTGCCAACTAAGGTCAGGATAGTCAAAGCTATGGTTTTTCCAGTAGTGATGTATGAAAGTGAGAGCTGGCCTATAAAGAAGGCTGATCACCGCAGAATTGATGCTTTTGAGCTGTGGTGCTGGAGGAGAGTCTTGAGAGTCCCTTGGACTGCAAGGAGATCAAACCTATCCACCCTGAAAGAAATCAACCCCAAATGTTCACTGGAAGGACAGATTTTGAAGCTGAGGCTCCAGTACTATGGCCACCTCATGAGGAGAGAGGACTCATTGGAAAAGTCCCTGATGTTGGAAAAGATTGAAGGCAAAAGGAAAAGAGGACAGCAAGGAACGAGATGGTTGGACGGTGTCATCGATGCAACCAATATGGATTTGACAAAATTCCGGGAGGCAGTGGAGGATAGGAAGGCCTGGCAAGCTCTGGTCCATGGCGTCACAAAGAGTCGGACACGACTGAACGACTGAACAACAACAAAATTATAATTTGAAATTGATAATTTAGTCCATTAAAATAGTAGCTGCTTAAGTAAATAAATTAGAAATCTGAAGTATTTTTAAAAAATTATTCTTATTTATGTTAAATTAACGCTCTTAGCACTGCATCCAGATTTTTTTGGGGGGGGTCGTTTAAGCAGAAGGAGTAATTCCTGCATATTAGATTTCTTTATTTAGAACAGCTAGGAGAAGGGATAATGTATAAATAAAATCACAGAAGTTAAAAGGCTTTTTCATAGTGAGCAAATGTCAGCACCACCGTTAATTCTACAGACAGGACTGTATGGTATCCGTAAATGATTTTCAGCATGGCAGTGTGAATTTTAGAAAATCGCTTCAATCAAACATTGGAGCTGAAAACAATGTATTCACTTGTTCTGCAGTGCAAACTGCAAGTCTACTTGAAGCACTGTAATAACAAGTAAAGATTTGGGAAAGTTTTGTTCTCACACTGTTTCTTTAGGTGATTTAAGTGTTTTGTCTCTTTTCTCTCCAGGGTTACACTATTCCATTAGACAAGCGTCTGGCTGCGGATGGCAGAGGACTGCAGACTGTACACATAAATGAAAACTTTGCCAAGTTGGCTGAGGCTCTCTATATTGCTGATAGAAAGGTCAGGCTATTGTTTGTTCTCCATGTGCATCTTTTGAGTTTCTATGCAATAAATCTGAGAAGTGCTGTAACTTTTGGACGGTTCTTTAGAAACGGAATGTTCTGCAAGCAATGTGGAATAGATTTGACGCCCAGCTTTTCTAGTGGTTTAGTTCCTTCAGTTGTTGGATACCTTCTACAGCTACAGATTATAGACTGAACCTGTAGTTTTGTCTTAAAACTCCCAAGTGGAAACCTAAAGGCTTCTCACAGTTTCTATGCTTTGAACCTTGTGCAGGCTCGTGAGGCTGTAGAAATGCGAGCCCAGGTGGAACGGAAGATGGCCCAGAAGGAGAAAGAAAAACATGAAGAGAAACTCCGAGAAATGGCCCAGAAGGCCAGGGAGCGAAGAGCTGGAATAAAAACCCATGTGGAAAAAGGTACTGTTCTTCTCATCCTCTTGCCTTGTACGTATCAATTATTTCAAAAGGGTTTTTGCAGTCCACTGAATTAAGACAGATTTTAGTGATCTTGTCGAGAAGACAAATACTGTATAAAAAGATAATTAATATTGATTAGATTACAGGGAGTATTATTAATTTTGCTTTTATGACTTTTTATATTATTTAAATTGTCCGAAGTAGTGAAATCACTGTGTCAGATGGCTAAATAAATGACGGCCGTGGAAGCACAGTAGTGGAGGACTACTTCATTCTATTCATCTCTGCATGTCCTCCTCAGGCAAAGAACCTGTGCTTCATTCATATTACAGCAGTATTAAGCCTGTGTAGTTCAACATTACTTTTCCACAAACAGGCATACATGGGACTGCAGCCAACAATCAGCTTATTTTCATTATAATGTATATAATATTTAGTGAATGTCAGTTGCATCAAAGAATATTGGACCCGGAGGGAAAATTGTACAGATAAGTCATCGATTCTCTGAATACTTGCTCTATCACTTACTTGCAAATCAACTCCCTTAATGATAGCTGTATATCATTCTGAATTTCAAATGTCTGTGTAGAGGATGGAGAAGCTCGAGAACGTGATGAAATCCGACATGACAGGCGAAAAGAGCGGCAACATGACCGGAATCTTTCCAGAGCAGCTCCCGATAAAAGGTAAATTTGTGCAGCACGCAAGGGAAATAGAGTTACAGACTAATATGCAGACACTTGCAGCCCAACAAAGTATCTCATTTGTGCATTCATTCTCTGCTACCTTATAAAATGTACTTTCCTGCTATATGGTGCTTCTCTCAAGATGGAGCTTTATGGAATCATAATGGCAAAAGGGTGGCTTTGGAGAACACAATGCTGCTCTGCTTACAAAATAAAGGGCAAGAGTAGAAAAGGCACATGAAAGGTTTCATATTAATAATGTTTGTTTATGTTTTTAATATGTTGCCTTTCTCCCGGAATTGGGACCCACAGTAACTTAAACATGTTATCAGGGAGGATATGGGGAGCCACAGAGTTTACCTTATCTTAGTTTAAGGAGGGAAATGCTTAAGCCGTGGGCTGGGCAATACACCAACAAATTATTAATCTGCCTTTCAAGAATCGGGTGGCTATTCAGGGCTGTCACTTGTATTGTGGAGTGATGTTTAAATAATTCTGGGGATGCAACTTCAATCTAAAAGGATTTAAATAAAATATCCTATTTTTAAGAATGTATTTTTTGAACAGCTATATTTAATTGGGCCATGAGATAATTAACTCATTGTGGTTTGCAGCATGACCCATAGTTTCTAATAATGCAACTCACCGTTATTTTCCACTACAGGATATAATTGCATGCTTCTGTGTACCTGTTCAAGGACAGTAAGAAAGCTAAGTGTGCTGCTTATATACCTCCTCATAGTGCTTAAAGCTCTCTTGGGGCAGTTTACAGTTTAAGTATGCAGGCTACAGGCTACATACTTCCCCCCATGAGCTAAGTACAGTACTCCATTTACTGATCTTGGAAGAATGGAAGGCTGAGTCATTCTTGAGCAGGCTTCTTAAGCCTGTTGGGATCAAACTCAGGTCATAAGCAGAATTTTGAATGCAATTTAATCACTGTGGCACAATGCTCCTTCCTGCAGATGAAAGCCAGAATTATTAAACTTGTTTTGTGAGCTTAAGAGAACTTCATGACTGTCTGTTTTCTGAAACTGTTGCTCACTTCATCTGTATGACAACTTTTGAAGTTGGAGAATTTCAGCAGCAGGAGGTCATCTGGAAAGAAAAAGCCAAATTATCTCTTGAGCTAAAGCGAGCCCTTTACATGGCTAAATAATTCTTTGGATATAGAAGATCACCAGTGCTTTCCTCTGAATATATCTGGTCAGAGATCAAACACAATATGCTGCCTGTTTGGAATAAACATAAGTCAAGCTAAGAGACAAGTTCTCTCATGTAGAAGTATTGTTACTATTACTACAGCATAACCAATTTACAATGCCAATGATGCAGGTCAAAGTTACAGAGGAATGAGAACAGAGATATTAGTGAAGTCATTGCTTTGGGAGTTCCTAACCCTCGGACATCCAATGAAGTCCAGTACGATCAGAGGCTTTTCAACCAGAGCAAGGTAAGTAACTTGGACTGCAGGACAGCTCAGTGTTTTAGGTCTCTGCCTGTGGAGCGAGAGGTTGGGAATAGAATAGAATCCTTTTATTGGCCTAGTGTGATTGGACACAGCAGGAACTTGTCTTTGGTAAATATGCTCTCAATATGCCCAAGGAGAAATATAAAAGAATCGTATATTCAATGAAAGCAACACAATACAACAACACAATATAACATTATTAAAAAGATTAATTATCCAGCAAATTAATAGCACTTGGGAAAAAGCTATCTTTACCTGTATATCTAGTTGTCCTAGTATGCAATGCCCTAAAACATCATTCTGAGGGTAAAAGGATGTATGGGGTCTGTATATACGTTCATCGCCCCTTTTTAGCTTGTGTGGTGTACAATTCCACAATAGACGGCAAATTAGTAGCAATATTTTTTCTGCAGTTCTAATTATCCATTGAAGTCTGTTTCTGTCTTGTTTAGTTGCGGAACCGAACCAGACAGTTATAGAGGAACAGATGATAGATTCAGTAACTCCTCTGTAGAACTGAATCAACAGTTCTTTAGTCAGTTTAAACTTCCTAAATTGACACACACACAAAATACTTTGTTGTGCCTTCTTAATCATACTTCTGATATTAGATCACCCTTTAAAATCTTGATAGTACCTAAAAGCTTAACGTTTTTCCAGTGCTCTTTGTGGAGCAACATAGAAGAAAAGGTGTCTTAGTATCTGCTGCCAGATGTATAGGATAGTTTGTTTTTAATTGCACATGCCCGTCAATAGGATGAGCAATCTGTATCTTCATAATTCTACAAGTAATTCACACTTTGAATTGAAATGTGTATATGACCATTCCTGGAAAAGTTGCTTTTTAGGATTACAGATACTAAGGTCCCTTGGCAAAAGCAGGTCCATTGGCCATGCTGGCAGAGAGAATCTGGCATTTGTAGTTATAAACTTTGTGTTTATAACTACTTACAACCTTGTAGCTTTAATTAATGTTGTCTACTAATGCTGTAAGATGTCCCTCAATTCCTTGTTCTCAATACTTGAACATGTCTTAATTGTATTGGACTGTATATTATCCCTCATTACTGTAAGCCAACTTCGGTCCTTTTCAAAGGAGAAAGGCGGGGTAAAAATACTCTAAAATAAAAATAAAATAATAGTCCAGGAAAGTAACCTTTTAAAGATCTAGTTCTTACAATAGTTTAAATCAGTGCTTGTAATTTTCCAATATTTTTCCTAGTTAGTACTTGCAGAGTCACATGATAAAAGTCAAGAGCAATAAAACATTTAGGGAATTGCACTTTTGTGGCACTAAGTAAAATGGAGACCGAAATTGGGTGCTGAAGATGCACACCTTTTGTGTTTACTAACAATTGAGGGGCAATCCTAGTGCACTTTTTAGCATGGCCCCTCCTAGGATATAAATGGAGTGAAGAGGAGCAAGCTGTGTTAACAGCCTCCCTTAGCCAGTGGTTCCACCTACCACTGGCTTCAGCTGTTCAGGATACCCACTGCAAAAAAAACTGAAATAACGAAATATCAGATCTCAAAATGAGAACTGATATGTAGAGATGGAGAATAGATAAAGAAGGGGGGGAAGAAAGGCATACTGCAGAATTCCTGATTCTGAAGTCAGAAAAAAAAAGAAGTCCAGGTGCCATGACTCAACTTCCAGATAAACTCACCTGGATGACTGAGAATCTTCACGGACATATTCTGAAGGCAATGTTTGCATTTATTGTAATGGTCAAATTGGAAAAATTGTGACTTGCAATAGAAGAAAATGATATTTTGGTGTGCCCACACTGCTTAATAGAATTTAGAAGAGTTACTTTGAAAATAAATAAATTAAAATATAAGAGCCAGAGAGATAGTTGCTGCATCTGACTTTTTTAAAAGTAGCATTTTCTTTTGTTACTCAAAAGCTTTTAAAATAATTGCTTTTAATTACTTTAAAACACCCACGTTCTGCATGTGGTTGGCCTAGAGCAGTGTTAGCAAACCTATGGCATGGGTGCCAAAGGTGGCAGGCACTCGGAGCCCTTTCTGTGGGCACCCGGCATCGCCCCTTCACAGCCACTTGTATTCAGGTTAAATTGCTTTATTAGCACTTTGCGGAAAATAGTACAGTTGCAGTTTACAATTGACTGCCCAGTTCCACCATCTCTCTGGAGAAGAAATGTGTAATGACAGTGAGTCATGCTTTTTGGTAATTTCCAAAACAGTAATGATCTCTAGGTAGCAATCAATACAGAAACCTCAGCAAGTCAAAATATGATGGCCAGACTGATTTTGGTTACCAGCAGATATGACTAAAGATGTTTATCACCACTTCATAACCCTATTTCCTCTCGTGGGAACCCACTTGCAGGCAGTGGGCAAGCTTCCCTGCTCCACCTCTTCCAGGAATTGCCTCTGAGTGGAGGACCACCAGAGGAGGCAGGGCTCTAAAGCGCCAAATACATATGTTCGGCTGATAAACAAACCAGCACTAACCACCAAACCAGTGGTTTGTGCCCTTCTCTAGATATGACCGTATATCTCCAGTCTTAATATGTTACCCTTGTCTGTCAGTTTCCACGCTCAATTCAAGATGCAGGTCATCACTATAAAGCTTAAATAGTTTAGGATCCCCTAGATATGTTGGAACATTTCTCACAGGGAAGAGCTACCCATACCAGGCTTTCTGTTGTCTCCACCACCTCTGGAATAAACTTCCAGTAGAGGTGCACTAGGTTGCTTCTCTCTCAGTCTTTAAGACAGTAAAACTGGCTAAAAACTGCCTTTTATCAGTTACCATACCTGGGATATCCAATGTCATCTTAAATTGTTTTTATCTCAAGGATAGTTCAGCTAGTCAGTAGCTTTACTGATGAATTGATTTGTAGGCATTTTTCTTCTTACATGTGGCAGTACAGAAGTTCAAATAATAAATGAATGAATAAAGTAGAAGCTATGTATTTCTTGCTGGGAAAAGAAATTCACTAGAGGTAGTTACATTATTTGCTTCCAGGTTCTGAAGCCATGGTTATTTTAGTAATCATGGAAAAAGTAGAAAAGGCAACAGTTCTACTAACACAATACCAGCACAGGCAGCACTAGGGGCTGTTGAATCTGCCTATGCAACCTGAGCATAACTCTTCATGAGTATTTTAGGCTAAGTTCCAACCTGAGAAAGTTGGAATTAGTTGTTCGGTGATTGGAGAAGCAGAACCAGAGCAGTGATTTGATAGTTGTGCAGTGATTCTTCAATGAGGTTGTGCAAAGAGGTAGAAACTGCAGTAATGCAATGACCACTTGATACCACTGTAATTCTGCTTGCTGCTTCACTTAAGATGGGATTTGATTCCAGTAACCAACAATTGTATTGGGATGTTCTTTCTTCCAGAAAAGACTATTCTGACTTTTTTTTTTAAAAAAACTGCTTGTTAGAAAGTATGTTTTTTTAATATTTGTATTTATTCTTGAGTAACTTGTTGAGGATAGTCTCCACATAATAGAACATATTTCTGTGCTCTGATAGGGAATGGACAGTGGCTTTGCTGGTGGAGAAGATGAGATTTACAATGTCTACGACCAGCCTTGGAGAAGCGGGAAAGACACACAAATTATCTACAGGCCTAGTAAGAACATGGATAAGGACATGTACGGAGACGATCTGGAGGCACGAATAAAAACTACAAACAGGTATAGAAACATGTCAATCTCAAGTTTGCTCAAAATTTTGTTATCACTACACTATATCTACTGCTTTCTTTTCATTCACACAGGTTTGTTCCTGATAAAGAATTTTCAGGTTCAGATCGCAGACAAAGAGGTCGTGAAGGGCCAGTTCAATTTGAGGAGGATCCTTTTGGTCTAGATAAATTCTTGGAGGAGGCCAAACAGCATGGGGGCTCAAAAAGGCCTTCAGATAGTAGCCGGCCTAAAGAGCATGAGCATGAAGGCAAAAAGAGAAGAAAAGAGTAAGCAACTGGTTTGTCTCTGGAGAGTGAGACTGAATTTACAACTTGGAGCATTTTTAACAAGCCTAGAGGGGTTATCTTGACCAAGTGGCACGTCCTTGGTGGTGGATATGTCTGCCACAAAACAAGCACAGCAGTTCTGTCCACAGAATTGAGGGTAGTTACAAATGGTCCACTGACTTATCAAAGTTCTACTTAATGGGCTGTACCTGCGTCTTTCCTCTTTGTTTCAACACAAATGGAGCTTTTGTGTTTTGTTTGGAATATGCTGCTCAATGTATTCTGTTTTTAGTTAAAGCTGCTTATTCTACCTGATAACCTTGTATATAGTTTGCCTTGCTTCCGCTGACTTGTACTTGAAAGGTGGAAGGATATTGTGATTCACTTGCTCTGTTGTGATTGTATAGTTTAGAGAACTGATTTCATTTAACAGAGATGCATACATATACAGGTTTATTTTAGCTTCTCTATATAGTAGTGAAATAAAATCTCCTTGCTTTAACTGATGTCATTAATTCTTCCATCCATCTTTTGGCTTGGGATACGTCCTTTATGTTCTTCAACATTAATCTGAAAGATTTAATAGACATAGTTGTAAGACAATGGAACAAAATATCTGTGTATATTTTGATAAACTTAACAAATTAAATCCAGTGCTCTGTACAAGTTGAAACTGCCTTCATATTTTTTCTGCACATTTCTTGCGTCAAACTTTGTATTAAATTCTTCAACTATTTGCTTCAAGAAAAAAAGAATACATGCAGATTTCCATAATATTTTAAATGGGTGGTTGTCCAACATGTTTGCATAAAAAGGCATTTTTAATGGGGTAAATTTATTTCTTCTCAAAAATTAGAGGCTCCCCTTCCTCCAGGTCTGTTTCTTATACATACATCTTAATTTTAATATCCCACTCCCAATATATCAAGGAAGGAATTATTGAACAGGAGCTGCAGCACATATAAGGTGACCTTGAAGACACTTTGCAATTCCATTAGGAGTCCCAACCGGAAGGTTAGGAAACACTGCTTAAACACTTATAAATTGCCTTCTCCATCCACATTAGTAATATGTACCTACTTGGGCATGAATTCATAACTGAGCTGAACTACACAAAAGCAATATGGGAGAAAAGGGTATTATTTTTAATGTCCATGTAAAGGAAAACTTTAGACAATTTGTGGGCAAGAGTTTTAAATGTCCAACAAATTCAAGACTCTTCTAAGTACTCTGTATCTTGAAAAAAATTGATGTGTGTATCTCTATTTAAAACTAAGTAATGAGCTCAGAATGTATGGTATTGAATCTCTTACCTTAACGCCTTCTAGGATATGAGACTCTTTCTGCAAAGCATTTGTGAGACTTTCCTCATTAAAAAATGAAACCCAGCAAAATCCTTTGTAGAATCCAGTTTCTTTATTCTAATCAACCAAGACAAAAAAAACAACAACATTGGATCCACGCACTTAACAGATTTCTATTTTTAAATGCTATTCCTTACATAAGTACCATCAAAGTCTCCTTTTTTTGGATGCACATCTTAATGTGGCGAGGGGTTTAAGTGTATCAGGGAAGCTGAGCCCAATGCTGTCAAAAGACAAGTCTACTGTGAGTCTGGACTGCTAGTAGGATCACCCAAGACATAATGGTCAAAGCGGAGACAACAAACCTATTGTGTCCACTCCTCAGGATTAACACCAGCAAATGAGAATGTCTAGTTCAGGATGGGGCAGTGAAGCTCCTAGACAGCTGGAGTACAAGGGAAAACTAGTTGAGCTTTCCTGGACAGCAGCCGTGACAGTCAGCCTAACTTTCGCTAGTCCTGTGTTGAAGGCAAAAATGCTAAAGCCTTTCCTTTCCTCCCTTAGAAGCTCATGGAAAACATCTTAAAAACCAAAACCAATTATTTTGGAGGACAATAGCAAAAAAAAATTGCAACTGCTACTAAAAAATAAGTTTAATCTTCTAATGAAGAACATCGTCTCTGAAATGGGACTTGGGGGCACTCTCTTAAAGTGGCTCCAGTCCTTCCTGCAGGAGAAAATGGAGAATGTGGTGTTGGAGGATTCATGTTTGATGCCATGGCCATTGACCTGTGGGGTCCCCTCAGATTTCCATTGTGTCTATGTTACGTAACATGTACAGTACATGAAGCCACTGGTGGAAATTATCCAGATTTTGGGGGTTAAGTGTCACCAGTATGGCGATAACACACAACTTGACCTCTTTTTACCTCCTGATTCCAAGGAATATTTCAACTAGGTCAGTGCTTAACTTCAGTAATGAACTGGACGAGGATGAACAAACTGAAACTAAACCCAGACAAGGTAGTGGTGCTTCTGGTCAGTCGAAAGTGAAATCAAGGAATAGGAATGCAACTTGTACTGGATGGGAGTGTGTGTATGTGTTGTGTAGTTATAGTCATGACCAACTCTTCGTGACCCCATGTTCATGGAGTTTTCTTGGCAAGAATACTGGAGTGGTTTGCCAGTTCCTTCTCCAGGCGCCTACAGCACCTGGTATTCCCTGGTGGTCTCCCATCCAAGTACTAGCCAGGGCCGACCCTGGATGGGATTACCCTCCAATTGGAAAAAGAGGTGCACAGTTTGGGGGTGCTCCTGGACTCATACTTGAGTCTAGATGCCCAGGTCACAGCTGTGGCTAGGAGTGCATTTGCACAATTAAAGCTAATATGTTAGTTAACATCTGTCTCTTGAGAAAACTGCTCTGGCCACGGTGACACATGCCCTAGTGACTTCCCAGCTGGACTACTGTAACATGCTCTATGTGCAGCTACCAATGGAAAGTCTCAGGAAACTTCAACAGGTCCAAAATGCAGTAGCCTGATTGCTGACTGGGGCAGGTTACAGAGAGAACATCTCACCTCTACTAAAACAGCTCCACTGGCTGCCAATCAGGTATTGAGCACAATTCTAAATGCTGGTTTCACTTACAAAGCACTAAAGGGTCTGGGTCCAAACTGCCTCAAAGATCGAATCTCACAGTATGAACTGGCTTGGGTGCTAAGGTCATCAGGAGAGGCCTCTCTCTCTAGCCTGCCACCTTCAGAGGTGTGCCTCAGAAGAACACACGAAAGGGCCTTCTCTGCTGCTGCTCCCAGACTTTGGAACTCCCTCCCACTTGAGGTCAGGACTGCTCCATCTCTGCTGTCTTCCCAAAACCAGGCAAAGACCTTCCTCTTCAGGCAAGCTTTCCCTGAATGATGGACTACCTATTATGTGACTTTAGATGGATTACCATGCATGATCATTTTATTTTATATTTATTTATTATATTTATATACAGTACTGCACCATCGAGCAACACAGCTACTCTGGGTGGTTCACGAGCTTTGACTGAATTCATATGAACACCTGTGTTTCCATGACTAATTCTGCACTTGTTTGGGTTTATTCTATTCCAGAGTATAACTTTTTGCAATTGCTTTCTTGGGTTTGATAGAAGATCCAGTTCCCTTAAGGGTGATATTATATTAAACCTAAACTCACAGTGCACATTGGGGAATTATTTTAAGAGGTTTGCATTCAAAATTATTCTTGGGTCTTTCTGTAAACTCTTCTTCAGCCAATATTATTTATTTTGCTAATAAAGGTTTGAACAAATCAAACAACTGAAGCAGTAGATAAATAAGCATTGTTCTTGTCCATTCCCTCCAACAAGCTTTTCTGACAGCAGTATACACTCGAGCTTGAGATACAGCAAGCCTTTTAATCAGATTTCCCCTCCATTTTCTGCAACATAATCTAGATTTAAGTGGTAAGTAAATACAGTGAACCCTCATATAACAGTTTGTATAACATACAATCTGTACAACAGAAAAAATTCCAGAGATAGGGGAACTTTGCTTAACATAATCCCCTACGGGGCAAATCTGCACAACAGAAAAACGGTTGTAATTAGGAATTAATCTGTTTTCAATGTATTCCTATGGGAAATTTGTATAAAGGAAAATGTCCTTAATAGATTTTCATTAGGAATGAATTACAGTGGACCCTTGTATAACAAACAGTATGTATAACATTAAATCTGTACAACACAAAAAATTCCGGAGATAGGGGAAATTTGTTTAACATAATCGCCTATGGGGAAAATCCATAGAACATAAAAATGGGATTACAGTACTCCATTTTCAATACATTCCTATGGGAATTTGTATAAAGGAAAATTTGCTTAACATAATTTCATTTGGAATGAATTAATTCCTTTATGCAAGGAACCACTGTATCAACACCTGTTGTATGTAAGTGTCACATTCCTTTCAGGGTGGATCAGATTTAAATCAATTAACAGCAAGAATACTTACAAATGGCATAATGCATTTTTTCACTGGGCCAAACTGGGCAAAATATGTTTTTATCTCATCTGAAAAAGAAGAAAAAGAAGGGAATCAAGAGCAGGAAATCTATCAAGAACTAAACGGCAACAGGTTTATGAGGCTCCTTTCCTACTGCTGAACCTCATGGACTAAACAAGTACAAGTAACAGGCACAAGCAGTAAACAGCTAATTGGGGGTGGGTCTATACAGTAATATATCTGCAGTTATACAATAAAAACATTTGCTCTCAGAAAACGACAAACATTAAACTAAACCACCTGTCCAACTTAGTTTTTTTAAAGATACTACCATCAAATAAACCTGTCTGCCCTATAACTGTTATTTATACATGTGCCTTCTTTGTCCAAATTTAGTAATTGCAAAGCAAATAGGCAAAGCATGTATTTCTTCACATCACACCTAATTGTCCTGTACATGCTCCAAGAAAGCAACAGTTAAAAGCCACAATACCCAATTTATGAGATTATTTAAAAGTTGTTACACCTGGTTTTATTCGACAACATACCAATTGCAAGACATCTACAATAACCCATATTGTATAACCCCTTTACATAATCACTGCACTTCAACGGACACTTGTCTCAGTACTTGCAATTTGCAATTTAGAGAGTAAGAAGAGGCAAAGGTACAGGTACTCTTTAATATTACAAAGCTATAGAATCAATGTAACCAAATAAGATGGTAGAAGATAAACATGATTATAAAGTAGGTCCCCGGTATCCGCTGAGGATTGGTTCCAGGCCTTCCCATGGAGAAGAGAGAACATCTGCCCATCTATCTCCAAACTGCTGTTTCCTGACAGTAGCTTGCTTTATGACTGCTGTTTTGAGACAGTAGCGTGGCTGCTGTTTGTGTCAGTAGCTTGCTTTGTGGGTGCTGAATTATTTAATTTTTTTCCTCTGCCAACCGTGGATAACAATCAGTGGATACGGGGGTCCTACTATATTGAAATATAGAACAAAAACGCCATGTGCCCAGTGAGAGTCTGAAAGGGGAACTGGGAGATTATGTAGGGCTTTTATGTTCCCTTCCTTCAAGTTCCAGTAAGAATAAAGGTTAGGACCCAAGGCTGTTATAAATACTGTTGTTGTTCAGTCGTTCAGTCGCGACTCTTCGTGACCCCATGGACCAGAGCTCGCCAGGCCTTCCTATATTCCACTGCCTCCCGGAGTTTTGTCAAATCCATATTGGTTGCATGGATGACACCGTCCAACCATCTCATTCCCTGCTGTCCTCTTTTCCTTTTGTCTTCAATCTTTCCCAACATCAGGGACTTTTCCAAGGACTCCTCTCTCCTCATGAGGTGGCCAAAGTACTGGAGCCTCAGCTTCAAAATCTATCCTTCCAGTGAACATTCGGGGTTAATTTCTTTCAGGATGGATAGGTTTGATCTCCTTGCAGTCCAGGGGACTCTCAAGACTCTCCTCCACCACCACAGCTCAAAAGCATCAATTCTGAGGCGATCAGCCTTCTTTATAGTCCAGCTTTCACTTCCATACATCACTACTGGAAAAACCATAGCTTTGAGTAACCTGACCTTAGTTGGCAAAGTGATGTCTCTGCTCTTTAGGATGCTATCTAGGTTTGCCATTGCTTTCCTCCCAAGAAGCAGGCGTCTTTTTATTTCGTTGCTGCAGTCGCCATCTGCAGTGATCAAGGAGCCCAAGAAAATAAACTCTGTCATTGCCTCCATTGCTTCCCCTTCTATTTCCCAGGTGATGGTACCGGTGGCCATGATCTTAGTTTTTTTGATGTTGAGCTTCAGCCCATTTTTCCACTCTCCTCTTTTCACCCTCATTAAGAGGTTCTTTAATTCCTCCTCACTTTCTGCTATTAGAGTAGTATCATCTGCATATCTGAGGTTGTTGATATTTCTTCTGGCAATCTTAATTCCGTCTTGTGATTCATCCAGACCTGCCTTTCGCATGATGTACTCTGCATATAAGTTAAATAGGCAAGGTGACAGTATACAGCCTTGTCGTACTCCTTTCCCAATTTTAAACCAGTCAGTTGTTCCATATCCAGTTCTGACGGTTGCTGCTTGTCCCACATATAGATTTCTTAGGAGACAGATAAGGTGGTCAGGCACTCCCATTCCTTTAAGAACTTGCCATAGTTTGTTGTGGTCCACACAGTACAGTATAAATACTGTACTTCTTTCTAAACAGTGAAATACTTGAGGAAATATAGAAGATGCTGATGGAATAGCCATGTTAAAATCCTATGGGGCTACAACCTGTACTGTATGGAGTCACCCTCCAATTGAAAAAAGAGGGGCACAGCTTTGGATGCTCTTGTACTAGATGCTCAGGTCACAGCTGTGGACAGGAGCACATTTGTACAATTTTAGCCATGGTGACACATGCCCTAGTGACGTCGTGGTAAGACTACTGTAATGCGCTCTATGTGGGACTTCTGATGAAAAGTTTCAGGAAACATTCAATGGGTCCAAATTGCAGAGGCCAGATTACTGACTGGGGCGGGGTACATTACAACCCTATTAAAGCAGCTCCACTGGCTACCAATCAGCTATTGATAACAATTCAAAGTGCTGACCATAACCTACAAAGCACTGTGCGGCCTTGGTCCTAGCTACCTCAAAGATACTGTAGAATCTCACAGTATGAACCGGCTCGGGTGTTAAGATCACCAGGAGAGGGCTTTCACTCCATCCCACCACCCTCACAAGTATGTCTCATGGGAACACATTAAAGGGCCTTCTCGGCTGCTGTGCCCAGACTCTGGAAGTCCTAGAGGTCAGGACTGCCCCAGAAACAGACAAAGACTTTCTCTTTAGACAGGCTTTCCCTGAATGATGGACTGACTACCTATCATGTGTCTTTATATGAATCTAACATACATGATTACACAGACTTTGTGTTTATAACCACTCATATCTCCCTTGTGTGATTGCTTTGACACGATGTTTTCAATGTTAATCTCATTCCCCGTAACTTTTGGATGGTGTACCGTGCATGATTACATGGAATTTTTACTCTCTTTAACTGCTCACATTCTCTTGTAATGTTGTCTTTTAATGCTATAAGACATCCCTCAATTCTGTTCTCAAACTTAAATACATCTTAATTTTACTGGACCTCATATTGTCCCTCATTACTGTAAGCTGCCTTGCATCCATTTATTAGAGTAAAAATACTCTAACTACTCTAAATAAATACAAAACATGCTGTGCAGACCAAAAGTATTTTGCCTAATTGACTTCAGAAGACTGCAAGTCAAAATTGCCAAGTTCATGCACAATGGGAGAGACAGCAATAGTGCAGAAAGGTATCACGTCCTACACCTTAATGTAAAAACACTGCTGTACAAAAAAGAGAAAAATATTTCCTCCTAGTAACGAATGCTTGATGGGTCTAAGCACATTGTTGTTGAGACCTGGGTCCAGCTTAGCCAACGAAGAAACCAACAGGCTCTTTTATTCTCGAGAGCTTTCACTGCCAGGATCTGATAGTTGTTGTGGGAGCCTTTCGGGCTTTTTGGATGTGTTCTGGAAGTTTTTCTTCCTGAAGTTTTTCGGCAGATTCTGGAGCCAGCATCTTCTGAGGGCAAAGAGCATAAGAGTTCTCGCTCTGTGCTCTGATGTATAGAGGCTCTTCTCCGTAAGTCATTTGGACATGATTTGCGGTGACCAAACGTTCAGATTAGGGTTATCTGGAACATTCAATTATTTTCTATCACACATTTCTTTCTGTGAGCTCAAGGTGGCAATAGGTGGCTCTCCTCATCCCCTGAGTTTTATGCAGCCGTGCCTGAAAGTGAGGGCTTCAAGGTCAGCTACCGAGGTCATGGCTCATTTAGGACCAAAATCTCGATTTATTTACTCGCTTTGTTTGATTTCTCCCTGGCTTGGAGCGAAGGCGGCATACAAAAAATTCGAAATGAACAAACACTGCAGTAAATCTCCCAGGAACTAGTTGCACATCCTAATCAGTACTATGGCTCCCCATCATTACCTATTTTTTCTCGGCAATAACACCTTCCTTCCAACCTTTTTGCTTGCTAAAAAAAAAAAAAACGGCAGGGGTACCGTCAAGCTGCTCAATATAAAGGAAACGGGGAGGGGGGGAGAACGAGGGGGGGCGCGAAAAGGCATCTGAGCAACAGGCTTTGCATTTGGGCCAGGAGAAGAATTCTCCCAACGCCACGAAGTGAGGATAAAATCGCAACTCGAACCTAGACGAGACTCGGACGCTCCCTTCCCGCTCCTCTCAGGATCGCTCCTCGACCTGCAGCTTTCACGAAGCCCAATCCTGCAACCGGCGTGGAGACGCCGCAAATCCCCCGCCACCTTTGCCGTCCCAGGCTAAAAAAGGGCAGGCCGACTCAAACCACCCCGTTTCTCTCGGAGCTCCGCGCCTTTTCCTTCCCACCCACCCACCCACGCAGCGCTCACCTCTCGCCACGGTCCAAGGGATGCGATGCACGAAGGCCTCGAAGGTCTTCCGCGAAGCCCCGCCGGCCGCCATCTTGCAAGCACGCCAAGGGAACGGGCCCAGAGGGCCGGCGCAGAGCAGAGCAAGCCACGCCCCTTCCGCGGAGCTCCAGGACGGTCACGCTGGGAACCAAAATGGCGGCGGCCGCCGGTGCTGTCACGCGGGAAGAAGACGCCTTCCGCCGCCTTTTTCGCTTCTACCGCCGGTGGGAGGGCCCGCCGCAGCCGCAGCCGCCGCCGGGGCTGATTGACTTCTCGAGGCCGGCAGCGCGGGAGGTAAACTGGGCTTCATTTCCTCGGCGCCTCAAATGATCGGTGGGGAGGGTGGAAGAGCAGCCACAGCCCGGGCTGCTGCTGCATCTTTATTCAGCGCGTCCCCCTGGCCCAGAGCCGTCCCTCGTTTCTGATCCAGGAGGTCAACGCCAAGCGCACATCGTTTGGATCGATCGGAGTCTGAAAAGACCCTCCGTGCTGAATTAGAGCAGCTAGGGTTGGTTTCTCGGATCCAAAATTGCAATACTGTGACACGATCTCGCACACCGCTCCTTCCGCAATCCTGTCCCGCCGGTGCTCTACGGTTTCAGTCTGTACTCGTTTGCTTGTACCACGCCTGATTTCTCTACTCAGGGATTTACAAACCATTTTAACATGTGAGGAGCGCGAGGAGAAACTGTGGAGACATATCTGAGATGCATGGAGACCTTCTGTTTCTGATGTACATAGACAATCCGTGTGCGAATTAAAGATAGACAACTCTGCTGCTGCTTTTATTACGTATTTCTTTTACTGTTGCACACAACTGGAGGGAAGTGCATTATTTTTTAAAAATTATTTCCTGGTTAATTTTTTGAATTACTTATCAAGTTAGCATCTCAGACCAGACCAGAGAGGGATAACTTTTTTTAACTACTGAAAGAATTCACAAATACCAAAATTCCCACCTCATGAAGTGATGAAGTCCAAACTTTTTATTTCATTTGCACAAATTAGAACTGCAGTTTGCTTCCTTATTTAACTAATGTCTATCTTTTCAGTTTTCCTGTAGAAAGATCTAAGATGGCTTACAGATGATTTAAAATACTGTACCAACAGTAAAACAATTACAAACACAATAAATTATAGTATTAACAAACCCAACATATTATGTATTACAAGGTACTAGATCATATATTTAAAACAATGCAAAAGGATGAAAAGGGCAAGTTCCCCACCTCTTAAAGCTCTTCCAGTGCAACAGCTTACACATTCAAAGTCTATCTCAAAAGGAAGGTACAATTACTTGCTGGTGGAAAAAACAGTGTAGCAGTGCCTGTTAGATGCTGTCACTGGGATTATTATTTGCGGTTCACATCCCTACTCCTTAAATTTGTTTGTGAAAATGTTAAGAATCTACCTAGAGCTAATAAGGAATGCTATATAGAATAAGCAATTGTCCTGATCAAGCACTAGCATTAATTTGTGTCTAACATAATTTTATCCTTGTGCTTTTTAATGCCTCATAATGTCTGCAAAAAAGGTCCTAGATCCTACCATAATTGTTCAGGACATTGGCAGAATCCCCTTGTATCTTTGTCCGTATTTATACCAGCTGTACCTTTACTTCCTAGAGTGGTTGATGTTTTAGTGGGCTTTAAACACTGATGACAAGCCATTAAAGATTTTTCATACTTCTTGGGAATAATTGTGTGGGAATAGAACTTGTTGAAAATACTTCAATAAAGTACTTGAAAAATAGTATTTGAGTTCTTAACAGCCATATTCCATATTCCAAGATTCTGTCTTGCCAATTGCTTTTTACCTGCCTGATCCGATTATCTTCTGTCAGTTGCAGGAAAATAACTACTGAAGGGGAAATTAGTAATACAGGTGATATTTCATGGTGACAAAGGATTAACACTGTCTTCATTAACAATACAGTGGACCCTTGTATAACAAACAGCTTGTATAACATAAAATTTGTACAACATAAAATATTGTGGAGATAGGGGAAATTTGCTTAACAGAATTGCCTATGGGCCAAATCTGTACAACATAAAAATGGGATTACTCCATTTTCAATGCATTCCTATGGGAATTTGTATAAAGGAAAATTTGCTTAACATAATTTCATGTGGAACGAATTAATTCCTTTATACAAGGTACCACTGTATATCCCCTTTAATTTCATTAAGAATAATATATTAAACATGATGACTAAGTATTAACTATTTCTGACTAGCACCAGTGCTTAGATCGGTTTACTGTCCTCGGTTAACACTGTAATGAATGAGTGCAGCATAATTACACCCCTCCTAAGGAGAATTTCTGTCACAGAAAGAAACTCCTTAGACCTTAAGATTACATAATTGTGATTGGCCTCTTATTTCTCCAGCATCATTGGTAATTTCAATTAAAATCACATATCCATTGAAGTTAGAAATTAATGCATTATCCCGCTTGAAATTGGTATTCAAGTTATCACAGGCTGTAAAATGTAAAATGTTGTGGCTTTCAGGCTCTAGCAGTTCTTGTGTTTATAGCCATTACCACCCATAATGTCAGGATTCTAGTGCATGAAGAAAAGTGAGTTATTTATTAGAACATTGTGGTTTCAGATTTTGCTATCTCCTAATGTAATTTAGAAACAAAATGCACGAGAAATCTCCTTGTGATTCCCAAGAACTAATTTCTGTTTTGTTATATCCTGCAATGAAAAAACATTTGAGAAACAGAAATTCTGTATACTGTATATTGTATTCATAATCTAACATGGATGTCTTAGGAATTGATAGATTTCGGCTCTTATTAGAAATCTGATTGAGAGATATGCATCACTGGACAAATTGGAAATATCTTGGCCATATATGAATATGCCGATTGTTTTGTAAATATATTTTACATGTTTAGGAAATCATAGCCACTAAGTATTTAAAGGTGACTATTACTACCATGTTAAAACTAGAAAAATTGAGACTGGAAGAGGCCCTAGTTGAGCAACAGCTGCTTATTTTGATAGAAATTACATTGAATAAAACCATGGTTGTACCCACTGAGTTTCTTTTGAACATTAAGTCCAGCAGTGCTCACCACATCATACTGATTCTGAAAGATTTAGTTATAGTTTAAAATCTTGTAATTCAGTGCTGGTGTCCTTAATTTATTCCCCTCTGTTTTCTTCAAGAAAAGGTCAAGAGATGAAATCTGAGAAGGAGGGAGAGTGTCATCATCAGCATTAAGAAATATCTAGGTTGAGGGAAGTCTGCCATAGATTAGAGCAAGTTACGGAAATCTAGGAAGGATTCCTTCTTTATATGTTGTTGTCACATGTAGTGTCACACAATTTAATGTAAGTTGAGTTACTACCCATCACCTCTAGGAGCGTTCAGGTGCAGTGGTTCTTTAATGTGCTCACCAGTAGTGAACATGTTTCTTCATTCTGTCAAGATCTACTGTTGTAGTTTGAGTGAATTGAATCCAGGGATATCTTGTGCAGGTAGAATTCTTTCAATGTTTCTATCCAACTGAAGTTCTCAATCCTCTATTCTGGAGGGACCCCTGATGTTCAGCAGGCTTTGAAAGGTCATGGGAATTTTAACTGAGAAGGAGACAGGCAATCCCCATGGTGCACTATGGGGTTCTCCCTGTCTGTTTTTGGATCTAGACTTAAGTGCTGACTTCAGAAAGCATCAAAGTGTACTCAAAGCCTGTTCAAGCTTGACAGAAAGATCTCTTGTCAGGAGAGGACCGACAGGGAGCACAACAGACAAGTTGCCTTTTCAGTCCAGAGCATGGGAAGAAGATGGATTATTTTTTTAATGATTTAAGCCACTTTGGTATACTTACTGTTCTCCTTCATGAAGCAACAGAGATGGGTTTTGCAGTGCACACATGTAGAGGTCAGACTTCCTTAGCTATAGGAAAGTTCATTAGTCTCCTCCCCTGGCTCCGCGCATGAGCAGGAGGCTTCCCACCTAAACGCCTCAGTTCTCTCTTACCACCGTGATAAGAGGTTGCTTTGTTGTTGGTCCCCATGTGAGAGTACTTTGCTGTTTGTTTCTTTGCCTTTTCCTGGCTCTTATGTCTTTTTTGCCCCCCTTTAAAAATGTGTTTCTTGTGGGGCTAAAATCCCCCACACTGACAGTCACCTCCACTGCCTTAGAGAATCCCATCGTCCAGAGGCCTGTTTGATCTGTAAAGGCTTCAGTGCTCAAGCTCTGAAGAATCCGAGGAACCATCTTAACACTTTTTGCTTGAAAAATCCCTGGTTCCCCAATCCATGGAGAAGACAAAATCTCCTTCTTCATTTACCATGAATCCATTTGTCGCTAAGAAAGCTCCAACCCGTAAGTTGCCGGTTTTGGAGAAATCTTCGAAGTCGAATCACTCTAAGGAGCCTACTATGACTGTGTCCAAGGTGTCCAATGTTATTCTGTTCGATACTGAGCACTCTGATCTGTCGGGTTCAGTGCCTTCTTTTCCACACTGTTCTGGATTCGACCCTTTGCTTCCTTTGGAGTCCTCAGGCTCGTCTTCTGACAGCAATGCCTCCGATTCAGAAAAACCTCTGAATATCAGCCTAATGAAGGATCTCTTCGTTCAGTCTGTCTTGGCTGAGCCATCTACTGATGTTTGGTCTCAAACGGAGATCTCAGATTCGGACATAGCTTAGGCTACGCTTGCTGCCCAACATACTTCATCCCCGCCTTATCTATGGGGTCCTGGTCTGCTCTCTCACTGACCACCTCCATAGCCTCTCTGTCTGATCCACCATCAACCACTTTGATGCCTGCCAGAGATACTACACTGTCTCAGTTGCCAAATCTGATTGCCTCTGCCCACAGGGAAAAGAGACACCACAAACAGGTGCAACTTACTGAGGACCCGTCTTGTACTTCGGTACCAACACAGGGTTCCTCAATATCGACACCTGCCTTGGAGCCTTTGGTTCCACCAAAACCAACAATCTCTCTACCGTCTAAGACGCCGCCTATGGCATTGGTTTCGATATCGACCAAGCCAGTATTTTCCATCCCCAAGAAGAAACGTAAATCATTGGTTTTTTATGCCCATACCATCAACTTCGTCTCTCTCGGACCCAATGCCTCTGATTCCGGCATTCTCGCTCCAGTTCGATGGCAAACAGTGCTCTGTCCAAGCATTGGACTCTGCTTCAGAACTTCCTTCTCGACACTCCACTTTGAATTTGCCTTCAGATTCGGATTCATCCCTCAAATCCAAGGAAGAGCATCAGACTTATCCGCAGTTTGCCACCACTCCCAAATCCGGAACAGAGGAGTGATACCCGCTGTCATCTTCGGAGGCTATGAGGAATTATTCCGACTTCATGGCAAGGATGGCCAAATCCATTGTGTTGCCTACCCACCACCCTCGACTTTAACATATGTGCCATATCTTTGGAAAGATTTCTTCAGAGGAGGTTGCACATGTACACCTTTATATGATACCGTCCTTCCTTTCTATGGGTCAGGAAACCTTCAAAAATATTGGATCCATGTCAGTATCGAGGAAATAGAGTCTCTGTATGAGGTGCATGATGAGAAGGCTCCTTTTCTAAATAAACATACATAAGCTTGATCAAATCTTGAAGTACAATCTCGATCAAAACAGGTCCTTCAAAGGAGGGTAGGAATTTGGTCATTGTTGGGAGGATTATTTACAACTTCGCTGCCCTTCTCTTCAAGATCTCGAACTACCAGGTCGCCATGGGAGCATACCAAAGGGAACTCCTCTCTCATTTGCAGCCATTTCTGGCCCTCATTTCTGATTCCAAGATAGCTGACACCTCTGCCTTATTCAAGGAAGCCATGGCTTTGGCTACCCAGCAGATGAAGTCATCTCATCACACCTTTGATTGTACCTCAAAAGTTTTGGGTACTGCCATTGGGCTGCATAGACATGTATGGCTGCGCTCCACAGGTCTTGATCTAGCGAATATTGCACACTCGTTGCACCCCTCCGTATCTCCAGTTCTATAAGGATAGGGTGGTGGCATACCCTGATGTTACCTTCCTACCTAAGGTGTTTTCCTCCTTTCACCTTTCCCAACCCATCTCACTACCTACCTTCTTGCCGGATCTGACCTCTCCACTGGAACATGAACTCCACTCCCTCGATGTGCTACGTGTTCTAGCCTTCTACACTTCCAGAATTGTTCCTGTTCGAAATACTCAAAGTTTGTTTATCTCTTACAGCCCAAGTTCCAAAGGGTCTGCTGTTTCTCCCCGGCAATTTTCATGCTGGATTGTTGCCACGATTAAACTTGCTTATGACCTAGCAAAATGGCCATTGTTGTGTCCTGTCTGAGCCCACTCTACTAGACCAGTCGCCTCAGTGGCCTTCCTTAGGGGTGTTCCTTTGGAGGACGTTTGTAATGCCACCACGTGGGCCATATCCACAACCTTCGTGAAGCACTACGGGATGGATGCACGCATGAGGTCCACTACTTCTTTTCGGAGGGCTGTCCTTTCCTTCATGACGGCATGACTTCCTGCCATCCTGTGAGTATTGCTTGTAATCTCCCATCTGTGTGGCTTCACAAAGGCCATGAAGGAGAAAAACCAGTTACTTACCTGTAAAGGTGGTTCTTCGAGTGGACCTTCATGAAACCACACAGCACCCGCCCACCTCCCCACGACTCATCACGCCATGTCTGGTAATTATCTGTCACACTGGCGGTTGTGAGGGAGCTGAGGTGTTTAGGCGGGAAGCCTCCAGCTCATGCATGGGGCAAGGGGGAGGAGATTAACAAACTTTCCTATTGCTAGGGAGGTTCGACCTCTAGGCGCACATGCTGGGAAACCCATCTGTGTGGCTTCATGAAGGTCCACTTGAAGTTACAGGTAACTGGTTCTTTTTAGCTTTAAATATTGTTTTTTAATGTAAGCTGCCTTGGGTCGAGTTGAGCCTTAAGGATGCTTGAACTGCTGTGAAATTCATTGTGACTTTTCTGCCCACACACAGCGCTTTCCAGGAAGGGTTTGCTGATGAGCAAAAAAATGTGGCTTGGCTATCAAATTCTACTCAAGTCCTAATCAGCTGTGTAATACTCAGGGTGTTTTTCCCTGCTAGGTAAAAAGCTGTTCTCTGAATTGTTCCTCATTAAGTGATCAAGATGCGTACAGAGCAGGACTACGTCCAGTTAGCCAATGGAAAACTTACGGTCTTGATAATTATCCAGGTGAGTGTCCTTCCCATATGTTTGGACTGGATATCAATCAAGAAAAAAGTAGTTAAAGATGAGGGATGCCAGACTAAACTGTACTTTTTTTCTCTTTTGCTCATCCACCTCCCATTTTTCCTAGGATTTACATTTATCCAAGATCCATTTCTTCCTGGCTGCCAGCGTCACTGGGTAAAGCAATGTCTAAAGGAATACACCCAGAAACCCAACGTTTGTAATTTGGATATGCACATGTCTTTTAAGGAGACTGCTGATCTGTGGGAAACGAGCCAACATCAAATACGGTAAGGCCTGGTTTTGAATAAGTATTCTGATAAAAGGATTGAGGCACAACAGCCAGTGAATAAGGTGGTACTTATGTTATTGAGTGGTACTTGGGCAGGACTTGTTGAGGAAGGACTATGCATATGTAGCAGCATGAATGTTTTCATTTGGAAGATCCATAGTCTAGTGTCACTTGCAGTTCCAGGTAAAGTTGGGAAAGACACCTGTCAATAGAAAGAGAGAGATGGACTGACGATATGATTGGTTATAAGACAAATTCCTGTGTTTCTGTTACTGAATTTCAGAGGTCAGATATTTGCCTAGGAGACCATAAAACCTGACATGATGGTACCCAGGCAAACATTTGTCACTGCTAGGCTCCTGCTGCTCTGCAAGAGGTGGGGTCTTAAACCTGGCCATGTGTTGCTGGCCAGGTTTAGTCCAAGGTAAGGGACACCATCCATTGCAAATCTTTGAGTTTGGACTGTTCTTCCCAGAGATGCACTGTGTAGTAGCAGAATAAACTGCAGCTTTCTGTTATAACTCAGACCTAAAGCTAGGAGCATGTTGGGAGGTAATCTCCGCAGTTGTCTTGAGCTTCCAAGACCCACTAAATATAGTCTCTGCCCTCTTTTACATTTTGAATAGAGGTCTTGGGCCTATTATTGATACTTTGCTTCTGAGATGATTGGAGTACAATTGGAAAACAGGTGACATCCTTCGTCTAAGCCAGGCATGTCCAAACTTTGGCAAAATAAGTGTAACTTTTCTGAAATCATAAATTTAAGCAGAAACTGGACAGGAAATACTTTTAAGTGAAAGCAACACAGACTGGATATAAACCAATTCATACATTATACTAATTCATATATTTCTCATAGCTCAATACATGAACCTCTGTTGCCATTTAAAAAGTCTATGCCAGCCATCTCCAAATTTTGACCCCCCAGATGTTTTGGGCCACAACTCCCACAGTCCTTTGCCATTGGAAATACAGGCTTGGAATTTTGTGAGTTGTGGTCCAAAACATGAGGAGGGCTGAAGTTTGGGCATGCCTGGTCTAAGCTGTACATGCGAAAACTGGCGTAGAGATTGCCCTGTGCACTTTTGAAGTGTGGGACAAACAACAGGGGCCCTTTTTGTTTTCTCTGTAATGCAAAGGTTTGGTGTAGTATTATGGCTCATCACCCTTTCAAAAGGGTGCCAGAGGACCTTTGTATTGCAAGAGGAGTTGTTGAGAACCCTTTTGAAATCCATATGTTATGCTTCATGCTTGTTCCTTATGTTTAAATGGGTTAGTAACTTTGAGATAATTGAGATAGGCAGGGGGAATGGATTTATCAGGCATAGAAAACAGATTCCTGTATTTTGTGTCTAAAATTATTTTTGCTGCCTTTACTATCATAAAACAGGAATTGGGGCACTAGACTATGGGTGATGCCTTCTTAGGCTGATAGAAGAAATAAAGTTAAAAATTAAAAATTAAAAATGCTTTTTTATTTTTCTTCTAGTGCCCTGTGAGATATCACCCATAGTCTAGTTTTGCATCTTGAATTAAGGGAACAACCACTTTCAGAGCTGAAAAAAGTTATGTGCCAGATTATGTTCTAGTTTGGCCTGTTTTCCCCAGCCATGGATGACAAAAATGAATGTGCAGTTAGTTCCGGGTCACATTGAAGTAATATTCCAGAGTCTGGTAGCTGGAAGAAATGTCAGCAGCTTTATTACGCAGTTTCCAGCTGTATAAATGCAAAGTGCTGCACGAGTACCTCCATCCAAGGAGAAAGTCAGCAAGTCTAGAGCATCCCGAGTTTGTGCGGGACTTGAAAATGATGTGTAATTAAGTCTGGACAGCACCAGTAAATGTCTTTTTAGGTTAGCT
Organism: Phrynocephalus versicolor; assembly: GCA_023846285.1. NCBI lineage: Eukaryota > Metazoa > Chordata > Lepidosauria > Squamata > Agamidae > Phrynocephalus > Phrynocephalus versicolor. The sequence continues at coordinate 8,724,232 of JAHTLZ010000016.1, forward strand.
TGTTTTCTTGCAAGGGCCACATTCGGCATAGGCTCTGCTCCCATGTGTCTGGCTCCTTTCGAGTGACTGGCTTTCCATAGAGTACGACTGGAATTAAAATTGACTTTTACATTAGGGGGAGTTTTGTGTATTATACTCTGTGCTCATCCCATGCTGTTCAGTAGTACAAATAGGTGGGATTATTTTTTCATCATGTTTATTTTTATTGATCATTAATTTTTTCAAGGTCTTAATCATTAAAATCAATGGTGAAATATCAGTTATATTTTATCAGCAACTATTAAGAATGGAGTTCTGAGACGTATACTTGAATTTGCTTTTTTTCCTTCTCCCACCACCACCTTTTCCCCCCTTTCTTATCACTCCTATGAGCTTTTAAAACCACACCCAAGGATTCATTTATCTGTTAGTTCTTTTTACAACACAGAGAAAGTTGTAGGTGCTTTATAAGGACATGAATAATTATGATAAATATGAACAAATCAGTTGATATTGTGCGGGGATTTATCTAAATGTTATGAACAGAAGGGCCTCTGATCTCTTAAGGAGCCTGAGTCTGTCATTGATTTGAAATCAAATACTGTATTGCAGAAAACTAACAGGAAATGAGACACTTTCTTGTATTTTTTTCAGTGATATCTTATGTACCTGGCTGTCATGAATTTTAATAGACAATCTGCCATTCTGTTGCAAGACTGCAATGAAATGACTTTTATTTTGTTCTAGATTTGTCTATGCTATTTTGTCACAATAAGAGTAACAGTCTTGTGACACTATTAAGACTGTCTAGTTTTATATCAGCATAAGTGTTTGTAGACATTGCCTATTTTGGCAGGTTCATAAAAAAATTGAGAGGGAATTTGTTCTTGCAGTAAAATCAACTTAACTTTCTATTAGATGTCTTTTCAAAAACATTATTTTTTTCCTTGGAATAATTGTAAGTAGATAGCCATCCCAATCAAGGAAATGTTAATCTTGCTAAATTTTTCTTTTTTCCTTCCATATTTCCATCCTATTTTTCAAAATTGTATCAAGCATCTTTCTTTTAAACAGATACTTCATTCAAATCACTGCACGTTATGCTTTTTATAATTTAATTAGTGAAGTAATTGGTGAAAATGCAACACAGATCAGATTATATTCATTTGTGCAAAGAGCTACAAGATCCAGGCTTTTAGAGCAAATTTGTAGTAAATTTGCTTTCTACAGGAAACTCCTGCAGAGAACCTTTCATGAATGAAATGAGTTCTGTTTTCATTTTATTTTCTGCCTTTCTAGAAACAAATGTTCCAACAAATATCAGCCGAAAAGTTTACTGGAGAAGCTGCGCTGGGTGACTTTGGGTTACCATTATAATTGGAATTCAAAGGTATTCATGGGCAACACCACCTCTTAGCAACGTGTAACAGCAAGATAACACATTAGCAAATGTTTGCTGATTTTATATTTGTTGTGGTTAGGAACTTTATGTACAAGGCCACAATATAGATCAACTGATATAGGCACCTTAGATTTGTAAAGATTTTCAAAGCCAAATTGTTCGTCTTGGATTGCAGTTCTGAATGAGAGGGGAAAAGCAGTATCTACTATCAGTTCAGTGCAGACATGCTTAGCCAAATGAGTTGGTAGCTTTATCTGCTTATTGGCTGGGATTATTAAGAAATCGATCCATTACCAGTGTTCTCTTCAGAAACACTGAGTGAAGCTGGCTGAGGAGCCTAATATAGGGAAGCCTGTGTGAAGGTATTTATGGGCAGTATTCTAAGCACAGATAACATAATGAGTCCTCCTGTAGCCACGTAGAAATTTTTTATCATTCTCTGGGAAATACCATCATTGTTTTCTTATTAATGCTGCAAAATCATTATTTTAGCAAAAAAGCACTCGACTAAACTTATTGGAAAGATCTAGATTCAAAGTCATATATGGCTTATGAATACCACACTTAATTACCACTGTTTCCCAGACAGTACTGAGTTTCAAGGCATTCAGCCAAATATTGGCACAAAATTCACTTTAGGTGACCATTGGCTATCATAGGTTGGCTTTGTAAATTGATAATTCCATTTGCAAGTTTTCCAACTTTCTTTGTTCAACAGAAATACTCAGCTGATCACTATACTCCTTTCCCTCCGGACCTGGCTTTCCTCTCAAAGCAAGTGGCTAAAGCTTGTGGATTTGCAGACTTCCAGGCAGAAGCAGGAATTCTGAACTACTATCACCTTGATTCATCTCTAGGGATTCATGTAGATGAATCTGAGCTGGATCATACTCAACCCCTTTTATCATTCAGGTAAGCATCTGAAAAGGTCCCTCCCCGTAGATTAATTCATCTTGCAGCAAATGAAGACTTTCAGGTCTGAATATATGAATTATTTAGAAAATCAGAATTATAGGCATCAGTAGACTGGAAGCCAGAATAGCAGCACTGAGTTGCTCAACCGCTTGTCAGTATTCTTTTGGATTTGGAGTGTGGAACAGAGGCTATGGGGGCAGCTGTACAGTCATGTTTCATAGAATCATTGAATAGTGAAGTTGGAAAGGGCCTAAATCGCCATCAAGTACACACACACACACACTCAGTGCAGGAATACAAATCAAAGGATATCTGTCAGTTGTCCAGTTCTTCTTGAACGCCTCCAGTGTTGGAGCACTCACCACTAGACATGGGTGTTTCATTTTGGAAGAGGTCCAGTTCCAAAATGAAACATCGCAGAACAGCTGCCATTTGGAACTGGGACCCACGCTCTGGAATGAAATCAACCACTGACTTCACTGAAACCACTGAAATCAACCAATCAACCATTGTCTTACCTTCCTTTGGGTCACGCGGGGCGAAACTCCAATGAGGATGCAGCCTCTGACACGTCATCTTTCCTTCTCCCTGGCGCAAGCCAATCAGACAGGGAGGCAGGATGATGCATGTCCTCGCACAGTTCCTGATTGGCCAGCACCAGGGAGAAGGAAAGATGACGTGTCAGAGGTTGCTTCCTTGTTGGAGTTTCGCCCCATGCGACCTAAAGGAAGGTAAGTCAATGGTTGATTTCATTCCAGAGGGTGGGTCCCGGTTCTGAAAGGCAGCTGTGTTTCATTTCAGAAACAAAAAAAAAAAACATGTATACTTGCCACCTCTTGAAGTAATTGGTACAATTGCTGTACTGCTCTAACATTTAGGATTTTTTTTTTTTTTGGTGATATTCAGCCGAAAGGTAGGTTGTTGCCCATTGTTGCACATCCTCCAACCTGGGACAATCGAGAACAGATCTTGTCCCTCCTCTATATAACAACCCTTCAAATATTTGAAAAGTACTAGCATATCATTGCAAAGTATTCTTTTCTCTAGGCTAAATGTGCCCAATTCTTTCAGTCCCTCATCTTGTAACTGTGTTTTTGGTTTCTTTTTCCTAGGTGCAGTACTCTGCACTTATCCCTGTTAAATTTCATGTTGTTAGTTTTAGCCCAGTGTTCCAGCCTCTCTAGATCCTTTTATTTCTTCCAGGGTATTAGCTATTCCACCCAATTCTTGTCATCTGCAAAAGCATTGACAAGAATTGCTGCAGTCCATTGTCCAAGTCATTAATCAAAATGTTGAAGAGCACTGGAGTTAGGACTAAGGCTTGAGGTACCGCACTTGTTACCTCCTCCCACTTAGAGAAGAAATCATTATTCATCACCCACTGTGTATGATTCTGTAGCCAGTTGTGTATCCACCTTATTCTTGATTTATCCAGTCCATACCTAGCTAGCTTTCTAATCAGGATATCATGGGGAACTCTCAAAAGTTTTGCTGAAGTTGAGATCGGTTATGTCTACAGCATTGCCCCTCTCTACCAGGGAAGTTATCTGATCAAAAATGTCATCGGGTTACTCTGGCAGGATTTTTTCTTGACAAATCCATATTAGTTTCTCGTTGTTTTCTAGGTGCTTGCATAGTGACCAGTTTATAATCTGTCCCAGGTTTTGTTTTGGGATTGATGTCAGACTGGCTGACCTGTAGTTTCCTGGTTCCTCTTTTTGCCGTTTTTAAAGGTAGGGCCAACATTAGCCCTGCTCCAGTCATCAGGTACCTCATCCATTTCTCATGATTACAAGAAAATCATGGACGGTGGTTTTGAGAGTTCAGCCAGTTCCTTCAAAACTCATGGATGCAGTTTATCTGGTCCTGGAGATTTGAACTTGTATTCCTTGACTATTGGTTTAACAATCTCCAGCTGCAATCCCATACCCTCTACTTGCACTTCAAATTTCTCTGGAGGGTCATAATCCATCTTTTGTGAAAAGACAGCTAAAATAGGAATTTAGCACTTCTGCCTTTTCTTTGTCATCTGTTACCAATTTTTGATCTTCATAGAGTAGTTGTGCTTTTAGAACACCTCCTTTTAGATACCTCACCCTTCTTGGACTCCTTTTCTTGCTAGGATCTCCTGCCGTGAGATGTGACTCATCTTTGTGAGGTTATTAACATTGTATTTTTTTAAATCCAGCATAAGTGTGGCTACACTCTGTTTTGGTTTCTTTGGAAATAAGAAATTATAGTAGAACATGGTCACTGTTACCCTGAGTTCCCCTTGAGTTCCTCTCAAGTCAAAGATAGTTAGTCCTCTAGTTTCTTCACTTTTTGTAGGAGGAAATTGTCAGCCACACAAGCCAGGAATTTGTTGGAAGCGCCATACTTGGCTGAATTTGCTTCCCGAATCCCAACATATATCCAGATAGTTGAAATCTCCCATCACTACTGCATAGTGCAGGGGTGCCCAAACTTTTTGTAAGGAGGGCCAGATTTGGTGGCTGAGAATGTGTCAGGGGCCGGTTGCTCCCTGACCCTGCCACCCCACTGCAAGCCCCACCCACTGACCCATAAGCCCCACCGACTGACCCCTTGCAACCCCACCCGCAGGAAGGAAGGCGGGGACCAAGAGAGGAAGGAAGGAAGGTGGGGAACAAGGAAGGGAGGGAGGGAGGTGGGGACCAAGGGAGGGAGGGAGGAAGGACAAAAAGGAAGCACAGGGAGCCGTGGCCACAGGTCGCCCCTTGGAAGAGGTGATCTGTGCGACCTTGCACACACACCCCAGCTCCCCAGAAAGAGTATTTCTCTTTCTCTTTCCCTTTCTATTCTTCTTCTTAGTACTGGTAGGATGGATGAAAAAACAATTTGAGCCCCAAGGTCCTTGAGTTTTTTCCCCCCCCCCAGAGCTCTGAAGTCTGACATGATTCTTCGCAGCTTCTCTTGGCTGTGTCATTTGTTCCTATGTGGACAGGAAGAAAGGAATATGTATATGTGGGTTCTATGAGTGATGGCATTCCTTCCATCATATCCCTTATCTGTCCTTCAAGGAGTATACCTGGTGAGTCCATGTATCATGACTCTTTTGCATTGTGGTTCCTCCACTACATTTGTATTCACCTCAACACTCTCTTCCACTACTTTGTGTGGGTTCCCTGCCCTTTCCATTGTCCCCTGAAACAGGTACTGCTGATGCTGCTCAAGAATTCTATTGATGTATTCTTCATCTTCTCTTTATAGCTTTTAGTGTAGCTACGAGCTGCTCCAGGTCCCCCACTTTTCCTTCTAGCACTCCCAGTAGTTTGCACTTGTTAGATATGTACAGTAATACCTCAGTTTATGAGTGCCCTGATCTATAAGTGTTTTGCTAGACGAGCAAAAAAAAATTGGAACATTTTTGTTCTGGTTAATGAGCTCATCTTGCAAAATGAGTAGTGAAGCACCACCACCTCCTCCTCTGCTGGCTCCTGGCCGCTGGCTGGCCCCTAGTTGCTGCGGCCGCCGGCTTTTGAGTGGCCAGGAGCTGGCCGGGCAGCCACTGCAGCTTCCACCTGCAGGCTTTGCTACTCTGGCCACCAGCTGCTGAGGAGACAGCCAGCTGGCCGGTGAAGGGCCAGCCAATGGCCACTGCAATCAGGAGCCAGCTGGCAAGCAAAGAATAAATCAAAGCAAATTTCCCCATCGGATATACCGTAATGGAAACTTGCATGATTTGTTTGGGGGTGAGGGGCTCCAGAACGAATGATGCAAGTTTCCATTATTTCCTATGGGGAAATTTGTTTTGGTTTATGAGCATGTTCCCAGAACAGATTAACCAAGGTACAACTGTATGTTGTGTTAGACTCAGGAACAGAGACATAGCACAAACTTTGTAGGTTACTACATTTGTTTGTTTGTTTGTTTGTTTAGCTAGCTAGCTAGCTAGCTAGCTAGCTAGCTTATATGCTCTATAATCCCTGCTGGATTTTTCCTTTCAATTGGTTGTTATGAATACCTGTTCTTTTATTTTGCTACATTCGGTGTGGCTGGGAGCCACACAAGTATATAACTATGTCCAAAAGAACCAAAGCATAATCATCATCAAACATCATCCCTCTTGGTCTCCCCCATTGAACCTCCCCCTGGAAATGCAACAGGCACCTGGACAAATAGCCAGAGAAACTTCCACAATTTCTGTTCTGTGCACCAGAATAGAAATTGCAACAGGACACCATACCAGATGTCAATTATGTTTATATCATACTCTTTATGTTTATATCATAAGGGAAGAGGGACTTGTAACACATAGCAATTCTCTTTTATATGGGAAAAAGTTTTTTCACTACTGTGTTGGGATGAAGAAGAAAGCGTGAAGGTTTTCGAAACAGAACAATTACTGGAGAGGACTTGGGACACCACCACCTCTTCTAGATACTTCATTTCAGATTGCACCCTCTCTGGCTGGTTTTTGTTTAAAAAAACACAGGAAAATGCAGCTGATCATCATGTATGGGCCTGATAATAACATTGATGCTCCCATACAACTCCATTAGACTTTAGTGTGCTATAGAACCTTTCAGGTTGGGGAGTGGTTCAAAGTTGAATAATGTGAGTATTGCTGCATAAACATTTATGTCATAACAACAAGAATCAACATGATATGGCCTAGCGGTTTTCATAGGCACTAATTTGCAATTACTGGTGACTTTTATCTAGCTTATTAAGTAGAATAGAATTGCACTTCCCATTTTTGGGCGTTACTAATTTCCTTCTCCCTTTCCAGTTTTGGGCAGTCATCCATATTTTTGTTGGGGGGCCAGAAACGAGAGGACGCCCCTGTGGCCATGTTCCTGCATAGTGGGGATGTGATGATCATGTCGGGCTTCAGCCGTCTGCTGTACCACGCCGTCCCCAGGATTCTGCCCAACCCAGAAGGGAAGCTGTTGCCTTCTTGTATGGAGCTCCCTCTTCACGACCTTCCGGCAGACTCAATTATTCAGCCTTGTTCCCAAGATGACTGGCAAGTGTGTGCCAGATACTTGCAAACATCCCGTATTAACATGACTGTCAGGCAGGTGCTGGCTGCAAGTCAGAGCTTCCCAGCGGAAACCGAGACCAAAGAAGAAGAACGGACAGTTACTGTGAACTCTTATCAAAGGGAACACTGACATAAAAAAAGGACAAGATCTGAGACATATACACCACCTTTTCCTTCATCATGGGTTACAATCCAGCGTGGAAAATCTACCCAGTTGTTAGGATATTGACCAACAATGGAAGGATACGTCACTGTTCTAATGGATCGCTATTTCTGAAAACAAGTAACTGTCCCAAGCTGCGTGAACCTCATAACCCAAGTACTTGACAGGATCAGGAGATTAAATGTTATTTCTCCTAAAGTCTCTGTAAGGTCGCACTACAAATCTGTGTCACTTTGATGTTCTGTTACTTCAGTGGTCTGGCCTTAGTCAGAAGTTCAGCAGTCCCTGCTGAAGCTAGCTCAGGGAAGCCTATGTTTAGGTGTTGGTGAGTTAACACGCCTGAATATAAAATACATCCCCTGTCCTGTAGATATCTTGCTGCTCACTTCTTTGTAATGTCAGAAAGAGAGCACCAACTTTAAAGGCACAGCTGTGGTCTGAAGACAGATGATGCAGTAATCTCACTGAATGTAAGTTAGTCAAAATCTCGTCAACTGATTGCATAGGAAAACACTGGCAGACCACAGAGGAAAAGTTATAAATTATAAACATTTTAAACTAAAATAAACCTCTCATGGTATTTTGTTTGTGTCACTGCCGCGTGACTTTCCTAAATTCTGCTTCCTGAAGTACAGTGGTACCTCGATTTACGCGTACCTTGGATTGTGAGTATTTCGCAAACCGAGCAAATCTTTTAGTAACATTTTGCCACAGTTTCCAAGCATGACTCCAGTTTGGGAGCAAGGCTGACCTCATTGCGGGCCCTGTGCTGCCTGGAACGGTCCTCCAGGCTGTGCGGTGGGCGCCCAGAGTTACCCAGGCCTTGGCACAGACTGAAAGTGACTTCTGGTGGACCGGAAGTGGCCTCCAGGGCTCTCTGCAGGCCCAGCAATGCCTGGAACTGGTGTCTGGTGGGCCCACGCTAGGCCCAGTGCTTACTGGAAGTGACTTCCGTGCCACACAGTGGGCCATACTGGGGTCTCCGGAGCTTGTCCCAGGTCTGGTTTTGTCCAGAATGGGCCGTGGGGTGGGCCCATGCTGGGCTTCCTGACCCTCCGTGCAGACTGGAAGTGGCCTTGGGCTCTCCACGGGGCCTGGGGATGCCTGGAATGGGCATCTGGAGCTCACACTGGGCCTGGTGCTGCCCATCCGCAGCCTCTGCAGTGCTCCCTGAGCCTGACACTGCCTGTCCATGGCCTCCGCAGTATGCCCCAGGTCCAGCACTGCCAGGCTGCAGCCTCTATAGTGTGCCACTGAGCAGCACTGGGCCCAGGGTGAGCTCCGGAGGCCACTGCAGCTCCCAGCCAAAGCAAATTTCCTCATAGGAAATAATGGAGACTGGGACCCCAGATTGCATCAGGTGAGTTGCCATTACTTACTATGAGGAAATTGGCTTTGGTATATGAGTATTTTGGTTTAGGAGCATGCTTTTGCAACGGATTATGTGCGTAAACCAAGGTATCGCCATATACGCAAGGAGTCGTGCTTTGTGCCTTGTGATAAGTTTTGTTTACTTTTTGACTGATGTTTGTGAGTGTGGTGGTATTTTTCATTTAAGACACCTCCCTCTCTTAGAGCAAAATAATTAGGCATCATCTACTGATTTTTCTATTCAAGACACCCTTTTCTTCTCCTTGCCTTTGAATACTAAAATCACCCTATTTCATCAGCATCAGGCCATTTGGCGGCCTGCATAATGCAGTCTTTGCAGCCTGCCTCCTCGAGGAGCAGATGGGAAAGAATGAGTTTACAAGCAAGAACAATGAAGTTGTAGATGAAGCACCCAGAGCAAAAATTAATCAGCAGTTATCTCTATGGCCCAAAAGGTAAATATATTGAAACAAATAAGGACAACACAGTCTTCTATGCCCATCTGTTTTAGGATCCCAACTTCCCTATCTGGTTTTTAAATGCATTTTTAATTGCCAGCGTGCAGTGCTGTGTCCCAGGAGTGTTTTGTCGCACTTTTCCCATGAATAAGCGCACTCTGTTTTAAATTAAAGATCCATATCTGTCTTGAAGCGCTATTCCTCCCCGCTCCCGGTCGCCAGTTTACTTCTGCAGTATTGTTCCGGGTGCTTTGAGCAAGTCTCACCTTTTCCTTCAGGTTGTATTTGGCACTGTTGTTCCTCATATCCCCTGGCAAAATAAGGAGTGTGTGCTGACCCCGGACTGCGTGATGTCGGTAAGATTTTTCTCCCATAAGTGATATCTGTTTTTAGAGTTTCGGTGGCTTATTTTATTCATAGTTTCCATAGGAAAGACCATTGCTTGAAAATATTCGACATCATGTGACAAGTCCTTAACTAGTTCCCTAGGACAATACTGACGATACAGCAGTGAACTTGCTTCTGTGAAATTGGCAGTTACTTCAGGTTTGCCCGCCTCCCCAGCTGAGGGCTACACCTGACTGTGGTTTTCTGATACTGTATACTTGACATTTTAACTTGAATACTTGTGCTGGACTCATATAAGCACTTACCAGATAGAAAGCATCACCATCTTCTTTTGAGTAAACATACGCAGGATTATATTGTTCAAATGGACAGTATATCTGGTTACAAAAATGAAGTGTATACTTCAAAGTAGAGATGGGCACGACTTGAAAAAAATTTTTTTCGAGTTGTCAGTCGGGCCGGTTCCGTTTCGGGTCGTCTCCGTTTTTCGCGAAAAATCGCAAAAATTAGTCGGTTCGTTTTTTCGTTTCCGTTTCTGCCGCGATTTCGTGCATTTTGACGTCCGACCGAGACTTGCGGCTTGCGGGCGCAGCGCAGGCGGCGGTGGCGCGGGGGTACATGCGTGGGCAGCGGCAGCGGCAGGGGGAGTGGCTAGCGCGCGGGCGCGCGTGCGGGCGGACGCAGGTCCCACAAACGAGCAGGCGAAATACAGTTGCCTGGGTGATGGACTTGCTGCTGCACAACAAGGCTAGTGCATCCTAAGCAAACAAAGTGGGGTAGAAACAAATTTGCATTTCTTTTTTTTTTTCTCTTGGTCTGCTCTGCTGAATCTGCTGATGCTGAACCAGCCAGCAGCCACCCTACTTGGTCTGGCTGACGTGCCTGTTTGTTGTACTTTTTTGTTTTTTGGTTTTGAATCCATCCCATCTCCCCTCCACCTCTCTCAGAGGCAGCAGGAGAAAGACATTCCGTTCCTCCCCAAATCTGGATGAGGGGTCTACAACTCTACTCCTCTCAAATTGGCCCCCCATCTCCAAGGTCCTTCTGCCTTCAGTTCACATTCACAGTCAAAGTCACACACACTTAAAGGACAAGCAGCAATAAAGCCAAAGCCAATGCAACCCTGCTTTTGGTCATGGATTGGTCAGCATTAGCACTACAGTTAGAGCCTGAGGTGGTTAAAGCTACGTTGTACGTACGTACCTAGCTAGTAGCTACAGCCAGGAATAGTTTTGGTAGGGATGGGAATGGGATAGGGCTCTGGGTTGCTCTGACTTAAGTTTTACAGCCCACAGCCCAGCCCACTAGGCTATACAAGGAGGAGGACTATCTCTATGGTCGACGCGTCCATAAGGCCAGAGTAAGGGTGGCCACTCCGGCCAGGCCACAAGGCAGAGTATGAGAGCACCACAGCACAGAGCCAGAGTGCGGCAGGCTCATTGCCAGCTCCAGTATAAAAAGGATGGAGCTGAATGGCATGACAGGAATTTAAATGCCACTGGCCTTGGGTCACAGTGTCTTGCAGCCCAGAGGAAAGAGTTGCGGAGGAGGCCAATCACCTTGAGTCTGGTCTGGCACCACACTGCCTGTGATGCACCACATGGCACTTTCTGACAAACTCTTGGGTGGTGCTGTACGTAGTACGAATGCTGTTCAAATCAGTACCCCCCGGCCCCCTTCTGTGTGAAACACGGCATCTTGCAGCCCAGAGGAAAGACTGGAGGAGGAGGCCAATCACCTTGAGTTTGGTCTAGCACCACACTGCCTGCGATGCACCACCACATGTCACTTTTTGACTAAGTCTTGGTGGTGCTGTACGTACGAACGCTGTTCAAATCAGGAACCCCCTTCAGTGTGAAACACGGCGTCTTGCAGCCCAGAGGAAAGAGTGGCGGAGGCCACAAGCTGGAGTAATTGAATGCTGGGCCAGCAATCCACGACCATGGCCTTCGTTGTGAATCCCAGCTCCCACAACTCCAAAAGCCCAGCCTTGAACTTTCTGAAAACTGTTCTATTTGTAAATGGTGGTGCCACCACTACGCAACTGGTACATTTTTACCCTTCTTTATGAGCCACAGCTGGCAGCCCTGTGGAAAGAGTGGCGGAGGACACAGAACTAGGTCTGTGTGAGTTACAGACTCACACTGTCCTTGTGGGTCAGAGTATCCACCAACCAAGAACCAAACCTGGAGGCTTCCTGGTCCCTCCATTCACAGTGCAATGCAGCTGTGAGTGAAGAGGAGCAGCAGAGGAGGCTGACAAAACACACACACACCGGCAGCACTTCCTGCAGAGAGGCATGTATCATCCCAAAAATTCCCAATAGAAGCGGAGCAGCTGTCTTTCCGTTTCCACAGCCCTTCTTTGTGGGTCACGTGACTCACAGACCATCCCAGATGACAAAGTATGGGACTGGGTAGCCAGAAGTACAGACTGCAGACTGGAGGAGGTTGAATGATAAGCAACTGGAAGGCATGCTCAAAGCTGGGACTGGTGGAGTCTGACAGGCAGGCATGTTGGCAGAGGGCACGGCAGGCAGGGAAGCATCTTGTCTGGCTTACAGGTATGGGTAGCCTAGACACAGGCTTAGAGGATACCAGCCACCCAGGCTAGGGATTGGGAAGGCACAAAGGCAAAGTGCCAGTAGGGAGGATTGATTCTGCTTTGGGAGTCAGAGTTTCTATTGCCACCCCAGGAGAACGGGAGTTGCCAAACAAGGAGACTGAGTTGAAGCAGGAGAACTGGGTGGGTCTATTTCTTTAAGGCTGTAAGGAGGAGAGCTAGTAGCCCCCTGATAATCAGTCTTTGAGGTAGGTTGTTGTAAAGTGCTTCCTCACCACTTTGTTAGCAGATTGGCGCCTAAACCCCAGGGAACGGTGTGAAGCACCAAGGAAGGCAGGTATTAGGGTCTCGCTCAGACCAGCCATGGCCAACGGGGAAACATTGGGCCAATACTGACCCTTTCCAATGACACTTTGAGTGGCCCTGCCAGGATTTGGAGACAGGCTGGGGCTAGAAAAATTGGGCCAATACGGACAGACCCTTTCCAATGACACTTTGAGTGGCCCTGCCTGGATTTGGAGACAGGCCAGGGCTAGAAAAATTGGGCCACTAATAGTACCCTTCAGTTGTGTGTGTGAGAGAATACAGGTAGGCAGGCAGGCAGGCAGTCCAGCAGGCAGTTTTGCAGGCATTAGGCACTGGAGTCGGCAGGTAGTCACAGGGCCAGGCAGGCAGGCAGGCTCGTAGGGCCAAGGGGAGGCAGGCAGGCTTGCAGGTGGGCATGGAGGATTGCAGGCAGGAGGTTAGGTTACAGGCAGCAACTTAGTTCTTGGAGTGTTGGGGTAATCCCAAGGTGGAAAGGTTGAAGCGGATGAAAGTCAACCTTTCCACCGTCTCCGGGTCCAGGCGACAGCGGCGCGGCCTCAGGACATCTCCCATGTGGGAGAAGACACGCTCACTCTGGACACTGGTGGGTGGGATGGACAAGAGGTCCAACGCCAGAGTTGAAAGAGCGGGCCAGAGGTCTGCCTTTCTGGCCCAGTAGTGCAGTGGGTCTGAGGTGAGGGGTTGGAGGGGCTCGGCCATGTACTCCTTCACCATGGTCTGAGCGGGGTCCGCTACTTCTTCCTCCCTTGGCTCCACTGAGGAGGAAACTGCCATGGCTAGGGAAGAGGCCAGGTAGTTGGCTGCTGGAACGGAACCTGGTCTCTGGGTGTACGCTCCTGGAGTTGTGGATCCTTGCGAGGACTCCTCCTCAGCATCGCTCTGGCTTCCGTGCGCCCTCTGAAACGCCTGGCCCTGATCGGAGAGAGCCCTGACTTGACGGCATAGCTCCGTCTTCCAGGATTTCAGTTCGGCACTGCTGGCCGCCAGGGAACCCTTGACGCGAGGGTCGCACAGGCAGGCCATCTGGTACACGTTTTCCCTCCTTAGTGGGCCAAGGCGGGTATCCACGCCGGTCAACAGCCTCGCTGCCAATGCCCTGCTTCTAGGGAGAAGATTGCCTTCTTCCCGGATACTGGCCTCTAGGCGTTGGCGAAGGGCATTGACTAGGGGGAGAACGTGGCCCAGGCTGGCGTTGTAGCTGCTGAGGACGTGGGTGGTCTCCTCAAAAGGCTGCAGGATACCCGCCATCTGGGAGAGGGCGAGCCACTCGGTAGCACCAAGGTCCAATTCCCTCCCCTCATGCAGGACCGGGGTGGTTGACATGATGTATTCCACCACCTCCTTCTGCTCCACCAGACGCCTGACCATTTCGTGGGTGGAGTTCCACCGGGTGGTCACGTCCTGGATCAGGACGTGCTCCGGTCGGCTCGTCTCTGCCTGCCTCTCACGCATCATCCTGGCTGCCTTGACGCTGCGAGCGAAGTGCCCCACGATCTTACGACACTTGTCCAGCAAGGCCCTGGTCTCCCTGGTCCCCTCACCCCAGGAGTCCTTTGGTGCACCCAGGCCAATGGCATCGCCCACCACAAGATGCAGTTTGTGTGCTGCGCACATGATGCCCTGGAACCCTGCCCCAAGAACCGCGTTGGTCATGTTACGGCCCGCGTCTGTAACCATGACTCCACGATTGACCTGTCCCTCTGTCCCCAATCCCCACTCTCGCATTGCTGTCTTGAGAACGTCAGCAATGTTGATCCCTGTGGCGTTGTCCTCCATGCTTTGTGCCTGGAGAAGCACCACCCTATACCCTCTTGGGGTGCTGCCTTGTGCCTCCCCCTGCAGCTGCTCATGGGCTGACCAGGGCTCCAGGACCTCCTTGGGTTGCCACCAATGAGCCGTCAGAGAGAGGTATCCGTGGTGCCCACCGGTCCAGAGGTCGGAAGTGAAGTGGATCTTCCTCCCTCTGGCCGCCTGCAGCAGGGCCCGGATCCTGTCCCTGACAGACTCATAAAGGGAGGGAATCACCCGCCTGCTGAAGGTACGCTGGGATGGAGGCTCGTACCATGGTGCCACATGCTTCATCAGGTGCCTGAAGTCTGATGAATCCACAAAGGAGAGGGGCAACCCGTTCATGGCCACCATTTCACCCACCACTCGAGTGGTGGTCTCCTGTGCTTTGGCCCTATTTCGCGGGCTGACAAAAGTCCCACCCAACAGACCCACTTCCTACAGAGTGGCCTGCCTCTTCCCACTCTCACTAGCAGAGCTGTTTTTTTCTTTCTCTAACCCTTCTTCCACTCTCTTCATCCCTGAAGAGCAAGGGCCTGACAGGGTTCCAGGCAGAGTCCCAGGGTGCTTCCTCATCAGGTGGCTGCGCAACCCACTTGAGGAGAGGTGTTTGGGGTCATTCCCCCTGCGCAAGACCACCCCGCATATCTTGCACACCGCCATCCTTGCGTCTTGGGGGCTGTTCTCAAAATGCTCCCAGAGACACCCTCGTGGCTTACAGAAAGTAACACCCCCTCTGTTATTGCCTGCCGGCGCTGCTGTGGTGCTGGTGTGGCCTGTGCCCTGCCGGGAAAGTAGAGTAGTACTACTGCTCTCACTGGTGGTACTCTGGGTGGAAAGAGGGCTGCTCCTTCCGTCACTGCCTGGAGCCTGCCTTAAGTCTGTCCCTGCCAACAGGTCCTCAGAATCTTGCAGGTTTAGATAAATGGAGCCCGATTCTGATTCTGATGCCATTTCAGAATCAGAGCTCTCGTCTTCTTCCCGCTTAAGGGTGAGGCTGTCAGGTAACGGAGATGGAAGTTGGTATGCCTCATCCATGCTTCCCTCGGTGACAGACGATGGCACGGTGCTGCTTGTGCCACTGGCACTGCTACTTGGGGAGGGAGTTGCACCAGTATCACTTTCTGCACTACTTCCTGTCCCTTCCCTCAGAAACGTGGCCCAGTTTATCTTAGTAGGGGTCCCCCTCCCCTGCCCTCTTTGCTTTGCGACCCCTCCTCATTTTTCTCACTTCTTGTGGCTCAGGCCAGGGAATGTATAATGTGATAGTAAAGAAAAGCACCAAGGAACTGTGCGAGTAAATGAGTGAGATGGACTCACACAACAGCAGCACAACTAACAAGGGA
>JAHTLZ010000016.1:8739905-8763889 GCA_023846285.1 Phrynocephalus versicolor
GTGAGATGGACTCACACAACAGCAACACAACAAACAAGGAAATAGGATCAAGGGGTTTGCCAATCCTGGCAAACAAGTTTCTCAATGCACAGCACAGGGCAAGTGTAACAAAGAGAAATGTAACTTCTTCAAAAATGTAATTGTGATTGTGTATGTAGACTGGTGGTGGGGCAAGCAAGTAAATGAGTGAGGTTGACTCACAAAAACAGCACAAAAACCAAGCTAGAAGAAGCAAGGGCTTTGCCAATCCTGGCAAACAAGTTTCACAATGCACAGGGCAAGTGTAATTAGGAGAACTGTAACTTAACTTCTTCACAGATGTAAGTTACAACTGCACAAAAACCAAACTAATAGAAGCAAGGGGTTTGCAAAATCTGGCAGCACCCAACTTTCACAAATAATGCACAGTAACTAAGATAAATGTAACTACTTCAAAGATGTAATTGAAGAAAAAGAGGTGGCTGGGTGCCTGCCCTTCAACAAATGTTTGTTTGAGTGCCTGACTGCAAAAAAATGAATGAGGTGTTGGACAAGTGAAAGAATATCTATAAGTGTTAAGTAAAATGAAATTGTAAAATGTTCTATAGAGGAAAGTGCCCTAGCCTTGTTGCCAACAAATGTGTTTGAGAACTTTGAGTGCACTGGTTGGCGAGGGAGACTCTGCCTACTCAGTCTGTACTCTGTATAATATTTTTAAAATAATTTAATCCACAGCCTCCAACCTCCCCTTCTAAGCACTAGTACTGGACCTTGGCTGTTGCTTGCCACTTGCTAATAAACTGTAGAATAGAAAATAAATGGTATAAAACTATAAGCTGCTACTAGGGTAGGATAGGGTTGCTGGATTCCCTTCCAAAACCCCAATCGCAACAGCAGCAAAAAAGCTGTAGGCGCAGGGTAAAAGGACCTTGGCCAAGTAAATGAACTCGGTGGGAAATTGGGATAGAAAAGAAATGGTATGGTAGTGTAAAATAATATATTTTCAAAATAAATCCGCAGCACCTCCCCTCCCCTCCCGCTCCCACTCAAACCTTCCCTCCCCCTTGAAGCAAATATAAGCAAATAAAAAACGGAACTCTTCCTCAAAAATGCAGAAAACAAAAAAGAATAAACGCTGCGTTGCTATTTCCAACAGGGAATAAAAGAAATTATTATGTTTTGCGAATTAAATTCAATTCAATTCCCTCCCTGCCTAGCGAGACCGAGACCGCGACCGTGAAATCGAAACTAGACTGAGCGCAGCAATCCAGCCCTGACCACCCTCCACAAGATCCAAGCCCAGACTGCGACGGACTGGAACTGCCTGCTTTTAGGGCCGGGAATCGGGTTTTTTTTTTTAACTTTTAAAAACTTTTTTTCTGTGCCGCTTGGCATCGCGCGATCGCCGCGATGCAAGTAACGACCACGACAAATCAGACCAAATTGTTCGTTCGTCGGTTCGAGCTCGAAGTCTGGCAGAGTAATTCCCGTTACCGTTTCCGTTCCGTAACGGAAACGAGTAACGGAAACGGAAACGGGAATACCGCTAAGTCGTGCCCATCTCTACTTCAAAGTTCTCTCAGGTAAAAGCTGTGTCTCAGTGTACCTCTGCTAAATGGCAAGACATTGTGCCAAGTCAGCCAATGCCAAGACATTCTAAAATGGTTTCTTGCCACTTTCTGTGTCCTGATATTGGATTATTTCCAAGTCAGTGGGAACAGAGTTCTCATTGTGGAAAAGAGCTTTCCTTCCCCTCCGTTCCTCTGGATTTCTTTCTTGAGAGTCACCTCTCTGATGCTCCATAGCAGATTTCAAGGGATGTTGGAAGCTGTGTGGAGGAAGGAGAATCACCACCTTTCTGTTCTCTTGAAACAAACCAGGAGCAACAATAATTGGATTTCATCCATTCACTTTTCATTTCTGCCACTACCCCAGGTAGATTGTGATCATATCTAAACTGATGGCTCCACTTGCTGAAATATAGCCTTGTGGGCAGATGAAGTGAGCAAAAAACCCATGGTGAGAATGGGCTCTGAACTCTTTCATGGGAACTAATGTGGAAGCTTGTATATCAATTGTGCTGAATCAATCGCATTGCAGCTCTTCTGGGCAAGCCTACCAAAGTCACATGTTATATAAGCAGACTGTTGTTCCAAGGGAGGGACTACACCCTGTTAGACTGTTAAAATGCCTGATTAATGACAGATCTAACTCTACAGTCATTTATGTTATTTATCCTACATTTTGTCAGTACTCAGTGGCCAAAATCATGTTGCTTAATATAAGAAATGATGCTAGAGTCAACTCTGCAAATTCCACATATTGAAATGATCTTACTCTGTCTTGCTATACTAAAGTGAATTGCAGTTAGAGTAGGCCCATTTGAACCAATGGAGGTTTGAGAGGAGCAAACTCACCAAATCCCCATTGATTAAGTGGGCCTGCTCTAGTGTAATTTACTATGCTGAGCAACAGGATTTTGGCCACTAATTAAATGAGGTTTTCTAGAATCATGACAATAATAGTATAGCCAAAAGCTTTTTGCTAGCATACATCTGGAGATATCCTCTTGAAAATAAATGTATTTTAAAACTTATCCCTATATGCACATGTCTGCTTACAAAGCAGTCATATGTAGATGAACATCAGATCTTCTCTGATATACAGAGGGGGGAAGAAATGTACCTCTTTGTAAATCTGCTTCCATGTGGTGTCTGCTATCTACTGCTGTTAAGCAGCTTGAACTGGAAAAAGAATTACAGTACTTGTGAAAAAGAAGTCCAGTTGTCATGACTCAACTTCCAGATAAACTCACCTGGATGACTGAGAATCTTCACAGACATACTGTAAAATTGGTGTACGTATTCATGTTCTCTCTGCTTTACTCCGTCTAGTTGCCCAGACACTGGGCTGTTCCATTTAGCTGGGAGCAGCATCATTTAAATTAAAGATACCTGTAAGACTAAACACCTCCCATGTTCTTTCCTGGGGTGGACATTATTGTCTGATTAATCAGCTTTATGGTTGGACCCTGATTCTATTGAGAAACCCAGACCCAGTCACCTTTCTTATAGAGACCTAATCCATTATCTGATAAAAAGTAAAAGAGGGGTAAGAATATTTTCCCATTGTCTTCTGTGTCTCTCAGGAGTTTGGAAGGACTAGCGCCCTGTCAGAAGAGTTATGAGAACACTTTGATTTCTCATGCTGGTTTAGATCTTTCTTCCTTTCTTTGTCCCAGCATTGAGAAATAGAAGAGAAACTTTATCATTATGGGAGACGTCCTGTTGATTACAGCACAGGGGAAACAAAGAAGGTATTTTGCTTTGGCAAATTACAGCCATAATGAGGCACAGAAAAGCCAAGTCATGAGTACTGGAGATGGCTATGGATTTTTAAATGATGGAAGATCCAGCACAGAGAAGTGGATCTAGACGCAAGGCTCATTCTTCATGTCATGCTTCTTGTTTATATATGGGTAGCAAAGTGTGAGAAGAATACTATGTGTTGCTTAATGGAGTTTGAAAACATTCTTTGGAAGAGTCACTTAAGGATGACTTATCAGGGCTTGGATTTTGTGCTCCTGAACAAATTCAAAGCACATTTATTTTTAAAACAGATTAAACTAAACACACAGGACTTAGTTCAAATAACTGTTTTGAAACTAGTTGTCCTATTTGTGAAGTTACAGTACTGGGAGTATTATTGTCTTATGTCCATCATGACTAGGGGTCATGAAGGATTAACAGATGGGAGGCCGATCATGTAATTAGGGCACCTCCAAATGCACAACATTTAGCTGGCATAGTCATGAACATTCCTTGAATAGTTCCGACAGAATTCTGGTAAAAATCTCTGAGCAACAAATAAAAAGCATTTTCAGTTAGTAGAATCATAGAATCATAGAATTATAGAGTTGGAAGAGACCTCATGGGCCATCGAGTCCAACCCCCTGCCAAGCAGGAACCCCTTCACAATATTTCCGACAGATGGCCATCCAGCCTCTGCTTAAATACCGTCAAAGAAGGAGACTCTACCACCCTCCGTGGCAGCATATTCCACTGCCGAATAGCTCTAACTGTCATGAAGTTCTTCCGAATGTTCAAATGGAATCTCTTTTCCTGTAGTTTGAAACCATTGCCCTGAGTCCTAGTCTCTGAAGCCATGGAGAACAAACTTGTTCCCTCTTCAATATGACATCCTTTCAAATATTTAAACATAGCTATCATATCCCCTCTCAGTCTTCTTTTTGATAGGCTAAACATTCCCAGTTCCCTAAGCCGTTCTTCATAAGACATCTCTTCCAGGCCTTCAACCATCCTAGTCGCTCTCCTCTGCACCCGCTCGAGGTTGTCAACATCCTTTTTAAACTGAGGTGCACAGAACTGGACACAGTACTCCAGGTGGGGTCTGACCAGAGCAGAATAGAGTGGCACTATCACCTAGTATCCAGAGGTACTGTAACAGATGAAATTTTAAATCCCTTTGCAAGACTACTGCAGATTAAACCAGCCAAACATTTCTATCAAGGGAATTATGTCAGGGTTGGAGTTACCAATAAGATAATATATGACAAGCTTTCCCTGAATCAGGGACTACCTACTATGTGATTTTATATGGATTACTATACATGGTTGCATTGACTGATTTCATAAGAACAGTAGTGCTTTCCGTGTTGTTTTTCACCCCTCATAATGGATTTTTCTTTTCTTCTTGCGTGCTCTTTGTAGTTCTAATGTTACCTTTTAATGTTCTAAGATGCCTCTTCAAACTCCCTGTTAACTTGAATATATCTTAAATGTTCTGTAAGCCACATTGGGTCCTTTTCCAAGGACAAAGGTGGGGTAAAAACATTCAAATTAAATAAATAAATAAAATATCTCCAGCAGGGCCTTCTAAGAGGACTGTAAAACATCCAGGTGCATACAGGTGAATGCTACAGGTAACACCAATGTTGACAGTCAAGATGGTCAACAAGAGTTTCTCGTGTGCTAAGCACCATTAACAGTGAAACACCAAAATGAAAACCTCAGAACCTGACTGCCTTTTTCATCAATTAATCACTTCTTCATATTTCTCCTCAAAACAGACCTTCAGGCATTGTAACAAAACTACTGTTACTTGTAGTACCTAATTGGCAGTGGTGATCAATGAAACATATATGTGAAGTGGCTCTTCATCAATCTTTAAGCCCGTATGAACAGTAATGGCTCTGAGTTCAGATTTCAGTCTCAGTGGGTTTAGAGGAGAGACTTCTTCCCACCTCCACGAAGAATCCTAAGCTCATGGCTTGTTGAAAAAGACTTGGGTGGTTTCTGCTGTTTCTCCACATTTTTTTAAATCTGAAGTGCTGTCACTGCCAAACACAAGGTAATTATCCATAAATTCCTGTATTACGGAGGAGCTAGGAGAATGATTGATATTATTTGCTCTTCCATGAATATTCTCATGGACCAGTAACTGGTAATTTGTAGGACTGCAACCTTAATTAATTCCTGCGTGGATGGATTCTGCAAGGCAAAAGTAAAAAGGCACAAAAATTGAAATACTCTAAACTAAGTATCTGCTGAATGTATCTCTCTCCTCTTTCTGTGGCTCCTCCCTCCATCTCACTCTCTCCATCTTTCTCTCTGTGGGTCCCCTCTTTCTCCCCTCCTTCTGTGGTTCCTCTTTCTAGTTATCTGTTGCTTGTCTCTGGGCCTGTCCGCACTGGGAAATCTGGTGCAGTCCTTTCCCCACTTAAAAGGTTCTTATTTTAAATCCAATCTATTTTAACTCCTACTTGAGCAATCCTTCCTTCTGCGCTGGAAATTGTGCTACAGGTACCAACAGAGCAAGGTTCACTCACAAGCAATGTTTATCCGGTTTACCCATGAGTAAGGAGGCAGTGGCCAAGAACTGTTGCATTGCAAAGGGAAAACAAAGCATTCTATTTAATATCTCACTTGAGTGATCCTTCCATTCACACTAGAGATGTTTATTCTCTCATAACGAGTACCCAGCTTGCTGGCGGGGCAGGCAGGCAATGTGTAGCCTGCATAAATAAATTGTAAACCGCCCAGAGTGTGCTTTAAGTGCTATGGGGCGGTATATAAGCAGTGCACTTCAGCCCTGTCAGCCAGCATCCATCCAAAGCAATGAGCAGCTGGCATGCAGAACATATGTATGCTACCGGATACAAATTGAGGAGAGGCCACATTCTGGCTCCTGGCTCCAACAGAAAACTGTTTTGGAGGGGATTGTTCTCGTGTAAGTTGGCCCTGAAAACTGTCGGCTGCAAGGTTGTGAGCTCAGTGGTTCAAATCCCGGGTGCCACACAGTGGACCAAGCTCCCACTGTTAACCCCCAGCTCCTGCCAGCCTAGCAGTTTGAAAGCATTTAAATGCAAGTAGATAAATAGGTACCACTATAGAAAAGCAGGAAGGTAAAACTGTTTCCTTGCAGCCATGCTGGCCACATGGGTCACAGACTTGCACAACACTGGCTCTTCAGCTTTAATATGGAGATGAGTACCATCCCTGGAGTTGGATACAACTAGCATATATTTGCTGGGGGAGGAGGAACCTTTACCTTCACCTTTAAGTTGGCCCAATAAGCTGCCTTTGGGCCAATCTTTTGCTATTTCTGATGTGATTCTTCCCCCTTGTGGATACTCCTGGCATAACAGCTTTAAACTAGAGAGGACTGAGAACAATCTTTGATTTTTAGTGCAATTTCCATTAAGAATGAAAAAGGGAACTTCTTAGCAGTGTAATCCACCACCAGTACCATGAGTCCAATAGAAAAAGGTGTGAGATCAACAGTAAATCCAAGAACATAAGAAAAGGCATGTTCAAAAGCAGGTTTCTGATAATACATAGCCACCCAAAAGAATGGCTACTCTTTAGCCTCCAGGAATTACCATCTAATAAAACCATGTAAGTTGTCAAACATCCCTACACCTTGTGGAAATGGATTTTCACGTTTGAATATGCATGGTGTGACGCAGTACTTCTTTTTAGCTGTCTTCATTCTCATCATTTAGCTTCAGTGGATGACCTAGATTCCAGCATTTTGAGAAAATAAACATCCTCTCCCTACTATCTGCAAGCCATGCATAATTTCATACTGCCAAAATACAATACATAAGGATTCCACAAAGAAAAATATTCTTCAAACACTATTGGGAACCATTTAGGAGCACCCAATGGCAAATACTAAGGGTGTTTATACATGACCCCTAAACTCCGGGGCAAATGGCTCCCAGCTCCGGAGCTTAAAAATGTTTCCCCACCAGCTCCGGAGCATACAGAAAATTAAGTGCGACCACGCCCCCATAAGCGCAACCCAGCGCACCTTTCAAGTACTTGCTCTTTGATGGTGAAAAATTCCTTTATGCGGATCTGCCCGGCTCTCCTCCCTTCTTTTTGTTGTTGCTTTTTGCCTCCCACCCCTTTAAGAGAAACCAGGAAGTGACTGGAGGCTCAACTTCCACCAGCACGGCTCCGGGAGGTAAGCCAGCATTCTTTTGTTCCTTTTTTCCCTCCCTCCCCTCACACAGACAGGAGAAGGAAGTGCGGAGGGGTGGGGACACACAAACAGCAACGAACCCCCAAGATATCTGGTCCGAATTTAAGGGACCAGCGGATCTTAGGGGTCGTGTGAAAAGGCCCTAAGAACTACAGTCCTGACCCTACACAACTCTGTAGGCAAAGATGCCAGTCCAGTGTTTGAAGTGTCGTACAGGGAGAGGTACGAGCTAATAACAGAAGACTCAAATATGCATCCATTCTGACTACCATCCCATTCCTCCCAGGTTAAAATCAAGAAAAAGATTTTAGAACAACTGAATCTGAAAAGAACACCAGAGAATATCAGGACTACAAATGCGACGTGAAAGAACTGCCCACCTCTTCAGGTGGAGGGAACCCCAGAGGACTCTAGTTCCCAGTCACATGGAGACATGAGCTTACCTGGAAGTTGCTTAATAGGCTATAGAGTGAAGTAAGTAGAACCAAAGCCAATCTAGGCAAATGAGGGTTTTGCACTGACGCAGTCTCTCTGGGGTTGCAGCGAAACATAGTGGACTTCACACCCATGTCAGTTTGCGCTGTGTCCCTCACTGTGTTATAGGGAATACTTGATTTAAGCTATCCTAAATGCTCCTGATGTTGTCCATTAATGGGTGAAAATTATCTGCTATATTTATTAATTGTACTCTGTTGTGTCTGACACAAAGAAAGATGAAACTAAAACAGAGTGGATTTAAACACCCAGAGTTGCCCCACTGTCAGATGGGTGATATAGAAATGCAATCAATCAATCAATCAATAACATTTCAAGTACACAATCACATATTTGTCCATTTATAGAAAACGAGTAACTTTTTGTTGCCATTATCAATTGTTCTATTCTTTGGAGAAGCAGGCCTGAAAATGCATATTTACCTGCCAGTAATTCCCGGACACAACTCTGTCCCATGAACAGCAATCTTTTTCTAGTAGACACTCTCCAGGAATAGTTCATATAAATAAATAAATAAATAAATAAATAAATAAATAAATAAATAAATAAATAAATAAATAGTTCGATGCAGTCAGAATAGTTGCTGCCTACCTCACTGCCTAACTAGATTTCAGACTATATTTTCCATTATCCCAGGCCACTGACCAAGCTGCCTAGGGCCAGCTGGAGCTGGAGTCAAGCAGCATTTCTGGAAAAGTCCAACACTGTTGTTTGTCTCACAATTTAGTATTCCTGAAGATGAGTCACTGAGTTAAAATTAATACTGCCAATTTATTTCCTCCTGTCTTGTCTCTGTTGTTTTTCTTTTGTTCAGAACAATGGTTCATTGTTCTGAAGAAAGAAAACCAAACTACTATCTATTTCTCAACAGATTTTTCTCAACTATCAGATCCCGGCTGTGAAAGCCTTCGAGAATACATTATTTCTCAACTGTAAGTATTTGTAAGAGTTTCTTGTAATGATGACAATGAATATTCCATTTGTAGAGGCCAGTGGTGCACTATCACAAGAAGATGTTATAGCCCAGCCAAGACCAGCATATAAAATACATGTCATGTTGACCATAAAGAATGAATATTACAACCCCATTTAGGCCAGATCCTCCAAGGCAGATTGATATCTTCACGGCATAAGGTCAAGTTTTATTTATTTTAACATGCATGTTTTATTTAAAGGAACCTACAAAGAAAGGCCAAATATGAGCAGTGGAGGGTGAAAATTATGGGGAGTTCACTTTCAGTAGCAACAAGATATTTCCTTTCAATACAAACAAAACTTTCAAGAGCCATTTTTGCCAGGACCATGGAGAGAAGAAAATTTCTCTCCTCAGTTACTCTGCTCCTGTGGCAGTAACTTGCATGTAATATTTTACATGCTAACAAGGTTCATTACCATCCGTTCAGTTCTGACTTATGTCAATGCTATGAATCAGTGGCTTCTAAAAAGTCCTGTTGTCCATAGCCCTCCTCAGTCCACGGAAACTCGAGGCTGTGGTTTCCTATATTGAGTCAATCCCTCTCTTCTAGGCCTGTTGGAGGCCTCAGAAATGCTTGTTGGCGATCCAGAGGTCACTTCCGGTTTACCAGAAGTTCTTACTGGTTCTAATGGAAGCCCTTTTGGGGCCTCCAACAGGCCCAGGAAGGCCCTTGCAGGCCTGTTCAAGGCAGTACCAGGCTGGAGTTAAGTACAAGAGTCCCCAGCTAGGGCCCCCAGGCCCGACCCGACCGACATCCACATCGCGCGGATTTTCAATTATCACGGGTTGGGTCGGGTCCCTAACCCCTGCAATAGGTGGGGGGGTCACTGTACTGCATTTAATATTACATATAGTTTAATATTGTGGCAGGAAGAAGAGGGAAGAGTCTTGGTTGTTCAGGACTACACTGGTGTCCAAGAATAAGTTGCTAAAGAATAAATCCAGAAGAGATCATTACAGTACCACTCACTGCCCCTCGGTTTCTAATTAAAATAACAGTAGTATCCCAGTATCTGCTGTGGATCAGTTTCAGGCCTTCTCGTGGATAACGAAAACCACAGATAAGAGACAACACTGCCCCCCTCAAAACTGCTGTCTTGTGACAGTAGCTTGCTTTACGGCTGCTGTTTTATGATAGTAGCTTGCTTTGCAGCTGCTGAATTATTTATTTATTTTCCTCTACCAACTGTGGTTAATGAATCAGTGGATTCTGGAGTCCTACTATACTCCAAGATCTATCCAAGATCAACAAAGCCATCCCAAGACATTTCACTACCCATGGGAAAGGCAATAATGGCACCCCCTTTCCATCCAATGTACAGACATTAACTGATCTTGCAGTGGAATCTTTTATCAACCGGGTTTTTAAAAAGCAGATTTTCCTATCACACAGATACTCTGGCAGACCCTCCTCCCCTTGAAAGGTCAAACAGAAATCTTCAGGGTGAGTGGTTTCTTTAGTTATCATTATGTACAATTGAAGCCTCAACTCCCACTTTCTCCATGGCTGCCTGTGAAGCACACAACTCATGGGTGGCTTAAACTAGTCAATTTTGTGCTGTAGTCAGTGGGAACTGCAAGCTTTCAAATCTGATGAAAGCACAGAAGAGGTGGTTCTACCCCAAGTCAATCACTTTAGTACAGCAAACAACCACTTGCCAGCCTTTAAATAAACTGTGTTATAAGACACTGCCTGTCATTTTAAGTTCTTAATAAACAGATACACATAATCTGTGTGTTTTCCTCTGTGTCTCCAAATGCACAAATGCCAGTTTACAATGTCACTTTTTTCCTAGCTACACATTTGGTGTCCAAATGCAGGCTTTAAAAAAACTTGCTTCAACCATGACCGTGGAATAGAGACTGCCTCCCCTGAGGCAACGAGCTGGTTTTGGGGACACTAGGGCAACATGGTACTCTTTCATTTGACAGAAGGGAACAGCAAAGGACAAGACCTGGTAACTGACCGCCCATGTGCTGCAGAAATGTTATGGTGACTTATTACATTACTTGTTACTTAAGAAGCAATTCGCTATTTCTGAATTCTGCAAGAAGATTTGCCACGTTTGTTCCAGAATACCGACAGATGCTCAGGAACAGCATTGGCTCTAGTGCATGAGGAGCCTATGCAAGAAAGGTGTGTGTGTGTGGGGGGGGGTATTGGCAGTAATTAACTCCTCTCCCCTCCATTAATGGAAACATTTGCTGGATCAAAAAGTCGCCAGCAAGGGGGAAGCATAGCATTCAATACACAACATTATACAGAGTCTGCTGTTTTTTGCCTCCTTTTCATTCAGAACATTTGGAAGACTATTCTCTAGTTTGTTTCCGGGCAAACTCCAAACTGACAGCATCACTTTAAAAAATCATGAATGACTCAGAACCATATATATTCATATGTAAGATCTTCTCTTCAAGAAAAGCTTTGTGTATGTCTGCACTTCAGACATCCAGTGGGTGGCAGTGGCAGTTAAGACTTTATTGGCTGTGGTGCATTGATCTAGGGAAAACCTTCCTATGTACCGCAGAAGTAAAAATGGGGATCCATAACAAAATACATAAGCTATAGGTGATACCTTTGTGTTGTTGTTGTTATTGTTACAGACTCTTCATGACCCCATGTCCATGGAGTTTTCTTGGCAGGAATAGTGGAGTGGTTTACCAGTTCCTACTCCAGGCGCCTACAGCACCTGATATTCCCTGGTGGTCATCCATCCAAGTACTAGCCAGGCCCAACCCTGCTTAGCGTCTGATATCAGGTGAGATTGGATGTGCTCAGAGCATCTAGGCATCTGATACCTTTATAGGCCACTAATAAAAAGTTTTTTAAAATTGCAAGCTTTCGTGGATAATGTCCACTTCTTCAAAGCAAGTGCCAAAAGTCCAAACATGGCAATATGTAGTTTGCCAAGAGGTTAATCTTAGATGTCAAATTCTGGCAAGATGATTTTCACCAGGCATGTCTGTCTTAGGTGAGGCAGGAAGCAGCAGGGGCTGTTGAGGGTGGTTACAAAGTTGCATCTGAGGCAGAGGTTTGGGTTTTACACCCCAGTCCTTCAAACCAAAGGCACCCCCTCCCACACCCCTCCTCCATTTGGCTCTTCTTTGAAACATACATTTTCTTTTGGGCCAGTTTGGACTTTTGGGCGCTTGCTTTGAAGAAGTGGATATTGCAATGATTTTTTAACTTTTTATTAGCGGCCTATAAAAGTATCACCTATCGCTTAGTCTTGCATTGTACTTCCCATGTACCATTGATGATAATTTTCTCTGATGGCCTTTAGTGGCTACTTTAAAACATTATTTTGTAGTCAATATTTTAATTGATTTTGGAGCCTTTTAGTTATTTTCTTACTGGTGTCAACATTTTGCCAGTGTTGCTTTTGTTGCTTTCCATTGTTCTTTTAATTTTATTGCTTAAATACACTTTTTAATTTTGTTTCAAATTCAAGTGAGCTTTCAGCTGCTGGTTGGCAACTGAGGAAAGGGATTTTGATCTAGGGATTTCCTTTTTATAATCTTTTTTATTGTTTTTTGTTTATTTTAACAGTGTCTTACAAGTATTATTTATTTAATATTTTTTGTCTATTTCTTACCTGTAGTTCTTTTAAAAATCAGTTTCTTCTCAGTACCTCTTAATTTCTTTGCAAATCACCTACAGTTCTGGTGCTACTTAGAAAAATGGGATATAAATAAAATAAAAGTATATCAAGAATAAATGTTGGGAGTAAAAGGAATAAGATACATCATCGTTAAATATTTGTTCTGAACAGACCACAAGTTTTTATGTTTTATCCTCCTCTCCATCTCTGGCTTCATTAACAGGAATTTTGGTCAAACGCTTATCATACATAGGGTCATAAAACAAGTTATCAGGGTTTTTTTATTTGTAAAGAAGGATAGATATATTAAGAGAGGTCAAAGTTTTCAAACTTTTGAGTCATGCATATCTCTAGTTTATTCAGTATGGGCAAATTTTTTAACAGAAAACATTTTCTATTTTAAGACTGGAAATAGTAGCAAATTATCTTGCCTCTCCCATTTTCCTTCATACCTCTAGAAATATTTAACTACCATCTTTTCATGACTCATTTTATGGTACATTTCCTTCAGATTTTGCTCTGTTTAAATTTAGTTCATTTCATATAATAAGGAAGTACTGTAGATCATCAGGAAGTAAAACAGAAATATTGCCTCATTTCTACTTCATCTGCTCGAGCCTTCCACAAGGATGGTACGACATCATCAGGATATAGGAATTAATATAACATGGCATAGCCTAGGAGTAGAAACACTCAACATACTGATCAAGATTGACCAAAAAAAATATTTCCAGCTCTTCTTTGGCTGTGTGACTTTTTCAAGACAGTACAATGCCCTGTAACTTCATAATATTTTTGTATGTACAAGACTCCAACAGGCTGGCCATATTTTTTGTATAGAGTACAATCGGATTCATATGGAGAACAATCAGACCACTAAGGTAGCGATGCATTGGACCACCTCAATGCCAAATGACAACTAGGATGCCCTCAAAGTCCATCGCAGGTGACAAGGCACAATGGGTACGTGTGTTAGATCCAGGTTTAAAAGGAGGGTATCTCAAAATGCCAGATGCAGGGGAGTGATATCAGGAAAGATGTATCTTTCTTATCAAATACAGAAGATGTGAATTAGGCACAAATATAAGCAACTACCTATCAGCCCAAAATAGGTGTCTAAACAAAGTCTTCCCTTTGAAGTGTTGATAAAATCAATTTCATTGGAGTGGAAAGGGAGTCCAGCACTACAGGGAGCAGTTAAAAATGACATAAGAGGGTGATCTGGAAATCAGCATTTATAATGACATCTGGGAGTCAACGCAGAAGAAATCCATATTTCAGAACATATCAAACAAACTAAAGGAACACAATCCCAGGAGGGCTGGAAGGAGATTTTAAAAGCCCACTTCCCCCACCCCATTAGGTGGGAGGAGAGAGCGGGCTTTTTAAATCTTCTCCCCTCCCAAAGCTAGCACCTAGCAGCTACTGGCCTGGGCGCTGGCTCTGGGATGGGGGAAGTTGGGGAGAGAGCACACTCTTCTTCCCTACACCGTGATAGCAGACCCGAAGGTAGCAGAAAGCAGCTGGGCTATCTTCGGGACCCTGGAAACAATTTTAAACAGCGTGCTGGGTGGAGGAAAGAGAGAACTATTTACATCTCCCCCAGCCCTCCCTGGGGTCTTTTCTTCCCTGCACTGGATGACACCTTGCCGGGCGTGCTGTCATCCAGCGTGGAGAAGATCCCATTAGAGCAGGGGTCTGCAACCTTTAAGACATAAAGAGCCACTTGGACCCGTTTCCGACGGAAAAAAAAAACTGGGAGCCGCAAAACCATTGCGACATTTAAAACAAATATAACACTGCAAATATATTTTCCCCTCCCCTCGCTCCTGGCTTTTTGGGCGCTCGCAAGCAACACACTCCCTCGCGCGCTACTCGGACACGCTGCGCCCCAGCGCCGGGCTCGGGTGGGGTGGGAAGGAGCGCCGGCGGCTCCAGCTCCTCCAGGCACCCCCGAAGGGCTTCTGAGAAGGAAGCCAATGAAAGTTGCTTCTTTGGCACTTCGGGCGCCGGGAGAGCGAGCAAGCGGGCGAGCCTGAGCCGCCACCGCCTCCCCCCACCCCACCACCCTGTCCCCGAGGGTTTCCATCGAGGCGTGCACCTGCCTCAAGTTCTCCCCCACGCGCAACTGGGGTGGCTGCGTGTCCGCCAGCCTCGGGGAGGGCCGGGCTGGGGGGTGGGTGGGCGCGCAGGAGGCACGTTCTCTGTGTTGGAATGGAGCGGAAGGCAGCTGCTGGTAGGCTTTCGGAGAGAGCGAGAGCGAGAGCGAGTGAGACAAGCAGGCAGGCGCACAGGCGCTCGGCTCGGCTCAGCTTCTTGAGCCAGGTGGTGCGCCGTTGGCCTCCCCGGGCGGCCAGGGGCCCCTGAACAACTTGAGCCCGGCGCCCCCACCCTGCCACCGAAACCGGCTGACTCCAGGAGGGAGCCGCTGGAAGTCTAATAAGAGAGACCCCTCCTCAGGCCGGGGGGGGGGCGGGCTTGAACTAGCTGTCACGCTGCGTCCCTCGACTGCCAAGTTGATCTCGCGCAGGAAAAAGAAAAGCCGACTTCCTCCATTGTGTCTCGCCTCTCCGCTTCATCCCCGCAAGTTAGTGCAAAGACGTATTTTTTTGGGGGGGGGGGCTGTAGCGAAACAAAAGGAGAGAGAGAGAGAGAGAGATGCCAACTGCACATGTGCAATGCTTGGAAGGGGAAGGGGGGAAGGAGGGTTTTCTCTTCCTCCACGTTGCACACACACACACACACACACACACACACACACACACACACACACACGTCGCTTCTCCCCCCTCCCACCAAAAACCCAAGCAAGAAAGGAAGGGGAAGGGGGGAAGGAAGGAAGGAGGGTTTTCTCCTCCCGTCTTTTTTTCAGATCTGGGAGGTTTTCTTGAAGTTAAAAAAAAAGAAAAAAGGCTGCCGTTCCGTGGGCACTTTCCACCACGCCTCCCTCTCTCTCTCTCTTGCTCTGAAGAAGAGGGAGCGCACTGAGAGTGTGGCTGCGCTTGGCTTCGCGCCGCCTTTTGGGATGGGCTGTCCTCGCGAGATTCGGCGCCTTTGTATTGAAATTTCTGAACCCTCCCGGAGCCGCGGCAAATATTCCAAAGAGCCGCATGCAGCTCCGGAGCCGCGGGTTGCATACCCCCGCATTAGAGAGACCCCTCTTTGTGCCTCTGGATGCAGGAGCTCGAACGGGGGTCTCTTCTTCCCTGCCGGGCTGTCATTCACGGGCAGAGACGGCTGGATGGGGGACTGGGATCACGCCCCCGCGAGCGGAGGCAGGATCCCAGCCCCCTCGCGCCGCCCTCTGCTTGTTGAATCTATTCTAAACTGCTCCATTTTTCATCGCACGAGCGGTGTGGTGCCAGTGACTTAAACAAACAGAACCGAAGAAACTTTTCTTGGTTCTGTTCGATTCGAGCTTGCCCCGTTGCAACGGTCATTATTCGTACCATTACGTAATGGAACGAATAATAGAAAACGCTAACAAAAAATGGTCATTTTGTCCCCATCTCTAGTTCCAACACTGAAGGCATTCAAGATAAATTTGGACAACCAGCTTGCAGATATCCTTTGGTTTGGATTCCTTCATGGAGTGGGGTTGTGGGTGGACTTGATGGCCTTATAGGCCCCTTCCAACTTCACTGTTCTATGGAGCTGAAGTATTCCTGTCAGACTAAAATCAAACCTCTGTTTTAAAACTTCCAGCACCAAACAACCTGCCCCTTTCTGAGGTAGGACATTCCATTGCACGACAGCTTTCACCATCAGGAACTACTACTTCTTGTTGTCCAGTCATTCAATCGTGTCTGACTTTTCGTTACCCCATGGACCAGAGCTCGCCAGGCCCTTCTGTCTTCCACTGCCTCCCAGAGTTTTGTCAAATCCATATTGGTTGCATCGATGACACCATCCAACCATCTCATTCTCTGCCGTCCTCTTTTCCTTTTGCCTTCAATCTTTCCCAACACCAGGGACTTTTCCAAGGACTCCTCTCTCCTCATTAGGTGGTCAAAATACTGGAGCCTCAGCTTCAAAATCTGTCCTTCCAGTGATCATTCGGGGTTGATTTCTTCCAGGATGGATAGGTTTGATCCCCTTGCAGTCCAGGGGACTCTCAAGACTCTCCTCCAGCACCACAGCTCAAAAGTGTCAATTCTGCGGGGATCAGCCTTCTTTATAATCCAGCTCTCACTTCCATACATCACTACTGTACATTAGTATTGACTACTTCTTAGTCAATAATGTATCATGTAGCATCACCAAAATCACAGGGGAGCTTCCTCAAGGTCTTCCCTTTAAGCCCCCAAAACTTGGAGAGGTTTGGGTTTTAGGGGCCTGATTTATTAAACTGCAAAGTGTCCTTCTAACTAGCTAATTGCAAAGTACATACAGCACATGCCAACAACATAGGGATGAATTAAAGGTAAATGTTCTCCCCGCACATGCATGCTAATCCACTCTAGGGGCAGTGCTCATTTCCATTTTCAAAGCAAAAAACAAGTGTTGAGCAAGTCTGTGCCCATGTGGCCAGCATGGCTGCATGGAACACTGTTTACCTTCCCACTTTTTACAGTGGTACCTATTTATCTACTTGCATTTACATGCTTTTGAATTGCTAGGCTGGCAGGAGCTGGGGTTAATAGCAGGAGCTCACTCCACTGCAAGGCACCTGGGATTCACACCACCGAACTGCCAACTTTGCAGCCAACTGTTTCAGTGCTGTACTCTGCTGAGTCACCATGGCCGTATATTAATATAGGGGTTAATAACTTCTATATTAATATAAGGGTTCCCCTGCAATTTTAGTTCCTCTAGGACAAATAATTTCATAACTAGAGGGGGAAATGGTGTTTATTTTTGTAATGAAATGTGTCCTACCATTTTGTTACATAATGAAATGTTTTGTTATGTAACAAAATGGTGAAACAGCATTTTGTTTTTCATTTCTTGCCCATTTCTAGTCAATATTCTTTCTTGTCATTTGACCCCATTAGTTTTGATTCCACCTCTAGAGCACAGAAAGTAACCCTGCAAACATCTTCCACGCGACAACTACAGATGGCTTTAATGTAATTCAAGGACATCCAGTCCCATAATTTGGCGGGATACCCTCCCAGCAGAATTATGTGCCTGGGAGCTTTTAGGCTGGGCACTACCATGCATTCCCACATGGATTCTTTCAAACATTAGAAACATGCTGTGCTGCACTGAGAGAGCCACAAGGATATTCTGCAACTCACAGAGGTGTCATGTCACAGCTGTGACCAGGAGTGCATTTGCAAAATTAAAACTAGTACACCAGTTATGCCCATTTCTTGAAAAATCTATGTGGGGCTACCAATGGAAAGTCTCGGGAACTTCAACAAGTTCATAATGCAGCGGCCAGATTGCTGACTAGGGTGTGTTACAGAGATTACATTACACCTATACTAAAGCAGCTCAACTGGCTTCCAATCACCTGCCGAGCACAATTCAAGGTGCTGAACTTAACCTACCAAGTACAAAATGGCCTGGGTCCAAGCTCCCTCGAACATCAAATCTCACACTATGAACCAGCTCGGATGCTAAGGTCATCAGGAGAAGCCTTTCTCTCCATCCCACCACCTTCACAGGTGCGCCTCAAAAGAACACATGAAAGGGCCTTCTCTGTTGCTGCTCCCAGACTCTGGAACTCTCTCCCGCTGGAGGACAGGACTGCTCCATCTCTACTGTCTTTCCAGAAGCAGGCAAAGACCTTCCTCTTCAGGCAAGATTTCCCTAAATGAGGGACTTCCTACTATATAACTTTATATGAATTGCCATACATGATTGCGTTGATTGATTTCATAAGAACTCCAGTGTTTTTCATGTTACTTTCCTTTTTCTTTTATTTTTGTGTGCACTTCGTAGCTCTATTGTTACCTTTTAATATTCTAAGATGCATCCTCTAATTCCCTGTTTTTATTTTTTTTTAAATTTTTATTTCACAAGATAAGTTAAGACAACAGTACAATAGCGTCTGATTATTTATACATTCTATAGGACCAATATCCTTTTCAGAATCCACCCACTAATTCATCTTCTAACACAGTTAATTGTGACACACACACAAGTAAATTAATTATTTTAAAATTTTACATTCCAGCAGTCAAAATTATTCCCCATAACAGATTCCTCATTTTTTATGTTAATTCCATACGTTAATAAGGGCTTCCAGGTTTTCATAAATGTATCATGTTTTATTTCCCCTCTATATATTTTAATTTGATAGGTCAACTTTTCCATAAGAGCCATTTGCCAGATTCTGTTCAGAAATTTTTGTAGTGAAAGATCTTGAGCATTTCTCCAATTTTTTGCAATTTCAGCTCTTGCTACACCAATCAGATTTGCTATTAAGTCTTTATATGATAATTTTTCATTTCCATCCTTAAATATTGAAAATAATAGTAAAGCTTCATTTATAATTATTCTTTGTTTTAACAGGGTTTCTATCCATTTAATTATTTCCTGCCAATATGCTCCTACTTTGGGGCAAGAGATCCACATATGTTCTAGGGTGCCTTTACTTCCACAATTCCTCCAACAATTGTCTGGAATTTCTTGATTGATTTTATGTAATTTTGTGGGATACCAATACCATCTGTGAGCTACTTTTAACACCAGTTCTTTCGCTTTAGTTGATATTGATTTGTAAGGATATGTGTTCCATATTCCCATCCATTCTTTCTCAGATATACTAATATTTAAATTTGTTTCCCAGGCTACTTTGGATCCCATGCCCCTAACAAATGCTTTTTCAATCAACTGTTTATATATAATTGAAGTTATACCCTTTCTTTTATTTCGATCCTTTTCTATACAGTATTGTTCGAATACTGTAAGTGTTCTCATGGGTCCGTATCTTTGGTATAATTGGTTTGCCAAATTTCTTACTTGTATCAATTGTAGCCAATTTGCTTTTATTTCCTTTGTTTTATCTTCCAACTGTCTAATTGTTATTGGTTTCCCAGCCTCAAATAAATCTCTTATTCTATAAATTCCAATTTGTTTCCAATTTTTAAATTGTGCATATTTCTCTCTTGATTTAAATTTAGGATAATCCAGCATAGGGCACAAAGGAGATATAGGTGGAGCAAAAATGTTCATATACTTGCGCCAAATTTTCAATGTCTCACAAGTATAAGGATTTTGTATTTGCTCCTTTTTTCTAATTGGTTCCCTTGTAAAAATATAGGTATTAACTAATCCAGTTTCCTTGCCTTTTTCCATTTCGACCCAATCTGGGATTTCTTCTATCTGAATAAACTTTATAGCTTGAGTGATTTGAAAAGCTTCATAGTATTTTATTAATTGTGGTATTCCCAGCCCCCCTTTTTTGCTTTGACCATATTTAACACTGCTTATGAACCTTATTTTCTTCCCCTTTCCTCCAATAAACTTCTCCATATTTTTTTGCCATAGTTTAATTTTTTTAATTTCAGGTTGTAATGGTATATTTTGAAATAAAAATAAAAATTTTGGTAATATATATGCTTTAACTAATGCTATTCTTCCCAGCATTGAGATATTCAGTTTCGTCCATTTTCTAGTTTTTTCTTTAACTGAATTAAATACTATTTTATAATTTCTATATATTAATTGGTTTTTACTTTTTGTTATCCATATTCCCAAATATTTGAAAGTTGAGTAGCATAAGTCCAGATTTGACTTTTTTTTAATTTCCTTTTGCTCTGCTGTAGAAATATTTATACATAACAATTTAGATTTTTGATAGTTAATTTTTAGGCCCGTATAATAACAATGTTCTTGTAGTATATGTTTTAATGTTTCTATGCTTTTTAATGGATCCTCCAAAAACAGGAGCATGTCATCTGCGTAAAGGTTTATTTTATGGTTTTTATTTTTAATCACCAATCCTTTAATATTTCCATTTTCTCTTATTTGTGAAGCAAGTGGCTCGATTGCTATTGCAAATATAATTGGGGATAAAGGGTCCCCTTGCCTCATTCCCCTACAAAGAGTGAATTTATCAGATTCTATTCCATTGATAAGGACCCTAGCCTCCGCTCCTATATATAAATTTTTCAAAAGATTAATGAATTTTCCACCCATATTCATTTTTTCTAATAGACTAAACATATACCGCCATTCTACACGATCAAAAGCCTTGAGGGCATCTAACGAGAGGACTGCTAATTTCCGTTTTTCTTTATTTGCTATATTTATGACATTCAGAACTCTACGAATAGCATCCTGCATCTGCCTTCCTGGCATAAATCCATATTGATCTGTGTGAATGTACTCAGTAATAAAACTATTTATTCTCTGTGCCAATATTGAAGAAAAAATCTTTTGGTCTTGATTTTGTAATGTTATTGGTCTATATGATGAGGGGAGGGTTGGGTCCTTATCTGGTTTTAATATAGTTATTATTCTAGCTGTTCTCCATGATTTTGGAATTTCTTCACCTTCCATTATTGAATTAAACAATTTTAACAGATGCCCTATAATATCCTCTTCCCAAATTTTATAAAATTCAGGTATAAACCCATCGCAACCTGGCGATTTCCCTTTTTTAATTTTTTTAATAACTGATTTTATTTCCATTACTGATATTGGGGAGTTAAGTTGCTCTTTATGGTTCTCTGTAATTTGACTAACTGGTAATGTATTTACAAATTCCTTAATGTTTGTATCTGGTGTTAATTCTGTCTTATATAAATTTCTATAATACTCCATAAATGTTGTTACTATTTGCTGCTGTGAGGTTACTATTTTTTCATCTTCAGTTTTCACTGAAACAACTGTCCTCTTTATTGCTTTCTTTTTTACTGCATAAGATAATAACTTAGAATTCTTATTCCCATGTTCATAATAATTTCTCTTTAAATAGTTCATTGCTATCTGAGTCTTACTTGTGTCTAGTGCCTCTAATTCTGTTCTGGCTCTTGCTAGTTCAATATATACCTTGTTTGATCCAGATTTTTTATGCTGGTCAGAGAGATTTTTTATCTTATTTTCTAATTGTTCTTGCAATCTATTTCGTTCTTTTTTTAATCTGGAGCTTTCCATAATAAATTTCCCCCTTAAATATGCTTTTAGGGTGTCCCACAGTAATGCAGGTTTCATTCCTTCTTTATCATTTATTTCATAAAAAATCTTTATATCTTCCTTTATTTTTTTAATTATTTCTGTATTTAAACATATGTTGGAACTTAATCTCCAGATTCTAGGCTTATTTCTTACTTCCTTGTTAGACCATGTGACTTTTATTGCAGCATGATTGGAAGTTATGAAAGGAGCAAAATATATACTCTCTAGATGGGGTATCAAATTTTCTGAGATAAAAATATGATCTATCCTTGAGTAAGTGGCATATTTTTTTGAAAAAAATGTGTAATCTTTCATTTTGGGGTTTAAAAGTCTCCAACCATCTATTAAACCAGCTTTCTTAATTAATTTTTCAATTTTGCTTCCATCACTTGAAACTTTCCTTTTTTTGGATGTTGTGTCCAACTTTTGATTAAAAATACAATTTGTGTCCCCACCCAAGATAATATCACCCCAGGCAAATTTTTTTGCCACTCTCAACAATTTTTGCATAAAAGCTGCTTGTCCTGTATTAGGAGCATAATAAGAACCCAATGTTAGCAGTTTATTTTCAAACTTTCCTTTTACTAGAGTATATCTTCCTTCAGGATCCCTTATTTGGTCCATCACTTCAAGTTTTGATTTTTTTTTGAGGATTATTGCCACTCCTCTTGATTTGTTTGTCCAATTTGCAAAATATTGGTCTCCTAGCATTGGGTGCTTTATAATATTTTTTGCTTGCTTCTTTTGATGCGTTTCCTGTAAAAACAGAACATCTGCCCCCAGCTTTTGAATCGTTTTCATGACCCGATACCTTTTAACTGGTGATCCTAGTCCATTTGTGTTGTACGATACAATACTGAGATTATCTAACATTACATACTTGGATTATATAAATTGCAATAATAATCAGATTTGTCCTTTGAGATATTTTACAATTTGCCTTGTAATTACACTCGTCTTTACCTAAATTAAAT
The DNA here is from genome assembly GCA_023846285.1 of Phrynocephalus versicolor. NCBI lineage: Eukaryota > Metazoa > Chordata > Lepidosauria > Squamata > Agamidae > Phrynocephalus > Phrynocephalus versicolor. Next base: position 8,762,513 of record JAHTLZ010000016.1, read on the forward strand.
TGTCTTGCTATATTCTATAATTCCCTGTTTTTAGCTTGACTATGTCTTATATGTTCTGGGCTTTATATTGTCCCCCATTACTGTAAGCCACCTTGGGTCCTTTTCCAAGGAGAAAGGTGGGGTAAAAATATTCAAAATAAATAAATAAATAAATAAATTTCAAATTAACTAAAAGGTACTATCGGTCACCTAAAAGTTTAAATTAAATATAGCACAATGAATCTTACATGCTGGAGACACTGTCAGGATTGGTTTGCTGACATTGTTTCAAGAAGAGAAATACAATTACAAATGTATTATACAATAAGCTGACCTCAGTTTTCTGCTTAGGCTGGTTATTGCAGTCCAGTGGAAGGATATGGCAGCTACTAGAGTTAAGAAACACTTCAAAGGAAGCTATCCAAAAGTTGAATCATAGCAACTGGATTTCTTTCTTTTTTTTTTAAGGTCGAAACGTTTCGCCACTCATCCAAGTAGCTTAGTTTCGAACTAACAAGAAAAGAAGTCTAGTTGCCATGACTCAATTTATGGTTAACCTCACCTGGATGACTAAGGCCGTTACTTCACGAGCGGCTCGGTTCGCGGTAAGCCGTCATTTGCATGCGAACCGACCGCTTCAGTCCGCACGCTCCTCCCTTTTGGCTTCGACGTCACCCCGACCACGCCCCCTTTAGCGTGCTCCAACCGGGGCAACTGATGCCCCTGGCGGAGGACGGGAATCTCTTCGCTTCGCATCTCGCTTCGAACCGAGGGGCGCGTGCGGACTTAGGTTTCCCCCCCACTTTTTTTTTTTTAGTGTTCTTCGCCAACCGAAATATCGATGCATCGATATATCGTTCTGTCGGAGATTCGTTGTTGCGGTCTGCACCGGAAAAAATCAGACCTGGTTGTTGTTAAAGCAAGGTTTTAATTGTACCCCGGTTCAAAATAGATACTTTCCCTGTTCTAAAAACAAACGCCAGGTGTCTCTGTTTTCACCTGCCAGCCAAATCTGTAAATGTGTTTACTGCTCCTTTATCCATGTGGTGGCGTTCTTAAACGCCGTTCAATGCTGTTTATACTCATTTTAGTACTCTTTGGCACTTACGGCTTCGCTTCCGGAACGTCGCGTTTGGAAAGAAACCGCCGATAATTTTTTTATGCAGGGAACACGGGCATCGTGGATAAGGGATCACTGCAAAATAGCAAAACTGCCCCTTCTGCCCTATCCACCCAGAGTTCTTTAAAAAAAAAAAATAATTCTCCGCTTGGTGCTTTCAAACGATTCATGGAGATTCCCCCACTTCATTCACCCTGTATAACCCCCCCCTGAACGGCAATAAAGGCTGCGGCGGAAGACTTTTATAGCTGTTGACAGATCTCCGCCGAAGCCTCGAA
>JAHTLZ010000016.1:8763899-8789093 GCA_023846285.1 Phrynocephalus versicolor
GCCGAAGCCTCGAAACCCCTTTCTTTTTTTCCGGGAACACGGGCAGCGCGGATAAGGGATCACTGCCAAATAGCAAAGGTGGCCCTTCCGCCCCATTAACCCGCTTGCTGTGAGCCAGTGCCTCTGGCCATATGCAGAGTTCTTTTACGAAAAAAAAATTCTCCGCTTGGCGCTTTCAAAAGGGATCACTGCCAAATAGCCATACTGGCTGACCAAGTATACCCCCCACCTCATATCTGCCCAGGAAATGAAACACCACCCAAAAGGATAATTAACTCGTTTTATTCTATTTGGTACTGAGATTCTTGGCTGCAAAAAAAAAAAAATTAAACACTATTTTAGGATTCCCAGGTTCTAACTATGGACTTGTTTGGTAAAGCTGAGCAGTTTATATGCGGGCATTTAGAAACCGGTGTATCGAAAAGCAGACATGGCTATGCTTTCCTTTCAGCAGATCAGGACTGTTCCATAGTACTTATTATAAAAGCAGCTATTGAAAAACTTTTCAAACAAACAGTAAGAGTCTTACTCTAGTACCGAAAGTTGTAACTTTATTGTGATAACCATAAACTGCAATAATACAAATTATAACAGTAACACCAAACTGTGAAAACATATAAGCATCCCCAATTATGACCAACAGTTGCAGTGGTACATTCCAAGATAGTTCGTAATGGTCAGTCCTGAGACCTGAACTTTTCACCTTTTGCTGGCCATCAGGCTCAAAACAATAGAGCCTCTCTATCTGCAGGCAGGTGCTGGCCTACTTGGAGCCATCCAATTACAAACTCCACCCATTTTCCTCCAGGAACAATGGCCAACTCATTGCACTAGCTAGAAAATGTTTCCATTCCTGTCCTTCACCCAACGTTGCTGGGTAGAACTGATAAATCTGGAGGTAATTTGCATGAGCTCTGCAAACTGCACAGGTATCTGTTCATGGTAAATAACAGTATTCATAAACAAATGCATTTTACAGTTTATTAGTATTCCTTGCAATTGGACAGATGCATCTTTTTTAAAAACAACCCCAGGTACAGTTTTGCAGTAATTTAACTTACCAATGTGAAAGGATAGATAAACATACTCCTAGGCACCTGGCTAGTGAACTCTACGTTGACCCTTAATCCTATTGGTTAAAATTAGTTTCATTTTCCAGAGAAATGTGCAGGGTCCCTTGGCCCAATCTTATAAAAACCCTTCAAGTTTTCCCAGCCACCCGTGGAGAGTTAGGAGTTACCTAGAGAGCAGTTGTGCATTTGAAAAATTATTGTTCAGCTCAGAAGAGATCAAGGCCTGTGCTTTTGAGATGGAGGGAGGTAGAGGCCGCTACTGGTCGGAGGCTGAGGTGTCCAGTCTTCTTGATTTTTTTATTGAGAATGAAATGGGCCCAGTTCTGTTTCACCTCCAGCCCAGAAGGAACCAGCAGGCTTTCAGGCAGGCAGCCAGAGAGTTGGCTAGACTAAACTATGCCCGGAATCCAACGCAAATAAGATCAAAATTTAAATCGATAAGACAGAACTTCAACAGGGCACTATTTTATTTTGGAGAGGATGCTGAAGAGGGTCAGCAATCAGCCTTTTGGAATCAACTCAAACAACTTTGGATTCAAGCTGAAAGGCCCGATCCTCGACATCTTTTTCCTTTGGGTAAGCCATATTAATTACTTCTAAAAACTTTACTATTTTAGGCTTAACTAAGATGTGTTAAGATACCTAAAACTGTAATTTGAAAACTGTTAGTGGCACATAATTTATGCTTTCAAGGCAAATCCTGATGTTATGGTGCTGCAATTACTGGTTAGGAATACATTGAAACATTTGAAATAGTCTATAAGATTCTTTGCTCAAAATTAAGTAGCTGTAATGACATTTAAAACCATTCCTTTAAAAATTTGTGCCCTACAGTATATGTTCTGTATTAAAATAAAAGGAAGGCCAATGATTTACCAATCATACCCTGGAATAAAAGTTTTGGCAATGATATCTTATACTTCAATTAAGCATGCATGCACTGATATAGATTTCTTCAAAAGTGTAACAGCAGGGCGGTTTCCACTATAAAACTATTTCCCACTTATGTCTCTATAGGAGCTGGACCAGGAAGGAGGCTTGGAAACAGGGGAGGTGACCTAAGGCCTCAGAGGCAGCCAAACAGAAGGGAAGCGTTGGAGCAGCAGGCCAATGACTCCGAGGAAGACCAGGAACAGGCCATGCCCCTGGATGACCAACCACCAGTGGAGCAAGAGGGTCCACGCCATGCAAATCAAGCTGCAGGTCAAGAACAACAACCAGTGCATAATGTTCAAGGCAACGTGGAGGGACAACAGGTGGAGCATGAAGGTGTGTGAGAGTCATTTGTGGGCTTCACCGAGGTGTGTACATATAAAAGAATGTTCTTTAGCAATAAATACATATAATTTTCTTCTTTTCAGAGTTACTAGAGGATCAACCAGTGGACATTATGCTGCAACCAGTTACCCGCGCTGAACATCAGAACTGGGTGGCAGCTCTTCAGCAGGCGGTTGAGAGAATAGCCGCCCTAGAAGAAATTGTGCTCCCTGGGAACAGAGGAGGAGCACCAGCCAGGAGAAGGCGCCGTAGACGATGAACAATTTCTTTTTTATGGACAATTTAGATGATGAACACCTTCTATTTTTATGACCCAGTTTTCCTTGAAGCAATTGTTAAAGGACTTATTTTGTGAATAGCACTGTACCAGGGTTTATCCTTTTTTGCCTAACTGTGAATGTACAACCAATATTTTCAAGTTTTATTTATAAATAAGCTCCTAAGCAAATATTAGGGCTGCTTACTTTGAGTTTTCTTTAGTTCTTGCTTGTGCACTTTGAACAATTCTCCTACTCAATAGGGTGCTTATTTATGCACTTTAAATGTTGTTCTTGTTATATTGTTTAATAATTGTTTCTATAGGTATCAGGCAGAAGAATTTGAAGCCTCACAATTAATTCCTTAAACGTGGACACAGAAAAACCACTGAAAATCCTAGTCTCTTAGAGTAAAAAAGGATGAATCTGACTTCTAACTAGCAAAGTATATAATTTTTCTTTTTTCTTTTAACCTTTGATTGGTGGGGTCCAAAAAGTATCGGTTAATAAAGTATCCAACTTAAGGAATGTGGATAAAGGAATGTATATTTGATTCTGTTGAGGAATCTGATAAGCAATGTCCATTCGTTGTGTTAAGAGCAAGTAACTTAAAAGTACTTTCTAGCTTATCTGTGCTTCTAAAGTATTAGTCTTGTTGTCTTGTAAAAGAGCACAGACCAGTGTCACCTACCATGGAGAACAGCATTCATTAGTACAACTGGTAGAAGGCAGTTTCTCCTCTTAAAAAGTTTACTTTTAAGTACTCCAAATAACAGTAAAGTGCACATACCTATACTGTACCTGTTGAGTGGTTAGAAATAAAAAGTTTCTTAAGAAAACATCTCTGATTCTGTTACTTCTTTTGTCTGGGTTAGTTGATTATGGGTGAGTGAAGGGGGAGAATACCCAGTGAGTTAAAATAACCTAGAAATGCATTCCTTACAGAGCATACAACTATAATGTAAATATCAGAGAAAGGCTTAATAAATCAAGTTAAAAACACACACTAAAGTTTATATTTGGTTGATTAGTGGTGTACTTCCGATTTTGGTTTTACTGTAACTGAACTTGCTTTAAATGTGAAGCACTTCAGCATTTCTCCATTAAAAGCCTTGTACTGGGTATTCTGTCCCTACTCCCAACTATGGCCTGTTATTTTATTCACTCAAATTAGAAGCAGTAATCAACTAGGGTGAAAATATCTTCTTCTTGATACGTCTTCTTTTTGGAGGGGTTAGCTTTCTGGACTCAATGTTTTCAGTAGCACTTTCCTGCTTTACAATCAGGTACGGTGACAGTGGGAACTCAGGTTCTACTGCTCCCTGTTTCTGAGTACTAGTCATTGGGCTTTTTTTGTGGCCCTGCAGCATTTTTTCCCCATGTTTACCTCCCTGAGCTGTTGCTCCATTTTTTGGTTTTCCAAGGGAAACATGGGCAGCTGCAGACCTAGAGGGCAGGAGTGATACTGAGCATTCAGTGTCACTCTCCAGCTCGGAGGCAGTACCTGACCCTGTGGTCCCAGATGAATCTCCATCAGAATCACTGTTCGCTAAATTTTCAGTCTTTTGGGAACCATTGGAGAGCATGATTTTAGATTGGTTTTTAGTGTGTTGACCTTTATGGGAGGCTTCTCCATCCATGTAAACCTTGTCTGTTGTCCCTGAAGTTGTTAAGAATTGGGTTAGTTTAGCAAGAGAATCCGAAGCCACCCTTAAATTATCAATAACCTGTTTCTGGAAAATCATATCCTGGTGGTTCCAAGCATTTAGTGTAGACTCTTTCCTATCATCCGAAGCCTTAACCCAGTCCACAAAACCAGTTAGTGTGTTGTCTAGGCGTGCTGCTGCTGTAGATCTCTGCTTCCTTTTCCTTAGCAATGCTAGCCTGGTTGCAGGATCAAGCGTGGCCTCATAGTTCGTTGTTTCCACTGTGTCTTAATTTAATAAGGAGAAATGAAAAAAAGAAATTAAAAAGAAGTGTCTAAATTAATGGGTAGGTCAAAATCACTTTTTTCTGCAGTAAGGATTATGCAGTAACACAATAATTCACTAAAATTAAAACAAAGGTAAATTACTATTGAAAAATACAGATGTTAACAATCCCATCATTTAAATGCATTGAATGTAATAGTCGTGTTTACAGAGTACACACAAAACCTGTATGGGCCAGAAATTAAAGTGATGGAGTGTTAATAGCACGGTGTTTTATTTGTCACCACAACTTTTTTTTTTTTGCAAAATAACTCACATACACTAGAGTGGTTAATAAAGGTAATTTTTTTTGGTTAGGTTCAAATTCTCATATTCTGAGGTAAACATACCTTTTTTACCACGCCGTTCGGTTAAGATTGGTTGTGGACTCTGGGAAGAAGAACAGCCAGATGTTGATGGTTCACAACCGTCTGTAGATTGATAGTCTGAAAATAAAATAATTTATTTAAACGGGAGTACTTTACATTATTGATGTTTAATTTACACTACTATAGTCTGTAAGGTAATCATTTAAATGATATTCCTAATATACCAACCACTGGCCGTTTGCCAAACATGCCCTTCTCGCATAACTTTTAAAGTCTGCCTTACCCATTGCTGAAGCTTCCGAAGCCACGTAGCTTTGGTTCATGCCTTCACTGTCGTCGAACAGGGACTGTGATCCGGCATTATCGCTAACACCATGCGTTGTCTCCGTGGTAGCTGCATGTGAAAAGATGAATTTAAGTTGTTATATTTCCCTCGCGTTGCAAAACAGGAAAAGGCAAAGAACAGGAAGCTGTATTTAGTATCCGGAGCACATAAAGGTTAAGCTTCCATGGTTGGTTACTGGTGATGCATGTCCCGCCCCTCCATTTCCTTTGGCCAGAATTAATTAAATTTTATATTTATGGTAAAATAAAGTGATCGCCCTCCGGTCAAAACCGCAAAACTTACGAACGGATGCATATCGTTTCAACTAAGCAAACTGAATTTTGTCCAAAGAAAAAGGTCTAATCTAGTATCATTGCACGTATTAAGAGCCAAAATAATTAGTCTTAAATATATTTTTCAACTCGGAAGTAGAAAAAATTCACTTATTTTTATTCTTCCCATTTGTCAACTGTTAATCGATGCATCGAATATTTCTCTCAAGCGGAGATACAATATATCCTAAACACAATAAATTACGGATACTTTTAATTACATATATAATCTCTCTAATAATAAAGAGATACCGATACATCGATGCAGTGCTGCAACGTTCTTTAATTAAAACACGAAATCAATCTATGGAGGGAAATTAAACGCATCCGCCCGTTAATAAGAGAGGTTTAAAACTCATGCCGTTCCTTCGTTGTTTCGGTTTATCGAATAACACAACGTGTTCAAAAAAAAATGAATGTAGTTTTGAATAGCAGTGGAGTTAGTATTAATTACATTATATTTCTCAATAAAATACACTAAACGTGACGTATTGTATGAAATATATTTAGAGGTTCATAGTCTATGCTTACCAGTGCTCCCGCTGGACTCGCTCTCGGTTGTCCGCAAGGGGTGAATTGAGGTGTCCGTTCGGAAAATATTTGCCATTTCCTCGTACCAAATAAATTTTGAACGCCCCGCTCCAGAAGTACTGTTTTGAATTACAGCCTGTTTGTACAGTTTGCGAAGCGATTTGCATTTAGTTCTACATTCCGTGCCTGATCTAAAAAATCCAATTTTTCGTAGTTCTTTAGAAATAACCTCATAGATTTCAATATTCCTTTTGAGGGAAGACAAGGCATATTTTATCTCTGCCTCACCCCAAACCTTAATTAAGGCTGAGGTCTCCTCGTTTCCCCAAATAACCCCTCTCTTAATTTTGGTTTGAACAGAACTGGCTGTGCAATTCTCTGAATTGTCCTCAGAATCCATCCCTATAGCTCCCTTTGGGATTTTGGTTCCTAGGAAAAGCCTTCTGTTTGAATGGACACCAGCAGCCGAAGACACCAGCAACTAATCTCACTTTCCTTGAATGCTAAGTTCCTTCCCTTGCACCTTTTGGCTCCCTTTATTAGCATTTCAACAGAAAGGTGATCTCAATTTGTGAAGGGGGATGGGTGAGTGATTACAAAGGGGCCCCCTGTCCTGTGGCTCAGCTGGCTAGGATGTGTTGCAGAAATGTTTCATTAGGTTTCATTTTGCCTTTACAAAGTACTGCTGACTTATTTGAAGGAAGTATGTTAATTGCTGGTATATATGCCATAGCACATCAAGAAAATTTTCCCATCTTCTCCCTTTTGGTATCATTGAGGTCTGGAAATGAGAACTGACCTACTGTATTAATGCAAAGTATGTGCTTGACACTGTGTTCTGCTGTTAGTTATGACTCTAAACTGCAGACCACAGCAGTAGTTACGGATTTTTTCTGCAGGTATGATGGAGCATTGTGAGGATGGTGAACATGTGATCAATTTTTCCCCCATTATGCACGGCAGCTGTTACTAAACAAACTCTGATGCTACAATTTGCACTTTTGAGCAGAATAGTATTATTAATAGTATGAAAATGGTACTGTAAACTCAGAAACAATCATGTTTAATGTTCTGTACCGAAGGTTTAGCTTGGAAGTGGCCTCCTTTCTTGTTTCAAAGCTTCCTGTTTTTTTTTTTTTTGGAAACCTTTTACCACGAGACTGTAATACAGGCAGCATTGCCTACAAAGTTTTATTATATCAGGTATATTTTGCGTAGCATGATTATTTATTTTAAAAGTATGATCCTTATATTCTCATAATGCTACCATGATTACAGGTTTCTGAATCTGTAAAGTGCAATGATTGATGTTCACACTGTTAACCCAACAGAATTAATAGTATTGTGCAGTAAGTGTGAAGAATAATGCACTTTAAAACCAAGAAATTCATAGTAATGCATTAGTAACAGATTTCTCCCTCAAAAGCTAACAGCAAAGGATAAAAAATATGCTATTAGTTTACTTATGTGGCTAAAGGCAACACATACAGTTTATTTATCCCTTTCCTTCAGGGCCATTAGGCCATAAAATGGTTGTAGAGGGAACTGTAATTTGATTCTTCCTTCTTAAGTATACTCTGGCAGCAGTACTGTGCATATCAAGAGGGAGGTGTTATAAGAAAACAACATCGGAATGTTGTTTTCCTAAAAAGGGGGGCCTCTCTGAAAGGCATGTGTTGTAAAGTACTTCATCTGACAGACAACAGGCAAGATGAACTCTAAGGCAAGGCATTATTTGTTTTTGAATGGTATGCGTTCAGAAACTGCTATGAGTGTAGCCCAGTGCCTTGGTTTTTTGCAAGATATACTACTGATCATTGTATGATCTTGAAGCAAATACCTCTGTCAGGCATTCTTTTGCATAGCCGGTGTAGCAGTTTGCAAAACCTACTGGTGTTTTGTAGTTAAGTTAAAGGAAAGTAATGCAAGTTAAACAGAAACATTTATTAACGGAAGGAAGTAAACAGGAAGAACCCATACTGTAAACCCACTCAATTCAACTGCAAATGAAAGTATACAACAAAATAGTAAAATAGAGTAGATGAACTTGTTATTTTGTGCCCCTGTCACTTCACATGGGTAAACAGGTACTCCGCAATAGCATTCCGCACGGCCTCAGCCTCTGCACGTGCAGTCCCAGACCTCTGGTAGTCATTTATTTCACAATCATCATGTGTTTCGGGTGGGGGTATTGAAGTTTGTTCTTCATCAAGTATGTCATGGTTTTCACGCTCACATATATTGTGTAGAATCACAGCAGAGGCAATAATTGAATTCACGTTCTCTATGTGTGCCTCAATCCTAACAGACAAACGTCTAAATCTGGCCTTCAACCGCCCAAATGCTCTCTCCACGACGCATCTGGAGCGATTAAAAACCTTATTGAAGTGGCGCTCCCTGTCATTTCTAGTAACAGCAAAGGGCTTCATTAGCCACTTACACAATGGATAGGCACCATCCCCTAATATAATGGGAGGTATTGACACCCCTGCATAGTGGAACATAGGACTGCCAGGTATTAGGGTTCCTTCCTCCATCCGACTAAAAAGCATAGATGATCTGAACACATGGGCATCATGATTAACACCTGAATGACCAGTCAACATAGAGAAAAAAATTCCCTCTCCGTCGCAAGCAGCCTGAAGCAATACAGAATGAAATGATTTCCTGTTAAAGTAAGCCGGCCCCTGCAATTTTGGGGGGCTTATCGGAATGTGCGTTCCGTCGATACAACCTATAGCATGTGGGAACCCGAAGATTTTCATAGATGATGTCATCTGTAGAAACAGAGAAAATAAACATAAAGAATCATTAGTTTCCTAAACCGTAAAGGCGCTGATACAGAATACAAGTAAAGAGTGGGATGGCCGAAAGCAGCTTACCTTATTGAACTCAGGCAGGCGGACCTCTTCCTTAAGAAGAACGTGTTCCATTGCAAGGCAAACCTCGATTGCAATGCTTGCAACAGTTGAACTTCCTTTCTGGAATACTAGAGCGATGGTTCTGTAGCAAGAACGGCTTGCCAAAAAGTACACGCCGATTGCCACTCTCTCTTCGACTGGGACAGCTGAGCGCATAACTGTGTCCCTGCGCATCAGAAACGGACGCAGCTTATCGGCCACCCAAAACAGTGTTCTTCTAGTCATACGGAAGTTTTCTAACCACTGGCGATCGTCCCAAAGCTGAAGAACCGTGTCGTGAAACCACTGAGAACGTCCTGGGTAACACCAGAAAAGCTTCTCTCGAGGCGAGCTTCTTATCCAAGCCGAATTAACCCATATCAAAGCGTTGCATGCCCTCAACGCCTCGCCAAAAAGCACTCGGCGTCGGAAAACTCGTCTTCCCTTTCTCAGAAATAACAAAGCTACAGTGCTCAACAAAGTATTGACATTGTGCAACACAGCAATAATGTATGGACTATACCTATGGAGTTTCTGCAGGCGGGCTGAAGAACGCGATGGAGGCATGATACCGGAAGAATGGCAGGAAGAAGGCGGAAGAGGCTTGGAGTATACTCTAGGGAGTAAGGAGGGGGTTACTCCAGTGTCCTGGAGGACCTTTGAAAGAAGAAGTACAATCGTTGTGCGATGGCCCACCTAGTGACCATGATGGGGAACAGCAGTTTTAGGAGGCCGCCAATGGAAATTATAATGTAAATAATAATTATGAAGCAAAGAGTCACACATTTAGAGCGCTTCGCCGTAACTGACAGCCAAGCATCGATGCATCGATACACCGTTTTCTTTTTTTTTTTAAAAAGCGGAGACCGCGGGAAAAGGGGAAAAAACATGAGTGTTTGGATGCGAATGGAGCTCGTGAGGTCATTCTCGATTCGAACGGAACAGCTGCCCGCGTGAGTACATAGAAAAAGGGGTGGGGGCGAAGGGAGACCACGTGATCGCCTTCGAATTCAAAGCGAAGGCAATGACGCTCCGAAGCGAGGAGCCTCGTGAAGTGACGGCCTAAGACTCTTCATAGATGTATTCAAAGAAAGGTCTGAGAGAGGAACTTCCATGTTTATCTTTTACTTCCTTCCCATGAGTTGGGGCAGATTTCATCTGCAGGAAAGGGAGCAGAACAGAAAAATGCTTTTGGGCTGAGGGGACATGAAAGGGGATTAAGATTTTGTTGGCAACAGTGGTGTGATGGCCCATTTACTTGTATACCAGTGAATTTGGAAAACTAGTTAAGTAGCTTAGCTCACCTGCTGTTCTAAGAAGTTATATGTCCCATATCCAAGCTATGGCTCTCCTAAGGTAAGAATATTAGGGAGATATAACTTTCTGGTGTGATCCTCATAGGTTGCTGAAACATTCTATTCTTAGGTACAAATATCTTTTGCAACCTTTTTGTAGCATTTTGGGAATGGGGGTGGCGGAAGGGATGATATTGAGCAACTATAGCCAGCCTCTTCCTGGCTTTTTGAATTTTGGGTACAGAAGTGCAACATCTCATATTTGTAAAACAAAAGGTGGTTTTTGTTTCTTTGTTTGCTTCCTTGTTTGTTTTTTGGGAGAACTGAATATATTCATATAATGTGTGGCAGAATGGTTTAATTTAGCTTTAGATTTTAGACTGAGGTGAGTCTACTTGCAAGGTAAGGTTTATATCAAATGGTCTTTTTGGCCATGTCTCTTGCAGGGTCCCCTTACCTCCACAGTTAGCATAATTTAAAATTTAGGCACCATATGAAAGGACCACAGATAATAATCTAATCACATAATGTTGCAAATATACAATGTATTGGAATTCCATCTAAAATCATCGGTCTGGCAGAGTGTGATCATAAAATGTTCAAGTCTGATATTGCCTGATCATAAAAGTTACAAATACACATTACAATCCCATATCTGGTAGTAAATCTAATACAAATAATTAATACCATGGCATAACAAGCTTGTACTCCACCTGTTTATGAGCTTATACATTTAACCAGTGAAATGAAGATTCTAGAATGACATCACTGTTTGTTTTTTGACTGTTCATATTGTCCTCTCTGATTGGCATGATAAGGCTTTTGTGCAATCATTTTGGTGATTGTTGCAGGAACCAGATGGTTGGGTCCCCATCCTAGCAGATGAGGATCATTACAATGGCCTCGTGCACACAACTTCATAATTATGCCTCTGATTCCTGCCTGGGGTGGCATCAATAAGGAGGAATCCATTTGGCTGATTTTGGCTGAGAGGTCAAGATGTGCCTTTGCTGTAGTAAGAAAGCACAGGGACCTCCCAATGACTGATCTGAGAGTTGTGGCATATAGCAGTCAATAGGCAGGGCACTAGATACATAAGTGCAGTTTCCCAACATGATTATGATGAATGACATTGTAATTCCCATTGCCAAGATAAATGGTGTCATGGGTTCAGGATTCAGTGTAAAAGGGGATCCCCTCTGGATATAAAAACTATAACATAAGTGTTAACACTTGCATTATTTTACAAGTTACAAGGAATGATTTTTAAATATTTGTGTCTGCAGTGTTCTTCATAGTGGTGAGACTTGTGGATTTTAAAATAACTGCAGTATTTTGTGCTAATGGAAGATAGAAACAATGTAGGTAAATAAAGCATGTGCGGTAGAAATAGGCAAGCTGATGTTGCATGATATTATTGCAACCATGGAAATTTATGCTTTGATACTCAGATGCATTTTGATACGATTATCTGTGCTTCTTTGATTTCATTCTGGAATTAACACTTTGTTAGAATAAATGACAGCTGTGACAAACAAAAGCTTTTGATTTTTCCCTCTGGGGTATCTATGACATTTTGTAGGACTCCTGAGGGTGTGTAGACAGTAATTTCTTGTTGGAGCTAGAGGCTAGGAATTCTAATATGTCTTCTCTTACACAGGAACAAATGATGAATATGAGCATTATCCAGCCTTCCCTTAAATTCCACTTCTCTTGCCAATTGGTGAGGTAGGGTACCATCACATCAATCAGCCTTTTCTGAACCAGTAACCTAGTAACTTGGCCAAAAAGAAATGGTCCACAGTAGATTTCCAATAGTCTTTTTGACACATATTGCCAACTGGGTGGACATTGTCTTTGTGAATTATCAGGAAATCTAGAGGACATTAAACATAAAGGGCCAAGTGACCGAAGCCTGTGGAGCTGGCTTCTGGGAACTAAGCAGCTGAGGCAGATTCACCAATTTGAATTTACAGGTGCCATTGTGCTATTGTCAGTTGGAGGCATTTGTTATTGTGTGTTTTAATTCTGTCCTTTGCATTCCTCTACCTGTTCTGGATTTTTAATGCAAAGTATTATATTGGCTGACTCCTAAGAGAACACAGCAGAAGAATAAAATTGAGCTCCCCAGGGAGCAAGCGACATGACCGAATGACTAGGAAGAACAAACAGGAGTTTGACAAGGGAGGAAGAATAAGGTAAGGATCTAGTGCAGGAAAATACAAAAGAAAAAAAAAGAAGAAGGTGACAGGCAGAGAGGTGAGTCACTTCAGGTTACACCAGGAAATAACCTGGAGTAACCCCAAGAAGTAGCCTATTCAGAAGCACCATGTGCTCAGCTTGAGAGGAAGGGGCATAGTCTAATACATGCTGAAAGTAGCAAGTAGCAACTGTGAGTGCTGGAAGGGGCATGTTATTGACTGACTCCTAACTGAGCACAGCAGAGGAATAAAACTAAGGTAGACCCCAGGGAGCAACACACCAAAGCAAGCAAACAGATGCTTAGCAGGGGAATTCATCAGGATAAGCCCCTAACAAAATGTTTGCAGTGGGGTGTGTTTGGGGAACTTGTTTAATTGTAACTCCCAGGTTACTGACCTTTCATTGTGCACCAAAGGGGAAATAAAGATACCACTGCTGTTAGTACTACAAATCCTGTAATCATCACAATATATTAGTTGACTTTCCCAGCATCTTTCAGGGCAGACTGGACAAAGCAATGTGAATTCACAGTCAAACAGAAGAAAGAAAAAAATGTAACAGTGATTATGGAAGCAAGAGATAGTTCTATGGCAGTGACCTGCAAAGTATGTGCAATGTTTGTGTTAGTGCCTGAGAACAACACTGTGTATATATACAGCAAGTTCAAACTAGTTATACTTTAAAAAGAGAGAGAACTGAAACAATGAATGTCCATGGTTCAGGGTGTAAGAAAAAATGAAGAGTACACAAAGCTCTCAAGCAGAAGAAGCCAAGGGAGGCACTTGGAGATGGACAAACAGCAAGAAAAAGCTGAGACAAGAATAAACACAGTGGCAGAAGCATCATGGAGAAGGATTACAGATGGTAGCAAAAGAAGGGGACAACACTCTGTCAGTGAAACTGTCAAACCACTTTCAGATTCTTGAAGAGGACTCCAGCAGACAGCATGCAGAGGAAGACACACGGGAGACATGAAAGAAAGACATAAGAGAGCCAACTGGAGTCACTGAACCCACACCTTACAAACAAGAGTAATTGCCGAAGATTCCCGCTGTGTTGGACTGAAACCTCCTCGTCCTCCTCTTCCCTCTTTAAACCCAGTGCCTGCCATTTTGCCTCAGTTGTGGCCATGTCCTCCAGGTACAGCTCATAGAGATGGGCACAAAACAGAAAATTAGTGTTTTGTTTTGCTTTGCTTCATTTTGTTACTCATTGCATTTTGTTTTGTTACTAAATGACTTTTTAATAGAAGTTTTGTAACAAAACAATTTGGAAGCTTCCGCCACCCAGGTGTTTTTTTGTCTTTGTTTTTTGTTTGTTTGTTTTGGGCAGGTGGGGGGCAGGCCGACCTGTCAAAAAAAAACCCACCTGGATGGTGGCAGCTTCCAAATTATTTCCCCACCTCCTGAGTCCTGACCTGGGAGGCAGCGGCAAGGCAGAACAGAACAAGCAGTACTTGCTCCCTTCTCCCTTGCAAGCCCTTCCAGCTGGGGCTTTTTGAAAGGCCGGGGTGTGGGGAGGGCCTCCCCCTCCCCACACCCCGACATGTCAAAATGCCCCAGTTGGGAGGTGGGGGAGGGGTGACACGGCAGAAGGGAGCAGGCAGCAGTAAAAAACCTGCTCCCTTCTGCCTTTTGTCCCTCCCCCTGCCTCCCAGCTGAAGCTTTTTGACAGGTCTGGGTGGGGAGACACTCCCCTTGCCGCATCCCAACCAGTAAAAAAGCCCCAGCTGGGGCTTTTTTTACAGTCTGAGGTCAAGCAAGCCTCCTGGCTCAGAAGGAGAGTGATGGAGGGCTGGAGGCTTCTGAATTTCCCACTGCTCCAGCTAGGGTGCCGGTGTGTATGTGGGGGGGGGATTAAAAAGTCTCCAGCCCCCCACCACTCTCCAGCTCTTCTGAGCCAGGTGAGGAATGGGCAACCACCCAATGCTCGCTTGGCTCAGAAGAACCGGAGAGCTGCCCAAGATCGAAGCTCCTGTCACCCCTCCTTCGCCTGGGTGGTGAGAGTCTCTGCTCTTTTGGAATTCAAGGGGATTCCCTGGGAAGACTAGAAGGCGAAGTCAGAAGGATAGAAGGCTAAGTCATCCATGAGCTGGCAACCTGGGATTGAACCCTTTAACCACTGCACCACGAGGCTCCTAAGAAAGGACAACAAAAATTATCAGTGGGCTGATACCTCCCTTATGAGGCAAGGCAAAGATATGAGGGGCTTTTTAGTTTATTATAGCTAGCTGGATAGATTAGTGGTTTAGGTATTTGGCTGCAGAGTCAGAGGGTGGAAGTTCAGTTCCCGACCGCGTCTCTTACAACTGCAGCCAGACTGTAAGGCCTTGTGTAACTTGCCTACTCCCAGAATAAGGGAACAGTAAACCACTTCTGAGTTTTCTCTATGTGGAAAACACTGAAAAGAGTCACCACAAATCAGAATGGTGTTTTCATTCTCTTATAATTCCAGACTCTGGCTGGACTGTCCAGTGAGACTGAAGGAATATATCTATACAAGTACTTATTGACAGTACAGTAGGACTCCCGTATCCACTAATTCATTATCTACTGATTCAGTTATCCACAGTTGGCAGAGGAAAAAAATAATTCAGCAGCCACAAAGCAAGCTGTAAAGCAAGCTGTTGTCACAAACAGCAGCTGTAAAGCAAGCTATTGTCACAAATAGCATCTGTAAAGCAAGCTACTGTCACAAACAGCGGCCATAAAGCAAGCTACTGTCTCAAAACAGCAGTCATAAAGCAAGCTACTGTGAGGAAACAGCAGTTTGGGGTGGGTGGGCAGTCGTTCTCTCTTATCCACTGTTTTCATTATCCACGGGAAGGCCTGAAACCAGTCCCCAGCGGATACCAGGGTCCTACTGTATTTGCACGTCTCCCTTCTACAGTGATGGGGTTAGGGGTCCCAGACTCCTGTGGAGTTCAGAATCCATGTATAATAGAGATGGGCACAAACCCAGTTTGTAGGTTCATCCCAGTTCCTAAAGATGGGAGAACAGATGCTTCTGCTCCCCACCCCATCTCCTCTAGCTCAACTAGCCAATCACCAAATAGCATGCTTTGGTTCCTCTACATCCTCGGGTGATCTCTCAGTCATGAGCAAGAGGACAGGCTTCTCGGCCCTGCCCTTTTGTCTGAGTGGGAGATCAGCCAAGAGTGTGGTGGCAGAGGAGCCTGATGGGGTACTCCATGTGTGTGAGAGTGTTTTGCACTGTTTTTTCTTCTTCTTCCTCTTCCTACCTTTCAATCAGCCCCACCTGCCCACCCCCACTGTATGAAGTCAGCCATGACATGGAGCCACCCTGCCAGGAGAGGGGGATAAAATATACATTATCTGTGTATAACCAAAACCGTGCTGCTCAGAGGTATGCATTTCAAAGGAGAAGTGTACTGACCTTTCCCAGATTATCACTTTGCTAACCTGACCACACATGGGATTCTCAGTTGATACCATGCTAATCTTTATACTTGTCATGTGGCCCAGGTCAGATGAGGGAAGGAAGAAGGACACACCTAACTCCTGTTGACAGCTTTGCATTGACTCTCTGTGATACAAGGTCTGATTACCATGACTTGCATATATAAAAAAGCAATAAGGAAATACATTAGTTAATTATTTCCACATGGAATAACTGCAAATACCAAATGAACTCTCAAGAAGTAGAATGTGAATAAGCCATGTGCAATTTTAGTGCACAGAAAGCACCTAATTCACACATATATGGATATAAGTATGTAGATGCATTTATTTGTTTATATGCATTTAGAGGAAAGCAAAGTAAAACAGAAACAAAGTGCACTGCTTATATACTGCCCAACAGCAATGAAAGCTCTCTCTTGGCAGTTTACAATTTAATTGTGCAGGCTACACATTGACCCCACCCCCCAAGAGAGCTGGGTATTCAATTTAACAACTTTGGGAGGATGGAAGGCTGAATCAAACTTGGGAATGGCATTAAGCTCAGGTTATGAGCAGAGTTTTCACTGCAGTACTGCAGTTTAACCTCTGCATCATTTGGTTGCTTTTTGGTTTATATTTTGATTTACAGCATATATAATATGAATTTACATCCATTTATATGCTATTTTATAGCCAGTCTTCAAACTCATTCTACTACAGCTTTTGTACTTCAAACTTCTCCCTCAATAATCATTTGATCTCTGTAATCAATTACACTTCAAGCATAAAGAGACAATGTTGTCTAGAATTAGTAAACAACTGGTGGGACTATTGTTCCCTTTAGCAAATGATAAGTTGTACGGAGTTGCTGGAGAAGTTTGAAGTCAGGCTGACCTTGGATACAGAACAACCCCCCCCCACACACACACACAAGTATCCTTTTCAGCCAGTGTAGAAGACACACATGTACAAAACTGCTGCATTCCTCTCAGAAGGCTCTGTTTTATTCTCTTATCAAGTTTCACCAGCAAGACATTAGACAGCTTACAGAAGCAATAGCTTGGATAGTGGGCAGGTGCCCTTTAGCCCTGCCTCAAAGCAAAAGGTCAGGGGAAATAGGTCACTTCCCTTCCAGGCATGCCACATCGACCAGGAGCATGTGCGCATCACTGCAGTTCCTCCAGAACACACCCTTCAAAGGAAGGTTCCCACAATAGGTGAATATATTTGGTGAAGAACTACCTCAAAACTAGAAATGTATTCTGTTAGAATACTTACCAAAAAAAGGCCATTTATTTATTTAGAACACAAACATTTTTGACCAAGTTAACATTTTTGAACAGACCATGGCTCAGTGCTACTACATGGTCTGTCAACCTCATCAGCAGAATTTTCTGTTTCATAGAAAAACAAATTTAAAGAAGAGAATGCCTTATCAGAGAATATGTTATAGGAGCCAACAGCCAGTTTAGTTCCACAATTATGTTTCAGCAAGTTTTAGACGACTTCATTTCTTCAGATAGTATTGTACAATTTATAGATACATGTGAAATACAGGTAAAATTTAAAAAAAATTAAAATGTTAAGATAATTACATTTTTTTACTAGAAGCAGGCTTTCTTCAATAGTGTTATCTTGGTCAGTTGATAGAGCTTCTTTTGTACATATGGGGCATAAACTACATGCATATGAGTGCTGCATTGATTGGATTTCTCCACAGTCACAGATAATTTGTCCTGTGTCCAAGTACTCACATTTTACTTGAATGTTCTTTGATAATCCTACTTCACTTCAAAGACTAAGGCAACCACAAGCACAGACAGTCTGACAACTGCTCTGACCAGTTGAGAGAGCTTTTGTAATCCTTTCTTTTCCATTTGTGCCCGACAAGATACATGATCTCCTCTGATAGTAATTAATATCTAGTCATGCCTCCCACTGCATTCTTATTAAAGTACAACCATCTAGCCAGAGGGTATACTCATCTGTTCTTGCCAGCAATTGAATTATGAATGCTGAAACACTGATATTAAAAACAGGATTCTAATTCTAAACATAAGCTTCTAGTCAGCTTATTTCCATCTTTCTCTTTCTTTGATGTGCCTGAAGAAGATTGCTGGGAAACGGAAAGAAAGTTCTGCTCACTATTATGTTATTTGATTTGAACATAATAGATATGGGAATGTGGTAGGCAAATAATGTGACTCCATTTGAAGGTGGTCTCCAGTTGGCTTGCTGTGTAAGTTAAACAAATAATTATTGTGATATAGTGGTTGATAAGAAATTTGAATGACAAAGAGTTCTTCTGGAACCTTCTTGAGGAGAAAGCTGTTGCTGTCCCAGCTGAGGAGTACCTCATCATCACGGGAGATTTAAACGGCCACAATGGAGCAAGGGCAAATGGCTTCAGCTGTCATGGCGGGCATGGCTTCAAGACCTGTAACAAAGATGGTGAACGAATCCTTGACTTTGCTGATGCTCAAAACCTCATCTTTGCCAACACATGGTTTTTGCAAGCGCCCGTCACACCTCGTGACCTACTACAGTGGCAACACTTCAACCAAGCTTGACTTCATATTCGTCTGGAGATGAGACCTTAAAACAGTACTTGACGCCAAAGTAATCCCATATGAAATGATTGCTCATCAACAGCAGCCGGTTATCTCTGACCTCTGCATTGACCCACCCAGGGAAAGCAAAGCAGAATGTAATGGTCCAGCGAGAATCAAGTGATGGAAACTACAACAAAGAGTCAATAATAGAGATGGGCACGACTTAGCGGTATTTTCGTTTTCGTTTTCGTTTTTCGTTTTCGTTACGGAAACGAAACGAAAACGAAAATCGGCACCAACCTGGACCGAAAACGGAAACGAAACGACTAATTTCGAGCCAATTTTCGTTTTTCGTTACTGGAAAAGCACTCAATTGAGCTAAATGGGGAGAAACGAAAAATTTTTCGTTTTCGTTTTCGTTTTTCGTTTTCGTTACGTAACGAAACGAAAACGAAAAATTTTGAAATTAGCCCACGAAAACGGAAACGAAACGACTCAGACCCTAGCCGAAACCGAAAACGAAAACGAAACTTTTTTTCTGAGTCGTGCCCATCTCTAGTCAATAATCATCTTACAAATACAACTGCCTCCCATTACGACAGTAGACGGTGCATGGGCCAAAGTGAAGCAGGTGATTAAAACAGATGCCTGGGCTGAACTTGACATGACAAAGCCTGCTCGTAAAAAGATTGACAAACATATATGGCTTTGGACAGACAAAAATCAAGGCAGTGGTCCACGAGAAAAGGGTCCACCTGTGAACCTATTTAGGCTATTGTCCACCTAACAAGCCTATTCAGGCCTTTGTCTGACTTATGAGCCTATTCAGACCGGGGGATGTGAAATCAAGGTGAACTATAAAATGGAGGACTCGCAAATTAACTTTCCTCAGACTGAGGAAGCTGCTTGGATGAGCAGCAAAACGTTCCAATCTCTCAAGAAAAGAAGTCCAGTTGCCATGACTCAATGTCCAGATAAAGTGACCTGAATGACTGAAAATCTTCACAGACGTCTCTATCATGCTTTCCTAGCTGAGAAGCCAGCTGACAACTTTGCACTCTATGCAATGCAAAGAAAGCAGTAGCTACAACAAAGTCCATGCACTTTGAGGAACTGCACAGAAATCTTGATTTGTGAAAAGGCAAACATGACATTTACCAGCTAGTGAAAGCCTGCCACAAAAGGATTTCTTTAGTTATGTCCGCAGCAAAAGGGAAAATAAGGCAATGATAGGCTCTCTGTATTGCATAAGAACCAGTTACTAACAGGAGACAAGGAAAATGCAGAACTACTCGACATCTTTTGGCCTCAGTTTTGTCCAAAAAGGAAAAAAGAGATCCGCTGGGACAGAGTAGATGAGTTAGGATGGGAATTGCAGCATAGAATAGGTAGAGAGGTAGTACAGAAACACTTGGAAACATTAAATGAATTTAAGTCTGCTGGGCCAGATTAATTACACCCAAGGATATTAAAAGAACTGGCAGAAGTAATTTCAGAACCATTGGCAATAATCCTTGAAACATCCTGGAGAACACAGAAATTCCCATCAACTGGAGGAGGGCTAATGTTGTCCCCATCTTCAAAAAGGGGGAAAAAGAAGACCCAAATAATTACTGCCCAGTCAGCTTGACTTCAATTCCTGGAAAGATCCTAGAGTAGACTATTAAACAAGCAGTTTGTAATTATTTAACAAACAATGCTGTCTTTACTAGTCAACATGGGTTTCTTAAAAACAAGTCATGCCAGACTCATTTGATCTCTTTCTTTGATAGTATTACAGGCCTGGCGGATGAGGGGAATGCTGTGGATATTGCTTATGTGGACTTCAGTGAGGCCTTCGATAAGGTTCCCCATGGTATTCTTGCTAAGAAATTAGTAGAAAGTGGGATAGATAGTGCAACTGTTAGGTGGATTTGTAATTGGTTGACTTGATCGCACCCAAAGAATGATCATAAATGGCCGCTATTCAGCTTGGAGAGATGTGACAAGTGGGGTGCCCAGGTTTCTGTTCTGGATCCAGTGCTGTTAAATATCTTTATTAATGACTTGAAGGAAGGAATAGAGAATATGCTAATTAAATTTGCAGATGATACCAAATTGGGAGGGGTTGCTAATTCCCTAGCCTAGAGGATAGGGTGAAAATCCGAAAAGACCTTGAAAGATTAGAGTGCTGGGCCAAAGCTAAGGGAATGGGGTTCAACAGAGGGAAATTAGGGTGCTGCATCTAGGTAAAAATAATGAATTGCACAGATATAGGATGGGAAATACCTGGCTGGAAAACAGTACCTGTAAAAGGGATCTGGGAATCTTGGTGTACCACAAATTGAACATGAGTTAGCAGCGTGACGTGGTGGCCAGGAAAGCCAATGCAATTCTCGGTTGCATCAACAGAAGCATTGTGTCTAGATCAGTGGTTCTCAACCTGTGGGTCTCCAGATGTTCCTGGACTGCATCTCCCTGAAGTCTTAATCACTTGCTGCCCTGGCCAGGATTTCTGGGAGTTGCAGTCTAGGAACATCTGGCAACCCACAGGTTGAGAACCACTGGTCTAGATCAAGGGAAGTGATAGTGCCACTCTATTCTGCTCTGGTCAGACCCCACCTGGAGTACTGTGCCCAGTTCTGTGCACCTCAATTTAAAAAGGATGTTGACAACCTTGAGCGGGTAGAGAGGAGGGCAACCAAGTTTGGTTGAAGGTCTGGAAAATTTTTTTTATGAGGAATGGCTTAGGGGGAGCTGGGAATGTTTAGCCTTTCAAAAAGAAGGCTGAGAGGGGATATGTGACAAAACCCCGGAAACAGGAGTAATGAATATACAAATAATCAGCCAATCCCAGCAGGAGGGCGGGGGATGGTATGATATAAAAAGGGTGGAGCCTAGTCAGTTGAGGGAGTTCAGTTGAGTAAAGTTAACTTGAAGGTTTTGAAAGTGAGTGCTGGGAGAGAGCACTGCTCTGTGAGAGTTCTGTCAGGCAGTGAGAGCTATACTGTTTACTAGTTATTGAAGACAGGGAGGCTTGTAGATCTGATTAAATCTATTACAGTATATGTTAAAGGCAACACATAGCATCCTCAGATATTGTTATATTTATTATTTTCTCAATAAACTTGGTTATTATTTTTATATTATTCATCTGAGTCTGTCCCAATTCATGAGGCGACGAGTTTAAAGGGTGGCAGCATTTTTAAGTGAATAAAAGGTGGCAGCAGTACCATTTCCATCACAGAATTCAGTGTGTAAAAGGGAGGTGTCATCACAATTTGGTGGCACAGCAGTGGGATGTCGAAATAAACCCGGTTGTGCCTTTGAAAACCCAGTCTCTGAAAGGGGTGACGTCACAGGATATGATAGCTATGTTTAAATATTTGAAAGGATGTCATATTGAAGAGGGAACAGGTTTGTTTTCCATGGCTTCAGAGACTAGGACTCGGGGCAATGGTTTCAAATTACAGGAAAGGAGATTCCATTTGAACATTAGGAAGAACTTTATGACGGCTAGAGCTGTCTGGCAGTGGAGTATGCTGCCACGGAGGGTGGTGGAGTCTCCTTCTTTAGTGGTTTTTAAGCAGAGGCTGGGCGGCCATCTGTCAGAAATACTGTGATGGGGTTCTTGCATAGCAGGGGGTTGGACTGGAATGCCCTTGGGGTTTCTTCCAACTCTATGATTCTATGAAACTTCTATTTACGCGTACCAGGTTAATTAATTCAATGACATGTTTTGAGAATACTGTACATGCACCAGAAAACAAAACTTATTATTCTGAAAATCTTTAAAATTGACTCGAAAAAAGACAAACTATTTCCAACAAATTCTGGAAGTTGAGTCCTGACAACTAGACTTCTTTTCTTGAAAGACTGAATCGTTTCGCTGCTCATCCAAATAGCTTCTTCAGTCTAGGAAAGCGAGTTGTGAGTCCTCCATTTTATAGTTCACTTTGACCTCATGTCACCCTGGTCTGAAATAGGCTAATAAGATGGACAATGGCCTGAGTAGGCTTGTTAGGTGGACAATAGTTTCAATAGGCCATTAGGTGAACAATGGCCTAAGGTGCTAAAACCCATGAAGTATGGGTCATTAGCCATGGAATTCCTGTTGGAGGTGTGGAGTATTTTTTATTTATGTGGGGATTGTTGAAATCACTGCCTGATAAGTGGCAGATAGATTGTGCCTGAGCCCCCCACCACTGTTGAAAGATGTGTTTTCAATACTCACATCAATGGCTTCCCTGAACCTTCTCTCAAACCACCAATCTTATCTATCTAATATGTGTACATTGTCATCTTTGAATGAATGCCCTTTGTCCTTCAAGTGGAGGTGTACTGCTGATTCTGGGTGACATGAGGTCAAAGTGAACTATAAAATGGAGGACTCACAACTAGCTTTCCTCAGACTGACGAAGCTGTTTGGATGAGCAGCAAAACGTTTCAATCCCTCAAGAAAAGAAGTCTGGTTGCCATGACTCAAATTCCAGATAAACTCACCTGGATGACTGAGAATCTTCACAGACATATTTCCAAAAAAAAAATGTTTTTCCTCTGTTTTTCAAACAAACCTTTTAACGTGTTCTTTATAGACTGGGGAAGGGAGCTGGAGAACACAAAACACTACATAAATACTTAAAATAAATAAGATCAATACAAATGACTGAGTGCAAAAGTTAAGTGTATTTAAATATACAGTGGTACCTTGTATAAAGGAATTAATTTGTTCCAAATGAAATTATGTTAAGCAAATTTTCCTTTATACAAATTTCCCATAGAAATGCATTGAAAACAGAGTGATCCCATTTTTATGTTATACAGATTCGCTTTAGAGGATTCTGTTAAGCAAATTTCCCCTATCTCCAGAATTTTTTATGTTGTACAAATTTTATGTTATACAAACCATTTGTTATGCAAGGGTCCACTGTACATTCAAAACTCCAGCGGAGTTGTACAGCTATGTGCCTACTCTGCCTGCCGCTACTCAGCTATCATTCCCTACTTCCGACTCCGTTTGGCTTTTCCCTTGTCTGACAGCGTCAAAACTTCCCCTTCACTTCCCCCACCACCCCCACCCCTCCACCCCAAGTCCGGTTCCTGTATCCCTGGGCGACGCCGTCTCCTCCAGGCTCCCTCGTTTGAGTTCGTCCTCTCGTGATTGGACAACCTCGCTCCCTTTCCCCCCGCCCAGAAACGGCTTCTGCTCCTTCTCATTGGTCCGCTCCCGACCGTGTAACGTCACCCTCCTCTTCCGCGCGCACCGACCCGACCCGACCCGACCCCCCGCCCCCGCGAAAGAAACCGCGAATGTGCCCCTGGACCCGGCCGCGCTTGGAGCCCACCCTCCCGCTCCAGGCAGAACCTTTCGCGTGCGGTCCTTTTGCGCCGGCCCCGCCCCTCCGGTGACGCAGAGAGCTGTGATTGGCGCGCGTTTCCGCCTGAGTTTCCGGTGCAGTCGAGCCGCGGGGAAGGAGGGGGAAACGGGCGGTGGTTGGTTTCTAGGCGGCTGCCGCTGCCTCTCCTCCTGCTGCTCCTGCTGCCGCCTGAGCCGGTCAAGATGAAGCGCAGCCCCGAAGACCTGAGCGGGGGACCCCGTGCCAACGGCTGCAGCCTCACCGGGCACCGCAAGAACGGTTACGTGCGCGGCCTCTCCGGGGCCGAACCCCACAGCCAGGTGAGGCGCCGCCGCCGAGCGGGAGCCCTGGGTGCCGCTCCCTTCACGAAAGCGGTCCCCGTGCGGCCTGGGCCTTGGCCTCGGCCTCAGGGCGCGCCTCTCGGGCTGGGCCGGCCCTGGGTGCCGCTCGCCATCACCCACGCGCCGGGCGAGAAGAAGGGGGGGGGAGAAGAAGGACGGCCTTCAGCGGCGGAGGCGGCCTCCTCGGGTCTCTCTCTCTCTCTCTCTCTCTCTCTCTCTCTCTCTCTCTCTCTCTCTCTCTCTCTCTCTCTCTCTCGGGCGTCAGTGGCGAGCAGGAAGGACCCTTGGCCCCCTTCTTCCTCCAGCGGCGACCTCTCTCTCTCTCTCGCCTTTTTCCGAATGATTTAATTGAGAAACAGCACGCTTTAGGGAATAATCTAGATTACTGGTCTCTTATTCTCTAGGACGGGATTGGGAAACCAAAGGTAACCCTGTTAAATTGTGAAAATAGCAGGTGCCTAAGGTGGTTAATGAATTTATAGTTAAGGTTACAGTGTATGCCACTATGTTGTGTTAGTGTATTTCTTGTCCCTTGTCTTTTTCATTTTGTTAATAATTTATTTTTTAAAATAGACCTCTCGCCTTTTCCGAGTGTGGGAAGGGGCTCCTTACAGCCAAGAAGGACTGAATGGAGGCCTCTCCCCGTTCCCACACGTGCACCCTTTATGTCTTGCCGCTTGGGAGCTCAACGTGGGATATTGGGGGAGGTTGCAGACTATGGGCGAGGCACAGTCCCGCCCGAAAAAGTACAGCCGGGGTTCAGCATCACCGTTTGGCAAGCCTTCCTCTTGACCTTCTTGAAGGAAATAGAAAGGGAGAGAACTTTCAGCCTGGGTAGTCCAGGCATCTGGCTGAAGCGCCAGAGGGTTGGTTGCGGGGTTCAGCTCCTCACAGTGCGACCCAGAAGAGCCAACCTGTGTAGCCTTGGGCAAATTGTAGGGTCTCAGGATGGCCCCAGAAGAAGTATTCCTTCCTCAGGCAGTCCTAAAAGGGGTTGCCATAAGTCAGAATTTAACTTGACAGCAGATGATGATGATGATGATGATGATGATGATGATGATGATGATGATGA
>JAHTLZ010000016.1:8789103-8818323 GCA_023846285.1 Phrynocephalus versicolor
GATGATGATGATGATGATGATGATGATGATGATGATGATGATGATGAACTGCTTTCCTTGAGGATTCCTTGTCCGGGCCAGCTATTCCCTTCCCACCCAAACCCTCAGACTTGCAAACTCAAAAGGATCATAATTCCTTCACTTTTTCTCCTTATATTGTGGTAATAAACTGGGCAGGTCAAGCACTTTTCCAAGACACCGTGTGGTTAACAAGCCTCTGGGGAGAGATCCATGGAAGTGATGGGGACTACAAATGTCTTCATCTGGAAATGGGGTACAGAAAGGGTGTTGAGATACACTGTCAGTGATGGCGAACCTTTTAGAGACTGAGTGCCCAAACTGTGATTCAAAACCCACTAAGTGTTTGCAAAGTGCCAATATAGCAGTTTAACCTGAATACAGGTGGTGGGTGAAGGGGTGATGTCGGGTGCCCGCAGAAAGGGCTCCAAGTGCCACCTTTGGCACCCGTACAATAGGTTCACCAACACTGCACTAGGTGCTTTACAAATCACATGGTTGTATAGCATGAGAAGCTACCATAAGTCTATGACCTACATGATACAAATAAGTAAAAAACTTACAACGATTCCTTCTGTTTGCATGTCTTACAGTACACCTCAGCTTTAAAACTATGCATTTTTATGTAGATTAACAGAAATAATGTGTGTAAAAATGCAGTTCTCAACTTTGCATGTTGTGTGTGTGGCCTAAAACAGTGACCAGCAGTTTTGCATTAATTTGTGGGAAAAAGCAAAGCTATAGATTATTTAGAAAAATGCAAAATCATTTGTTTTACTGTGTGTGTTTAGCTTCTGGAAATGCCACTGAAACACATGTAATAGTGTTGGTTATAATATCTTGCCTGGCCAGTTTTAGTAGGCTTTTTTACTGGTATTTAGTATGTACTCTTGCTTACAAGCCGATTTCCCCTGTTGGCTGAACTTGTCCATGGTTAGTTTAGAAGGAAACTAAATACAGTACAGTAAATGGCATCTTAGTAAGCTGGATAGATCAGTGAGTTAAATATCTGGCTGTGGAGTCAGAGGTTGGAATTTCAGTTCCCACTGTATGTATCTACCTGAAAAACCTGAAAAAGTATTTCTGTAAGCCAGAACTGACTTGACGGCACACAATTATTGTTACCGGTAATTATTAGTAACTTCTAAATTGTACTATGGTTCTCTTTGTCCTCTTTTGTCCCTACATGAAAGTCACTGAAAGTTTGTTATTATGATACTATTTCTGTCACCCATCACTTTTGCTTCTCTTCTCTTCTTAACCATTTTAAGAGTTCTATTTGTCCTACATTTAAACCTTTTTTTCTTTTCACTACAGCGATAGGGTTTTTTTTGTTCTTCACTACTGATATCTCTGGTTCCAATCCACAGTTCTTTTGATTTGCAGTAAATTGAGTTTAGTATCTAATATTTAAGGTAAAGGTTCCCCCCACACATGCATGCTAGTTGTGTCTGACTCTTGGGGCGGTGCTCATCTCCGTATTCAAGCCGAAGAGCCAGTGTTGTGCAAGTCCTTGGCCATGTGGCCGGCATGGCTGCAAGGAAACACTGTTTTACCTTCCCGCTTTTTATGGCAGTACCTATTTATCTACTTGCATTACATGCTTTCGAACTGCTAGGTTGAGAGGAGCTGGGGTTATCAGCAGGATCTCACTCCGCTGCATGGCACCTGGGATTCAAACCACCAAGCTATTGGCTTTGTAGCTGACAGTTTTCAGAAGCCCTAATCCACAATACCATTCTTTAAATGGTATTTAAATTCATCAGAAATATTACTTAAATTGTATTTTTGTATTGTAATTGTTTTAGTGTTCTTTAGCTACATTCTGATTTTTGTAGTTTGTTTGTGCAACAGATTGCTTCTTGTCTTGCAGAGAGAATACAGTTTCTCTGTTTTCTTCTTCCAGTTATACAGTCTATTTGATTTTGTGTTATCCATCCAGTGATGTCCATGTATATAGTTGTTCGTTCAGTTGAATGAAACATGTATCGGCAGTAACACATTTCTGTGTTTAGTGCCAATAAACTGTGTTTATTGCCAACTGGAGTTGTTATCCAGTTTTGTTTCTGTTCCCAAGAACAAATTCTCCATCATCTGCCTGACTTTTCTACTCTCCTCTTACAGTCATACATGCTGTTTTGGTATGTGATCAGTTTCCTTCTGGACACTTGAATAAAAGCTTTCTATCCGTCTTTCTGTAGTTGGAACATAGACATGATGGTTAAGCTGACAGAAGTTCATTTGGTCCAAGTTATCTCTATGGTCTATCTGCAACGTCTTGCTTTGGTATCAGAGCCACCCTGTTTCTTCTAAGTGTCTCATGTCCAGAAAGTAGAACACTTTGTAATTGTATGATTGAAAGTCTGTTATTCCCATCCACTTGAACTTGTTCACCTTAAGTGTTTTATTATTTAATGTTCAGTTTCTTGCTACTATTCTTCTTTTGTGCTTACATTGACTTATACTTTTAACAGTTGCTCCAATCATATTATTGTGCAGCTTTGGATTTTTCTTTTCCTCTGCACATATTGGCAACTCAACATCACTTTAACTTGAACTCAGTTGCTTCGTTAGCAACTGGTCCCCTGATTCAAGTACACTCTATAGTTCCTGTTTTGCGTATTGCAGATTCTGTCAAAGTAGAGAAACTACATATGAGTCTTTTTGTTGCTTTTAATCTGTTTTCTGAATCTTTTAATTTATATGTTAGACTAGTAAAACATATTGATCCTGATGTTTTGAGGTGCAAGTCATTGAGCTTTTAAACATCTCAATCCCACTCCCATTCCTCTTTCAGTCTGAAACTGCTGCTGATTTCAGCCAGTGAAGATCCAGAAGTTGGACTCATCCAGCTGGAAATACTTCTTCAAAACAACTTGCACAGATCTCCACGCCTTTATAAATTGTATCAATTATGCAAACAGTAATATATTTTAAAGTCTGCTGAAGTTTATCTCTATTTGGTTCATGCTCTTTTTCAGAGAAGATGGAAGGGACTTTCATTTCCAAACATTTGTTTGATATCCTTGACATTTTTATTTTTATTTTTGAAAGATTTTAAGCTTTTCCCATCCTCTGGATTCTTGGGTGGCATATCAATATGTGAATATTAGAACTGCTGTTGTGAATATGTGGTTATTTCTCCTTCTTGTCTCTGAGTTAAGTACAGCATAACCTGAAGTGGTATGTGACCCCTTAATTTATTCTGGTCTCTGTTTATGGTGATGTTGGCAGTCTCAACTCCCCATCTTTGCTCAGTTACCATTATACAAAGCCTCAGTCCGAAGCATGCTTTTTTGTAGTGCAAGTGATTTCAGTTAGATTTCCTTTTCTTATGTGTAGTCCACAGATCATATTATCAGTGGTAATTCTTGTACAACAACAAGTGTATGTCCGTCTGGATGTTGTTATATTGCATCTGTCAGAATTCTTTTTCATTGGCTACACTGCCCATAGTTGGTCATAGTTGTAGTCCATGGTTGGTCATAGTTGTATTCCAACAATACCTGGAAAGCTACACTTTGCCCACTCCATGGTAGGATCAATAGTCATTGGACAGCATATGCTTGTTAATTTGCATGCAGAATGATTCTGACAAATGATAAAAGCAGTATCTGCACTGTCCTGTGGAGCTTTGTTTTCCATAGGAAGAATGTTTACCTCTCAGTGTATTATACACCAACAGTGTTTATGGTGGATATTGCCATGTCAAGCATGAAAACAGTGGATTTAAGTTTTCACTTGGAGAAGTGGCTTAAAGGAGAAATCAGTATCTGGATTACTTGATAGCTGGGAAGGTAATATCATTTCAGGAGTTAGGAAGTCACCAAAACATTGACATTTTTTCCTTATTAAGAAAAGAAAAAATGCAGATTCCTTGACCAGTGACTTCATTCTAGAGGGTTTCTAAAAACTTCTAAAAACTACAAATTATGCAGTTGACAAACTTTTGTTCTTTGTAACAATGTGATAAGCTGAATTTAATACCATGTTTTTAAAAATAGAATTTGAGCACCAGGAAACAATTATTCTGAAAGGTCTCTGGTCTTTAAAATTGATGCAGAAAGATTTTTAAAAATCAAAAGCAGTACTGTATTTCATTTGATTTAAAAATATTTTAACCTATCACAATGTACAGGTATTTATTTTTGGAAGACCTAAAGAGTACAGAAGCTTCACATAGGTAATTTTAAGTACAGCACACAGTATCAATACAGTGACTTTTTCTTCATTCCCCATTCATAACTGGAGCACAATTCTACATATATGTGCCTATTTTGCTTGCACAACTCAACAGTCAATCTGTATTTTTGAATCTGTTTCGCTTTTCCTTGTCTGATTAACACTGTCAGGACTTTCCCATAACTTTGCTCCAGATTTGGTTCCTGTATCTCTTGGTGATGCCTTTCCTATGGACTTCTGTACTTGATTTCAGCAGCTAGTGATTGGGTGGGCTGTTTTCTTTTTTACACACAGACACTGACTTCTTGGTTTGTCTTTGGTCTGTTATTCAAACTTGAGATGGAAGTGAAGCCTTTACTAGTTAAAATTTGTGGTAGAAAAGGAATTGATCCCATCAGTTGGTATCCAAAAGCAATTTGAGTCTTTTTGGATTTTTTGTTAGTACAGTCAACCCCACCATTTCGCGGTTCAGGTACTGCGGTCCCACTACATCGCGGGATCGCAATACCTGCACCTCGGAGCTGCGCGGGGGGCGATGGGGTCGCACCGTGCCCCCCCCGCGCTCCTCTGAGAAGTCTCGGAGCCGCAGGGGCGGGGGGGGTGATCAGTTCGCTCCATGCGCCCCCTGCACTCCTCCGAGAAGCCTCGGACAGGCGCGCAGTCGCCCATCCCCAAGCCCCACCCCACCCACTTCCGCATAGCGTGGATTTTCATGCATCGCGGGTGGGGTAGATCCCTAACCCCCACGATCGGCGGGGGTTGACAGTAACTGTCTTTTTATTGTGCTGTTTTAAGGATATTGTTAAGGGATTGCAGTATAGGAGAAGGATTAGTGTCTGTTGTAGGTAGTTTATTGCAGGGTTCACTTTGGAAATGCTATAAGAAGCGAAACATGATGGTGGCTGTATGTCTTGGGGCTGTAGAAAAACAAAGTTGCCTTACCAGAAACTTGCTACTCACACTTTTTACCCTAATATTTTCTCTCCATAATCTCCCTCACTTAGATTCATCATGTTACACACAATGGAGGTTTATATAAAAGGCCTTTCAATGAAGCTTTTGAAGAAACACCAATGCTGGTTGCCGTGTTGACGTATGTAGGATATGGTGTCCTCACTCTTTTTGGATATCTTCGAGACTTCCTGCGGTACTGGAAAATTGAGAAATGTCATAATGCAACTGAAAGAGAAGAACAAAAGGTAATAGTTTGCAGTTATATATCTTTTTGATACAACCTGTGATTGAATCTGTTTGCAACTAGGGATAAAAATAATGAATTGTTTTTGCTTATGTTATTGACTTGAGATCATTTGTAATTAAATTGACAGAAATCAACTTGTGCAAACTGTAGTTCAGACTGAATCATAGCTAAATCATTCCAGATACTCTTTCATTAATATTCCCTAATGTTACCCTAATCAGATAGTTGGGATCAGGCACTTGGGTTTACTTCAGATCAGTCAGAGAAGTGCCACTAGATGATGAACTACTGTAGGTTCTCTCTCTTCTATTAACTCCAGTTCCTTAAATATTATTAATGTAACTGACAAAGGTGGGGGAAGCAAGTTTCCAAATGTTGTCAGATTAACAATATTAGTTATGAGTGTGCATACATTTTACACACACAGCCACTACAATGAAGAACAGTTAAACAACATATAGTAGAACTCCCACATCCATGGGAGATTAGTTCTGGGCCACCCTGCGGATATTGAAATCTGTGGGTAAGATCAAACAGCAATGGCGTGATGGCAGTGGCGAGGGCGGCAGCAACAGCAGTGGCGGGAGTGGTTGGGTGATGGGGCAAAAGCAGTGGTGCCACCTGGCTGCGGGCCTCCTTTGTGCTGTGCGACTGCCTGCTGCCCCCTCACGCCTCTACGCAGGTAGGTGGAGGAGCCAAGCCACCTCCTCTCCTCGCCGGCTGCTTTACGCACCTGACCTGGCCAGCTGGGCAGAGGAGGAGGAGGAAGTCTGGCTCAGTGCCCTTAGCCCTGAGGCACCCGCAAGCCAGCCAGTCCAATCTCCTTGCCCACCTGGCTGGCAATGGAGCTCCATGAATACTGCGCAGCCTGGAGCGTGTCTCCCCACAGCTGCTCATGATGGAGGCAGCATCGGGGCTGAGCGGAGAGGCAGGGGCTGCTGCCCAGAGGGCTCTTCGGGTGTCTGTGGAGGGGGGAGGAGGAGATGGAGGAGGGAAGAGTGGCATTGGGGGCCAAATAGGCCAGGAGATTTATTTCACCCAAGGAGCTGCTGCCCAAGGCGCTTCCGAACCTCCCTCCCCACACCTTACATATGGATGGAAAAATACAGTACAGTACATTGTTGCCTGTAGCCCACCAAAGCCACCAGCTCTTTTAGCTCCTTGTATTTAGCTGATGCACCTCTTGTCTGATATCATGTATACAAATGATTGGGAACACTTCTGCATTTGGATTTATGTAAGAATTGTGGATAGCAGTAGTAGTAATGGATTGGAAAGTTTGCTCCCAGGTAAGAAAAGGTTCTTGTAATTTGTATCCCATGATCAAGTAGAAAAATCTCACTTCAAGAATATTAGCTTTGACCTTATGCTTAATGGAAACATCACTTACTGCTCAGTAGAAGAATGAGTGGAATCAGAGTGTTTTAAATCTTTGTTGGCTTGTTCTGCAGTTCAGTGTGCTATTCAGTGATCATATGTTTCATATTCTTTGTAAGACAAAATATTTCAGAGCACAACATATTTTGCTTGCTCAGATAAACATCAATATATCTTTGATCTATTGCAGGCAATCCATTATAATGTGTTTCAGTGGTATACTGATCTCATTGTGCAACATGACCTGTTCCAATACTTTGTAAATCTCTCTTCTGATGTGTGTTTGCTTTTTTAAAAATTTGTGGATCCTATTTTTGTGCTTGTTGGGGCATTCAGACATTCTTGGGTAGTTTGAAATAGAGAGACCTTTGCCAGTGTTTTATCCTTCCTTTCTGTTTTGGATCTGTCTGAAGCAGACTTGGACAGGACTAGGTAATTCTAGGCTTATAGTTAGAAGCATGTCAGAGATTTGTTGCCAACTAAATTGTGGGTTGTGTCAGCATAATTTTCTGATAAGATTATAAACAGCAATAATTGATCTCTGTGTTGTCCTTTGAAGTGGTGAATGTGACATTTATTTATTTATTTATTTATTTATTTGACTTTTATACCACCTATCTAGCCCTAGGGCTACTCTGGGTGGTTTACAACATAGAATAGCATAGCAAAATAACAAAGTAACACATTTTAAAAAACCAAAACACAAACAACATAATATAAGCAAAAATATACATACTGGTAAATCAACAATAATAAACTAAAATAAAGTTAAAATGAAAGTAAAAATAACCAGGAGATTGCTACATTATAACTGGAAAAAAAGGATGATAAGTAGTAAAAAGAATAGTGCCTTACTAGATGTTTAGGAAATTAGGAAAGGCCATTCCATACAACCAAGTTTTCAGTAGTTTTTTAAAAGTTTGAAGCAAGGGTGCCAGGTGAATTTCTGGAGGTAGATGATTCCATAATTGGGAAGCAACCAACGAGAAGGCCATACTCCTTGTTACAACTTTCCAGGCCTCCCTCGGGGTTGGAACGCCCAAGTGATCTGCCCGGTTAGCACAGGCGATCTGGACAGTTCTTCTTAGGAGGAGCCATGCTCTCAGATACTGAGGTCCCAAACCATTTAGGGCCTTGTATGCTAACATCAAAACTTTGAAGTCAACGTGGTAGCGTACTAACAACCAGTGCAGAACTCCCAGCAAAGGGGTAATATGTCCGTGCCTTTTCTGCCCTGTTAAAAGTCTGGCAGCTGTATTCTGCACTAGCTGTAATCTCCACATTAACCTCAAGGGTAGCCTCACATAGAGAGCACTACAGTAGTCTGTTCTCGAGATTGCAAGCACATGAATCAATGCAATTAATGCCCTGAAGTCAAGGAGGGCCCTCAGCTGGGCAAACCTCCACAGTTGATAATGAGCTGAATGGACCACCAATGCCACCTGGGTTTCCATGGTAAGCACCAGGTCCAGCAGGACACAGAGAGAGTCACCCCCCCCCCAAGTTCCTCAACCCGCAGACCACAAGGGCCCCCCCACACAAGATCTCCATCTTGCCCGGGTTCAACCTCAGCCTGTTAGCCCCCATTCAATCCAAAATGGCCAACAAGCAGCGCTCAAAGGAGGGAACTGCATCCACTGCAGAAGATGGAAAGGAGATATAGAGCTGGGTGTCATCCATATATTGGTGACAGGAAACTCCATACCCACTTATGATCCTTCCTAGCGGGCTCATATAAATGTTGGAAGAGCATGGGAGAGATTTCCAACCCCTGTGGCACCTCACAGTTGAGGGGCAAGGGTCAGAGGTCATCTCACCCAGCTGCACTCGCTGGGGACGATCGTCCAAGAAGGAACAGAACCACTGCAAAGCAGTGCCTCCGATTCCCAACTCGGAGAGCCTCCCCAGGAGCATACCATGGTTGACTGCTGAGAGATCGAGAGGGACCAACAGGGACGTTTTGCCCCATTGGACTCCTTCAAAAGGTATATTTGACTCCAGCACTTATTTATAAGCTTTGAAAAAATAATGAAAACTGTTCTTGAAAATCAACCTGTTAGGAAAGGAACTAGGAAAAGCTAGAATAAAGAAGCAGCAGAACTAGTGAGCCAAGTGTCTGAGGATAGCTGTAAGAAACAGATTTGCCCCTGAAGATTTCTGTTGGATTTTTGTAATATGAACCAGCAACACTGACTGTATTTCTATGCATCCTTGAATCACTCTTCCACATACTGCTAATTGTTGCAGTGTTATTGCTTTAGATAGCAGAAGATTAAGGTAGAGGCTTTCAATTTTGGGCATTCCCACCATATTTATTTATTTATTATTTATTTATTGCATTTATATCCCGCTTATCTTCAATTTTGAACTCTAAGCGGCGGTTGTTTAAATAGCTAATGTTCACCTCTAGCCAAACACTCTCCAGCATACAGGACAAATCTGGGTATTTGTTTTTAGATAGCCAGACAAGTTTAAGTGCCATCTCAGGACTGTTATTAAGGCATTCCCTTTCTGTGGGCCACAGTTGTTTAAATAGTAGCATTATCCAGATTTTCTCCCATTACTACTGCATAATGTTAACGAAGAGTAGAGATGGGCACAAAACAGAAGAATAATGTTTCGTTTCATTTAGTGCCACCACCACCACCCCATTTCATTTCGTTTTGTTTCTTTTGATTTTTAAAAAATAATTTTATGAAACGAAATGAAATGCCCCCCTGAGTCCTAGAGGCACCAGATTTGGTGCCCAGGAGCCATTTTTAAAGGGTTCCTGCTGAGCTGTCATCAGCTGTACACCTTTAAAACTGGCCCAGTCACCACCAGGGGATCCTTTCCCCCGCCCCCGTAGCGACTGGGCCATTTTTAAAGCAATCCAGCCGATGACAGCTTGGCTGGACCCCTTTAAAAATGGCCTGGTCGCCAGCGCAGGGCTCCTGAGGTGGCAACCCGGCCATGTTCAGAAGGGTCCAGCCGAGATGTCATCGACTGGATGCCTTTAAAACTGGCCCAGTTGCCACCAGACGATTCCCCTGGTGACGACTGGGCCATATTTAAAGGGGTACAGCCGATGACAGCTCTGCTGGGCTCCTCTGAAAATGGCTCCCTGGCATCAAATCTGGTGCCTCTAGGACCCAGGGGAGTCATCCCCACCCGCCTACCAGCTGAGAGGAGGCCGGGGCTGGGGCTGAGAGGAGGAGATGGAGAGTGTTGGAGCGGCTGCAGGGACCCATCTCCTCCTTTTCCCTATCCTGGGCTCCGGTGGCTGCACATTGCGAGCCCAGCAATCAAGGGACCCCTTTTACTGATGGAACAAAACAATTTGTTTCAACAAAAATCGTGACCGTTTCATTTAGTCTGTAACGAAATGCTGCTTCCTCGTTTCATTTCGTTACCTAACAAAATGATGAAACAGCATTTCATTTTTCGTTTCGTGCCCATCTCTAAGAGGTATGTTACTCATGCTAATTTGGGTATGTATATCTCATTCCAGCAATGCAGTTATGTATTTTGGAGACTTGACCCTTATAATTATTAATTTTTGTATATGTATAGTGTCTCAAACTCTGTCATAGAGTGGGCTGGTCCTTTTTTGGGTCAGTGTCTGGGCTCCATAGTAGAGTTTGGTCACTTATCCTCTAGGTCTGTGATGATCAAACCTTTGGCACTCCAGATGTTTTGGACCACAACTCCCACTGTCCTGTCATTGGTAATACAGGCTGGGAATTCTGGTAGTTGTGGTCCAAAACATTTTGAATGCCAAAGGTTTGCCACCACTGCCTAGGTCGATAGTTAATGTTCTTTTGTTGATCCCAGCGAGATGCTCCCTGACCCTGCCACCCCACTGCAAGCCCCACCCACTGACCCATAAGCCCTACCCACTGACCCCTTGCAACCCCACCCACAGGAAGGAAGGCGGGGACCAAGGGAGGGAGGGAGGAAGGTGAAAACCAAGAGAGGAAGGAAGGAAGGTGGGGAACAAGGAAGGAAGGGGGGGAGGGAGGTGGGGACCAAGGGAGGGAGGAAGGAAGGAAGGTGGGGGCCAAAGGAAGCACAGGGAGCCGTGGCCACAGGTCGCCCCTTGGAAGAGGTGATCTGTGCGACCTTGCACCCCCCCAAGCTCCCCAGCGGTGGTGACGGCTTGCCCGCCAGCCCACCCCAAAGCTCCTTGGTGGCAGAGGCCCGCTGGCCTGCCCACCCCACACTTTCCCCTGCAGTGCCGGTGGCGGCAGACGGCCCAGCCGCGCAAGCTTCCCAGCGGTGTCAGTGTTGGCAGAAGATTTTTTTTTTAATAGATTTTTATTGGATTTTTAAGGGGGGAACAGGGAAAAAAGTATGGGTGAGGGGGGAAAAAGGGAGGGTACAATTTTTAAAATTACATTGAGTATATCAAGCAAAATAGAAATAGTAATTTGACATATTACTAAGATTGCCAAATATTATCACAATACTAATAAATTTGTTACTTCTTGCCATCTTTCCCGAAAGATCTCGTCGTAGTCTCCCTTTAGATAACCAGAGAGTTTATCAATTTCGATACATTCTCTTATCTTTCCGTGGAAATCCTTCTCTGTTGGCGTGTTTGGTTGTTTCCAAAATTTCGCATATAGTATTCTTGCAGCAACAATTACATGGTGAAGTACATATCTCTGGTCATAGGAAATGTTTACATCTACTATATTTAACAAGAATAGCTCTGGTCTAGACTCTATCTTAATTTTCAAAAATCTTTCTAAGAAAAGTTTTACCATATTCCAATACGCCTTTGCTTCTTTACAGGTCCACCACATATGATAAAAGGTTCCACAGTCATAGTTACATTTCCAACATTTAGGTGAACAGTTATACATCTTGGATAAACGGTGAGGTGCAAAGTGCCATCTATAAAACATTTTGTAACAATTTTCCTTAAACGAAATAGATTTAAAGATTTTAACTGTGTTCCACAAGGAGTCCCATTTATTTAAATGAATAGTATAACCAAAGTTTTCAGCCCATCTAATCATAGAATCTTTAACCAATGTATCAATCATTTTTTCATTTAACAGTATATTATAAAATTTGCTAATAAGCTTTGAGTCACCAGAGGATAGTATTTTATCGAGTGGGGTATCAGTAGTCATAAAGCCACCCTCTTTGGAAAGCTCTTTGAAATGTGAATATATTTGTTGATATTTCCACCAATCCAGATTATGACCTTCTGATACTAGTTTCCCTAATGGTTTCAATGAGAGGTCAGTATTCAGAAGGTGTCTGTAAGTTACAACTTTTGAGATTTCACTTGCCTGGGAGCTATAAATTGCTCCCAGTGGGGATAACCACATAGGTGCTTTAAGATAAAATTGTTTTTGAATCAGTGACCATATTTTAATTAAAGCATTCCTTATCCAGTGCTTTTTAAAGAGGGTAGGTAGATTTCCCTTATACCACATATAGTGATGCCAACCCTTATCAAGGCCATGACTCTCAAGCTGTAGTATTCTTTTATTTGTCATCAGGATCCAGTCTTTAATCCAAGTCATGGCGGCAGCCTTGTAGTATAGTGCCAAATTGGGAAGTGCAAAGCCTCCAAATTTGGTTCTATCCTGCAAATAAATATTTTTAATCCTTGCTTTTTTCTTTTGCCATATAAATATACGTATACTTTTTTCCAAATCTGAAATGATCTTAAAGTTTGGTAATATAGGCAGAGATTGAAATAAGAAAAGCATTTTAGGTAAGACATTCATTTTGACTGCAGCAATTCTGCCCATTAAGGATAGCTGAAGTCTTGACCAAGTTTCAAGATCAGCTTTGATTGTTTTGATAACATTAACATAATTATCTTTAAGTAAAGAGTTGCATCGGTTAGATACAGTAATACCCAAGTATTTTACCTTATTAGAATGTTGAAAACCAGATTGATTTACCAGTTTTTCGATCATGGGTGGGGTCATATTTTTAGTTAAAACCAATGTTTTTTCTCTATTCACCTTTAATCCAGAGATTTTTGAGTATGCCTCCAGGGTCTTTAGAAGTTCTACAGAGGAAGTCTGGGGGTTCTCCATGATAACCATCAGGTCATCTGCAAAGGCTTGTACCTTGTAAACTTCTCCCTTATTTTGTAAGCCTTGAATGTCTGGGTTTTCCCTTATTACATGAAGAAGAATTTCCAGGGTGGATATAAACAGAAGAGGAGAGAGGGGGCATCCTTGCCTGGTACCTTTGTGTATATTAACTTTATCTGTGAGGTGACCATTCACTACAATCCTGGTATTTTGGGTAGAATAGATTTGTTCAATTGCTCGCAACATTCTGTGGCCACACTGAAGGTAATCTAATTGAGTTTTGAGTAAAGACCAGGATACATTATCAAAAGCTTTCTCAGCATCAATGAATGCAAAAGCTACTTGCTTCTCGGGGTGGGATTCATAATATTCCAACACGTTGAGAAAAGTTCTGATATTGGATTGGAGGTGCCTTTTCGGGAGGAAGCCCGTCTGGTCGTGTGATATCAAAGAAGGTAAAATCATTCGCCATCTATTGGCCAGGATGGTTGCAAAAATTTTGTAATCCACGTTTAGGAGGGCGATTGGCCTGTAGTTCTGTATCAAATCTTTGGATTTCCCTTCTTTGGGAATCAGTGTCGTGTGTGATGATTTCCAGGAATCTGGTATATTTTCACCTTCAAATATAGATGTAAAGATGTTTTTCATAATTCCAGAAATTGTCTCTGAGAATTTTTTATAAAATATAGCAGGTATTTGGTCGGGTCCAGGCGCTTTATTCAGTTTTTGATGATTAATAGCCTCTGTTATTTCCATCATTGTGATAGGGGCGTTCGTCTGGGCTCTCTGTTGCTCAGTAAGTTTTGGAAAGTTGGCTTGTTCAAGGTAATGGAAGATAGCATCATTGTCAATCATCTCCGGCTTGAATAATCTTTGGTAATATTCCTCTATGATTTTTTGGATTTGTAGTTGCTCTGTCTGAGTTTCCACAGCTTTGTCTTTGAGTGAGAATATGAGTTTTTGTGATTGTACCTTTTTTAACCTATACGCTAACCATCTACCTGGTTTGTTCGCATTTTCCACAAAGTTCAGTTTGGCCAACTTGATTTTGTGAGCTATATCTGCAGTCAAGATCAAATTGAGTTCATGCCTACAAGAAGCCAGGTCTTTGTTCAGCTTATCGTTACGGGGGTCTTGTGTTAAGTCCGTTTCAAGCTTTTTCATCATTTTAAGAGTTGATTCATATTTCTTTTTCCTCTCTTTATTCCGTCTTGCCATAAATTGGATAACGAATCCTCTAAAGTATGGCTTGAAGGCATCCCATACCGTTTTGAGTGGTGTGCCCTTATTCAGATTAGTTTCAAAATACAAATTCAAATCTCTAGCAGCCTCTGAGATGAATTCTTTATCGGTCCAAAGAGTTGGGTTAATTTTCCAATGCCTAGGCATACCTGAAGATTTCAGTGTCCATAAGATGGCATTGTGGTCAGATAACACTCGAGGTAAAGTTTCAATTTTTTTTTTAACATGGAGTGAAGTAGGGGGAGGGAGGGGCGGGCCAGCCAGCCGTGGGCCACTCAGAATGGCCTGATGGGCCGGATTTGCCCCCCCCCCCGGCCAGACTTTGGGCAGGCCTGCTTTAAAGAGTATAGCAAGAATTCTGGAATCCTATTGTTTCAAGAGACCAAGTGAGTTAATACTGGGTGGATTTGTGTCCTATGCCCTTAAAGCATCACCTAGTGACAAAGGGGGTAGATGCAGGGGTGGACTGCTTGGGATGGTATCTTAACAAACTGCAGGCTCATGTAA
The DNA here is from genome assembly GCA_023846285.1 of Phrynocephalus versicolor. Classification (NCBI taxonomy): domain Eukaryota; kingdom Metazoa; phylum Chordata; class Lepidosauria; order Squamata; family Agamidae; genus Phrynocephalus; species Phrynocephalus versicolor. The sequence continues at coordinate 8,803,675 of JAHTLZ010000016.1, forward strand.
TTCATATTGCTTATGTCTGTGAAGATTCTCAGTCATCCAGGTGAGTTTATCTGGAAGCCGAGTCATGGCTACTGGACTTCTTTTTGAGATATAGAAACGTTTCGCTGTTCATCCAAACAGCTTCATCGGTCTCTTCATCGGACTGATGAAGCTGTTTGGATGAACAGCGAAACGTTTCTATCTCTCAAAATAAGTACAGTAGCCATGACTTAACTTCCAGATCATATTGCTTATGTTACCAACATTGCAATTTCTGTAATGCTTACATTTAATTCTGTGATTTACTGCTAATTGATGTTTATATGCCATCTCAGCAATTGTGGGCACTTAATAAGTGGATGTGGGCTGTTTTGGAAGACCATGTTGTAACTTTGATGTTCCATCCAACTGCCTCAGTTGTATTAATGGATGATTGCAATGCAAGGACAGAAGGTAGTGATAAAGCTCTCTTGGCACATTTAGGCAGCCTCCCTGTTGAGACACCTCCATGCCTTGTCCTTTCACATAGACAGTCCAAGGATCAGGGCTGCAATTATACAGGGATACACCTAATGCAAATGGTCAATAGAATCTTGATGTGGTCATCCTAAATGAGTCATAGAATCATAGAGCTGGAAGAGACTTCAAGGACGTCCAGTCCAACCCCCTGCCACGCAGGAACCCCCATCAAAGTACACCCTACACATGGCCATCCAGCCTCTGCTTAAAAACCTCCAAAGAAGGAGACTCCACCACCCTCCGTGGCAGCATATTCCTCTGCCGAACAGCTCTAACCGTCAGGAAGTTCTTCCTAATGTTCAAATTGAACCTATTTTCCTGTAGTTTTAAACAATTGCTCCGAGTCCTAGTCTCTGAAACCATGGAAAACAAACCAGTCTCCTCTTCAATATGACATCCTTTCAAATATTTAAACATAGCTATCGTATCCCCTCTCAGCCTTCTTTTTGTAAGACTAAACATTCCCAGATACCTAAGACGCTCCTCGTAAGACATATGTTCAAGACCTTTAACCATCCTGGTTGCCCTCCTCTGGACCTACTCGAGTTTGTCAACATCCCTTTTAAATTAAGAAGCGCAGAACTGTGCACAGTACTTCAGATGGGGTCTGACCAGAGCAGAATAGAGTGGTACTATCACTTCCCTTGCTCTAGAAACTATGCTTCTGTTGATGCAACCAAAAATTGCATCGGCTTTCTTGCTCATCACGTCACATTGCAGACGCATATTCAATTTGTAGTCCACCCAGACTCCCAGATCCCTTTCACAGGTATTATTCTCCAACCAAGTGTCTCCCATCCTATATCTATGCAATTCATTTTTTTTCCTCCCTAGATATCTCTCTGTTGAAACTCATTACATATTATATGTCCTTTCTGTGTTTTCAGGAATTTGTCCCTCTATACCAGGATTTTGAGAACTTCTACACAAGGAACCTCTACATGCGCATTAGAGACAGCTGGAACAGGCCCCTCTGTAGTGTCCCAGGAGCCAAAGTAGACATTCTAGAGAGGGTCACCCATGACTACAACTGGACATTCACGTGAGTAAGATTCTCAAAAGATTCCATGTAGCTAATGTTTGGAAGATTTGGGGGGGGGGGGGTTGAAATTTTGTTTTAAATGGATTGATCATGTCCTCTGTAGCAAGGATATGGAAAATGGAGATGTAATTGACCAGGACCATGTTAAGCCATATTTTTTTAAAAAAATCAAATGCTTTTTTACTGCTATAGGAGTCCAATTATTTGCAGAAATCAAATAGCACAACCTTTCCTTTCCTATCTTTTGTAGGCTGCCATGCCACAGATCTCAGGCCAATTGGATTTTAATTGTATATAGTAGATGACAGATGATCTGTATAGAAAAAGCATGTTATGGTCAGCAGTTTTCACAAGTGTGCCAGCACTCGTGTTACATAATTGCCTATTTTCCTTGCATGGATTGTGTCTAATTCTTTTAATTCAGGAACAGGGAACATTGTAATGCTGCAGAAGAAGACAGGAATGTAGGTCTGATTTGATCACATAGGCATGTCCACTGATTATTGAATTGCTGACTAGAAATTTGATTCTTCCTTGTTAACCATAGCGCTGTTGATTTTCTACTTATGCATATTCATGAAGATTTATCCTAGAATCCTTTTATCATATTTTTGTGTATACAGCACTATTTTTTCTAAAATCATGGCACTATAATTTGAGGGATGTCGTATACATGGAAGTAATCCTTTCACGAAGGGTGGGGTGGAAGAGAACTGACCTTGCTGATTCATTTCCTTTCTGTGTCCTGAAGATTCCTCTCTGCTTTGTTCTTACAGAAATGGACCCTTCTCTTCAGTGGGGAAAGCCTCAGGGTGGAGCAACCCATTAAGAAGTCCTTTTCCCGTTGAAAAGAAGGGTCTGATCCTTCAAGAACAAAGCAGAGAGGAGGGCAATTGAGCACCGCTGGAGAAGTGAAACTGTGATATCTGTTTGGATTCTCCACCACCCCACTACTGTTTAGTAGCCCCTGCTCTTTTCTTTCCTGGAGCGCTTGATTGCCTTCCTCTCTGCTTTGTTGTTGCAGGATCTGACCTTTCTTTTTAGCATGAAAAGGCATTTCTTAATGGGTTGCTCCACCTTCCAAGCCTTTCTGCGCTGAAAAGAAGGTCCTGCAAGAACAAAGCAGAGAAGAGTCTTCAGAACACAGAAAGGAAAGGCAACAGTATGGGGTGGGGTGAAGCAGGACTCAAGGAGGATTTATTAATTTTCTTAATTGGGGGTCTTAAAAGTGGGGGTGTCTAATATATGGCAGTATATGTCTTAGAGATGGAAAATACAGTACAGTACTTTGGAAACAAGGACACGGTATACATTTTTGTGTTAAACTTTAGGTGAAGGTAAAAGTTGCTCCCCCCACATGCGTGTTAGTCATGTCCGGTTTTAGCGGCGGTTCTCACCTCCATATCCAAGCCGAAGAGCCAGTGTTGTGCAAGTCCGTGGCCATGTGGCCGGCATGGCTGCAAGAAAACACTGTTAAACTTTAATTTCAGTTAAATTTAACCCCTAATTGAATACTGCTGAACTCCCAGTGAAAAGATCCAGTAGATATCAGCAGAATCCAGCTAGGCCTGGGCCAGGCTAACATAAAAGAAATACAAAATGAATTCTGCCATAATTTCATTTTGAGAGAAATTTAATGTGCCTCGATTTATGTGCTCTTACCTGGAATGGAAAATGATTTACTGTTTGTATATTATGCAGCCTGTATATCCCAGAGGCAACAATTTGCCAGGAACCTTTAGACTAGGATTGGGCAGGACCAGTAGGACCAAGGGCCATCTTTCAGATACATTGGTGGTGCAAGGGCATATTCCCAAGAAGACTGAACTAAAAGGGGGCAATTTTTTAATTTGGTTTTTTAAAAAAATGAAATAGTGGTTATGAACTTCAAGTGTTGCAACAGTCGTTTTTTGTGAAATAAAATGGGTTTAAATTTAAAAAAAGTTTTTAAAAGTCCTTAATGACCTTTTATTGCAAAAATCAGTTTTTTAAACATTAAAGATATGCAGGGGTGGAGCTAAGCTGGGCCCCCCACAAAACATGGTAAACCTGTCTTCTACATGTGTTACACAGATCAGGAACTCTCTGAATAGATTTTAACAGATAGGAACTATCCGAATAGATTTTAACTATCTGAATAGATTTTAACACAGATAGGAACTATCTGAATAGATTTTAACATTAATTCTCAGTGTCACTGTTCAAGGTGTTTTAGATGCAAGACCTGTACTTGGTAACTACACTGACATGGTTTTGCATTGAGACAGTTTATTGAGTAGACCTGGTGGCTACTGTCATATTCCTTTAAGAGTGTTGTTAACATACTTCTAACAAATCATGGCTTTGGGCCTGTTTCTGATTACAGCAGTTTGCTGGCTTCCAGATGCACTTCCTTTGTGTTTCTTGTGGATATCCTGCTTGAGAAAGTGACAAGAAATGGAAAATGATCAGAGAAATAGCAAGCTCTTTTCAAATGTAGTTGGTGCTGTGTTTTAATTCTTGAGGAATCATTCAAAGTGCATCTGCAGAGCCACTATCCAATGTATTTTACACATTTTTCCTGAATAGAGTTAATTATGTTGAAAGAGTATAAGATCATATGCTATGAGAGAAGGCTTGTTGAGTTAATCAAACTGTGAAGCAGAAAGTATTATATGGGCAAGCCAACTGGTCTAGGCTACTTTAACATATGAAATACTGTATTGAGGAGATTTTGGATAGAATCCAACTAATAATACATTGTGACTGGTAGACTTCTGATATTTTTCATACACTCAGAGAATCATGAAGTTGGAAGGAGCCTACAAGGCCACTGAGTGTAACTCCCTGTTCATGGCAGGAATGCAAATCAAAGGGTATCTGCCAGGTTGTTTTTTTCTTGAATGCCTCCAGCGTTGGAGCACTCACCACCTTTCGAGGTAATTGCTTCAATTACCATGCTGTTCTAATAGTCTGGATGGTTTTCCTGATATTCAACTGAAATCTGGCTTCCTGTAACTTGAACCCATTGTTCCGTATCCTGCACTCTCGGTTGATCAAATATTGTCAATAGAGGGAAACAAGCTCTAGGATCAGGAGTCTGTGCTTCTGTTAATACAGCTTTAAGTAGCATTTGCCTTTTTTGTAGCCACATCACACTGTTGGCTCATATTTAGCTTCTGATTTATGATGATACCAATATCCTTCTCACTTGTAATATATTTGAGACAGGTATTTCCCATCTGTAACTGTGCATATGGTTCCTTTATCCTAAATGCAGTACTTTGGATTTATCCCTGTTGAATTTCTTTTTGTTGTTTTTAGTTCAGTGTTCAAGCCCTCTCTACATTGTTTTGAATGTTTCTGTCTTCCAGGGTATTAGCTATTCCACCCATTTTTGTGTTATCTACAAATCTGATTAGCATTCCCTGAACCCCCTGCTCCAGGTCTTTAATGAAAAATGTTGAAGGGCCCTGGGGTACCCAATTTGTTACCTCCTTCCAGTTTTAGAACGATCCATTACTATCTGAGTATGATTCACTAGCCAATAGTGTATCCACCTGAAAAGTGTTGTGTCCAGCCCACACCTAGTTAGCTTGATAATCAGAATATCATGGGCACGTCAAAGTCTTTGCTGAAGTCAAGGTACTGTATACTATGTCTACAGCATTCCCTCTCTTTACTGGGGAGCTTACTTGATAAAAAATGAGATCAGGTTAGTCTTGCAGGATTTCTTCTTGACAAATCTGACTTGGCTTCTAGTCATTACTGCATTGTTTTCTAGGTGCCTGTATAGTTCTCATGCAATGAGTTCTCATTAATCTGTTCCAGGATTTTTCCTGGGATTGATGTCAGGCTGACTGGCCTGTAGTTCCCAGGTTTCTTTTCTTTTCTTTTTGGCCCTTTTAAATATAGGGAGTGGTATCAGGAGTATCAGGAGACAGATATCTAGCCTCGTGCGCTTCCAGAGGCATTTGGCGGGGTCACTGTGAGATATAGGAAACTGGACTAGATGGGCCCTTGGCCTGATCCAACATGGCTCTTCTTATATTCTTATGTTTAGGGACAACATTAACCCTGCCTCAATCATCTGGTACCTCACCCACTTCCCCTGATTTCTAAAAAATAATAGACAGTGGTTCTGAGAGCTCTTCAGCTAGTTCCTTTAATACTCTTAGATGCAGTCCATCCAGCTCGGTAAATCTGAACTTGTTTAAGGCAATAAAGCATTATTTGTCTATTCATTTATCAATCTCCAGCTGTAATTCTGTCTCCTCCACTTGAACTTCCCATTTCTCTGGAAGGTCTTAGCCTATCGTTTGAGAAAAGACGGAGCTAAAAGAGGAATTTGACACTTCTGCCTTTTCTTTGTCACCTGTTACCATTTTTCGATCTTTCTTGTTTAGTTCAGGGTGAATAAAGATCATTTTTATTTAAATCAGATTTAAAACAAAAATAAATGCTTTTTGAGGAAAAATCTCTCTAAAGATCATGTTCTAGTTAAGATACATTGTAGTACAAAGGACATTCATCATGAAGTTAGTATTTAATTATGTACCATAAGGCTGTCATGCTCTGCTAGAGGTTTTTGATTATTTGGGCCAATTTTTCTATCTAGAAGATATTATCAACAATGTGTGGTTTTTCTGTTTTCAAAACTGTGCATTTGGGTCTGCAACAATAACATGCCTCCTTCTTAGCAAAAAGTGTTATAAAATAAACATCAGAATTGAGAAAAAGACCTTAATCCCCTTGTTCCTCTGCAAATCTATGTACACAGAATCAGCCCCTTAACTTTTAAGTGCTATGTTTCAAGAAGTTCAATGACTCGAAGGTTGTTTGGAATGGAATAGGTCTGCACAAGGAGCAAAGTTTGAGAAGGGAGGGGCAAGCAGTAAAATGAAAGGGAAATCTTTGGAGCACAGTACTGCACATCTTGAGATCTTTATGTGTATAGCAGCCTGAGGGTTATCATATTATTCTCACTCTCTTCCTTAAGGAGAACTACTTGTAATATTTGGTTAAATAAAACTATTTAAATTGTTGTTATTAAGGTAATAATTATTTTTCTCCTTCCAGTACAGTACAACAGAACAGTACAGATATGAACATTTAACCTATTAAACTGAAGATAGTTCACCTTGCAATAATTTCATAATTATCTATGTATTTCTAATGGTATATAACCAACAAATCAGTAATTTTCTGATATAACTGTAAAACTAATCTGAAAAGTTATTATTCTGAAAATGAAACCTTCATCTGGTTGTAAATATTAAGATTAAAACAACTCCAGCAAAAATGAGTCTTCATGTAGAAAATCATGATTTTAAACTGAGCCTTACTGACTAGTGATTTAAATCAAATCCACCCTGGTTTAGTTGTGCTTTTAGAATATCTTTTTTTAGGTACATAAAAAGTGGGAAGGTAAAAACTGTTTCCTTGCAGCCATGCTGGACACATGGCCACAGACTTGCACAACACTGGCTGTTTGGCTTGAATACGGAGATGCGCACTGCCCCTAACTAGGACGAATGTGGTGGGGGGAACCTTTACCTTTACCCTTCTTTGACTACTTTTCTTGCTAGGATCTCTTGCTATGGGACCTGACTCCTCTTTGTTCTGAGGTTACTGAAATTGGCTTTTTAAAAATCCAGCATAAGTCTGTTGCTATACTCAGCTTTGGTTCCCTTTGAAATCAAGAATTATAGGAGATATAGCTTTGAAGTTCTTGCACATATTAAACGCAGTTTGCAGTACAGCATGGAGCAATTATGCAGACTGAAGTTCTATTGCATTTTTACATTGGTGTAATATAGTTGATGCACATTTTAGTTTTGGAAGTTGAGAAGCCAGCATAGGTGATGATTTTCTAACTTGTGGGAATTTGACCCTAAGATGTACAGTACTGTATATCAATTACATAAAAAGATTCTGTTTACTGGCATTGCAATGTTTGGCAGTAGTTAAAATGTATGAAATTGTTAATGCCCTCCATGCCTTAACATACTATATTATTACAAAATATATAGGTACACAGGAAGAGTAATAAAAGACATAATTAACATGGGATCCTACAACTACCTTGGATTTGCAGAGAATACAGGAGTTTCTAAGGATGCAGTCACTGAAGTTCTTTCACAGTATGGATGTGGAGTGTGCAGCACCAGGCAAGAGATGGGTAAGTCTAGAAGAGGGATTGGGCATCTAAATATATTTGATCACTTGAATTTTGCAAACCATAATATCACAATTGATATATCTTTTTCCTGAATTTATGTACATTCTGCATTCAGTATGTGTTAACCTTAGCAACTGCACTGTTTAGCATTGAAGGAACTATTACAAATACAATTTTCATTCATCTTGACTTTTATATATACAGTGGACCCTTGTATAACAAGTGGTTTGTTTAACAGAAAATCCACTTAAAGGAAAAACTTTCCGGAGATAGGGGAAATTGTTTAACAGAATCGCCTATCGGGCGAATCTGTACAACAGAAAAACGGTAATGATTAGGGATTAATCGGTTTTCAATGTATTCCTATGAGACATTTGTACAAAGGAAAATGCTTCACAGAATTTCATTTGGAATACATTAATTCCTTTATACAAGGTACCACTGTATATATATACGTATATGTATGTATTTCGACACAGGAAACGTGGACAAGCATGAGGAATTGGAAACTTTATTGGCCAGATACCTGGGTGTAGAGTCTGCTTTGGCATATGGAATGGGATTTGCAACCAATTCGATGAATATTCCTGCTTTAGTTGGGAAGGTATGGATTGCTTCAGAAAAATAATTGATCTGGTTCTGCCTTTACAATATTCTGTTTAGAACCTTGCCAAGGTTTCTTAAGTTATTATCAAATGTAATACCACTGTTTTTTCTCCACTGCTACTGAGCCCATCTTTCACCAGAAGGCTCTACTGTAAAAAAGTCTGTTACTCCCAGATTTTCTCCTGTCACCTCTACAATCAAAACTTTTCCATTCTCTCACCCCCAACGACCCCTGTCTTCACCTTCCCCCGTCTTCCCCCTCCCCTGCTCATCCTCACCCAGACCTGTTGCCTGTTTTCAAGCTCTTGAGAAATTTTTACAACAGAGCCCTGAAACAACGCAAGCCAAATCACTGGATCTTCAGTCAGCCCGGGTGCCTTGCAAGGAAAGCTGTGGCAGTGGATCACCGCTGCCGTTTCCCTTGCAAGCCACCCGGGCTGGGTGAAGATCAGGTGCATCCATGTTCTGGCCACCAATTTGGGGCACCTTGGAAGGGGCGTCTTGGAAGGGAAGCTCTTGCCTCCAGAGGTAAGTGCTTCCCTTCCAAGGCACCTGGGCTTCTCCCTCAATCAAGAGCAGCTAAAGGCTGCTCTCCGCAACCCCCACCCCAGCTGATTTTGACAGGTTGGACCTGTGTTTACCCAGAGGTAAGTGCTTCCCTTCCAAGGCGCCCGGACTTCTCCCTCAATCAAGGGCAGCCTTTGGCTGCTCTCTGCAAATCTCCCAGCTGATTTTGACAGGTCGGACCTGTCAATGTCGGCTGTCTGGCGGAAAAGTGGAAAGCAGCCAAAAGCTGCCCTTGATTGAGCGGGGTTGGGAGAGCCTTCCCATAGGAATGCATTGAAAGACTATTAATCCATTCCCTCCGGAATGGACTAATTGATTTTCATTGCATTGCTATGGGAAACCACTGTTCGACTTATGACTTGATTGACTTCGGAACGGATTACTGTCATAAGTCAAGGTACTACTGTATGTCCAAAGAAGCGGATGTGTCTACAAAAGCTTACATTAAAAGATGATTGTCTTTAAGGTACCACATGTTTTTTGTCTTTTTTTTTCCCTTTGATTTTTGCCTAGAATTCTCATTTAGTTATTTGTTTGTTTGGTACGGGGCAGACATAATAATTACAGCATAGCATGCATGTCCATTTAGAAAAAACTATGTCTTGGGAAGATAAACATAAGTAAAAAAAACCTCATAAGACATAGGACCATATAAAAGCTCTTTTCTTAGCTTTTTGCCCAGTGTAATTGTTGTTTGACGAACTGAATGGCTTACCATCTCTCACCTATACTGCTATCTTGATTGAATAAAAGTTCTGAAAATATCTGCTTGGAAAGTATTTGGTAGTCAAATACAGAGTCAAAGAGTTACCGCAGTGTTTTAAGTGAGTGAGCCATATGTGATTGGAGAAAAGACTGTAAAGCACCCAGCTGGGTAATTTACAGATGAACATCTTTAGTTATTTAAAATAGTTTTTACTCTCCTTTCTCCTTTAAAAGGACCTAGTGTGGTTTATATCCATTAAAAGACAACATCTAAAAGCTAAAAGCATTAATTTTACACATATTAAAATAATGAAACATATATATTGAAAATCATAAGTACATTTAATACTAAAAACACATGTAAAACCAACAAGGCACAACAATGCACTTCAAAAGTCCTCTCAGACAGCCAGTCAATAAGGGAAAAATTGCAACTTTGAAGGGTGTGTGTGTTTGTTGAACTCGCTACATTTAATTTGGCACTTCCACTGGAAAAAAACGTTATTTGGGGCACTGGATTGTAAGAGGGAACTTTTAAGAAGTGCACTGCAGTTCCATCCACACACCTCCAAACTCTAACACAGGAATAGCAAGAAAAAACAAAGGGATTATAGGTACACCACCACATGCCATAGTATGATTCTAAAAGATTTGTATTAATAAATAAAAGAAATAAATACTTAATGTATTTTTGCTCCTTAAGATGCACCTAGGTTTAGAGGTATGTATGTGTGGAAAAAATATTCACACATACATACTGTGGTCCTGGTACATCTCCAGCTCGTTTACTCTCTAGCCATGCTGCTGTTGAGAGGCCCGGAGTGGCATGGCTGGAGAGTAAAATGCAAAGACAAGCTGACCCCCTGCCCAGGTCTCTGTGTTGGGAAGCCTCCAGCCTTGCAGAGGCCTCCGGACCCGGTGCCGGTCCCAGCCTCAGCTGCAACCCCAGTGGAGGCTTCCCAACCCGGCTGTTTAAAAAAAAATTCCTTGCATGATTAATTTGTTCCATAGAATAGAAGATGGAGCGTAAACAGCCCTAAAGGAGACCATAGAGATGTGAAATGGGCTAGATAGTAACCCCCCATCATGATGATCATAGAGCTGCTCTTCAATACAGGCTGAATGGACTCCCCTAGCTTCACATTCTGCCTGTCTTGGAGAGTGGCTCTATGGTAATCATCGTGGGTGGTTACTATCTAGCCTGTTTCTCATCTCTATGGTCTCTGGTCGGGCTGTTTACTCTCCATCTTCTATTATATGGAAAAAATCAATCATGCAAGGTTGTTTTTTTTTAAATTATCCAGGTAGGGAAGCCTCCGCTGGGGCTGCAACTGGGGCTGGGACCTGCACCAGTCCAGAGGCCTTCGCAGCAGCCACTCTGGAGGCTCCCAGTGGAGGTGTATTCACCTTATAAGATGCACAGACATTACTCCTTAATGTTGGGGGGTGCATCTAATAGAGTGAAAAATATGGTACTTCCCCTGAAGTCAGGGACCCCAGCACCAAGTGAAAAGTTTGCCTCACTGTTTGAGAAACTTGAGCATTTCATTTATAGACTTTTGTTGATAGTCTCTTGCTGGTAATTTAAAATATACTCTTCCCTACACACCTCCATATGGGAGCTAGAGCAATAGGAAGGCATGGCAACAGAGTTAAGAAAGCAAAAAAGCACTCTCCTCCTTTAGGCATCAGAATGACCAAATATGCTGATGTGATTTTGCAATTTTGTTTTGTGTTGTATTGTGTTTTTTGGGGGGTTGTTGTTTTGGTATTTTTGCCAGCCAAGGAAAACATATTGTAGAGTTGTATATGCAAAAAGGGTAATACCATCTGGAAGGGTGAGCAAGTTTTTAATATTTTCCGCCAGTAATCCGTTTTATACAGGTTGGTTGTTTTTTGTCGTGATTTTCATTCCTTGTTTCTTTGTTCAGGGCTGTCTAATATTGAGTGATGAGTTGAATCATGCATCTCTCGTGCTAGGAGCAAGACTCTCAGGAGCAACAATTCGAATCTTCAAACACAACAGTGAGTCTTTCTCAGAAGGTTGATTTGTGCACACTTGTTCAAGAACATTTTCTGAAAATACAGCTGGTCATTTTCAGAGGCACCGCCTGGCGGTGTGCTGTAACCATGTGGCAGTGAGCTGTGGGCAGCCGCAAGGGGCGTGCGACCATGGGCGTGGTGGCAGTGCAGTGGAAGTGGGCAGCGGCAAGCTGCAGAGCCCGCAGTGGTGATGAGCTGTGAGCAGCAGCAGTGATGATTTGTGGTCTCTTGCCTGGCTGCTCACCTTTCGTTATCTTCCTTTCCACTCCACCGGGTCCACAGCACTGCCCTCTGCCACTGGCTGTTCCTGCCAGGACCCAGCCCCAAAAGCTCACTGGGGAGGGAGCCGCCAGAGGTGTCTCCACTCCCACCATGTTTTCCTGCTCTCTTTTGGGGAGGGGTGCCTTGCTTCCTCTCCTTTCAGTGGTGCACCCTACCACCTCCGCCACTGCTGTTGCTATCACCCCGGATAAGAGCATTCACTCTTATCCACAGATTTCATTATCTGCGGGGTGGCCCAGAACCAATCCCCTGGAGATATGGGGGTCCTACTGTATAAGATTTCTGGGGGTGGGGGAATATGTCTAGTCGTCTTTCTCTCTGAATTTGCTTGCTTGGATCTGTTTGTTGCTAATTAAGTATAATAGCCTCAGATACCAGACAAAGCTACATAATGTTATTAAAAGATTTTTATTTACATAGTTGGAAGATGGCTGCTGCATGAGAAATGTGGATGTTTTATTCCTGTATGTGGCAGCAGTCTAGGAATTGCTTGGTTTCCTATTAAAATTTTATTTTATTTTATTTTATTTTATTTTATTTATATATTTACACTGCCCCCTTAGTGCAAACTACTGAGATATTTGGTTTGATATCCTTGTATATTCATTGGTTCTAAATCTGCCATATTGCAGTAATGTATTTCTTGTAAATATTTATTGAAGTTTAGGCATTTTTACCTATATTTTCAGTGCTAATTTTTCAAGTTTAAATGTTGCATAGTTACTCCTATTCCCCCCCCAAAAAAAAAATACTTCTTTGAACAGTAAACACTGGTACTTTGAGAAATATTTCTCTCTTGAATTTACTCTTTGTCATCAAATCAAGTCAATGTACTGCTCACCTCAGACTTTAGGTTATTCCTAGAGTAATTAAAAAGCACCACTTCCCATACAGATCTCCGTCTAGCTGTGTCTAGTTCTTGTTTGCTGAATCAGCCACATGTTCAGCTTGCTTCCCTAGGCATATTTCATCTCATACATAATGCTATCCTGCTGCTCTTGGGTTTCCCTGTGGATCAGTTTCAAAGCTATTTTATTTAATTCTGTCTTCCTTTTATGTTCCTTCCTATAGTTTCTTCAGTTTCCCCTACAGTTGACCAGGGATAGTCAAATGTTTGATGGTATGTGAAAGTATGTAAACTATTGAACTCAAATTAAAAGTAGGCTTTGTTAGGAGACCATAATTCTTTGTATTCTCTTAAGAAGTACTCATATAAGAAAATATAGCCTTCTGGGTACTGCCTAGAATAAACACAGTGCTGCTTTTTGTTGCTGCTGCCTGTTTTTCTTCCAAAGTAACAGAGTTCTTTAGAATCTTGTTCTCTTTGTGTACAGATATGCAGAGCTTGGAGAAGCTGCTTAAAGATGCCATTGTATATGGGCAACCTCGTACACACAGACCCTGGAAAAAGATTCTTATCATTGTTGAAGGCATATACAGGTACAGAATACTTATTAAACTTTCAGGGCTGATCTTCCTTTTCTATTTTTGTTGTTGTCCATGTTGTGACAAACTACAATTCAAATCAACTTGTTCCTTCTTATACTTTAATCATATATAGCAGTTACAACTATACATGCTCCATGTTTTGAAGTTACACTATTATAAATTGAAAATGTAGAAGGGACCTCACGTTATCTTCTCTGTAATATACATTGAGGTTGGGAGAGCCTTGTTGCTGTGAGCTTTGTTGGGGGTTCTGGGACAAGAGGGGGAAAGCCTTAATTAGTGAAAATTATGATTACTGGGTTGACTTTATGGCGGGATTCCATGAAAACCTCAGAACCATCATTTCCAAAGAATTCCCCTGTGACAGATGCTACCAGCAGCCTTACATGAGATAATTGATGGAACAGGATTTAAGGCCCTCTTCCCAGTCGGGATGGGACTGTTCTCCAGCTGCTTGAAAGAGTGAGGAGTCTGGGCGTTGTCTTGGATCCAGCATTGTCCCTGGAGTCCCAGGTGGCAGCCATTTCCAAGCCAGCCTTTTACCAGATTAGGCTTATTGCCCAGATTCACCCATACCTTGATGACGACTCCCTGCAGGCAGTTGTGCAAGCGCTGGTCATCTCAAGGATAGATTATTGTAATGCTCTTTACATGGGGCTTCCCTTGACCCTTGTTCGGTGACTGCAGCGGGTGCAGAATGTGGTGGCCAGATTGGTGGTTGGTGCAGGCCAGTTTGACCGCCTCACCCCTGTTCTGGTCCGCCTGCACTGGCTGCCTATTGCCTCCCAGATAAGGTTCAAGGTATTGGTTTTGGTTTACAAACCCCTCCATGGCTTGGGACCTGAGTATCTGGCAGAGCGGATCTCCCAAATGCCAATGGCAGCCTGTCCCCACCAGAGCATCCTTGGTGCTCTTGCTCTGGGTGGCCATTCCCTGGGAGGCCCATAATGTTTCTACCTGTAATCGGGCTTTCTCATTGGCCGGCCTGGCCATGTGAAACAAACTGCCTTGTGAGATTCGCCAAGCTGAGCCCCTAATAGTCTTTTAAAAAGCACTAAAAACTGGCTTTTTAAAGAAGCATACGGCAATCTGTAATGTAATGTTATGTTGTTTCCCCTGACTTTGTTGTATATTTCCCCCTATCCTTTAGCTTTTAACCTCTTGCCCGGCTTTTGCTTGTTACTGTCTTTTGTTATTTTTGGTCTATTTGCTGTTTATTGGTCTGTTTATTGGTTTTAATTGCTAATTATTTATTTGCCCAGAGTCCCTCTGGAAAATCGGAGCGGTCTAGAAATAG